>VXAX01005620.1:919575-1152282 GCA_013399835.1 Leptocoma aspasia | reverse complement strand
CGGCACACGGCGAGCGCGTCGGGCGCTGGAGGAGCCCGGCCAGGTAACGCGAACCTCCCGGGCGGTATCGCCGAGCAGAGCCGGGCCAGGCCGCGGGGCGCCGCCGGGTCCCCGGCGTGCGGGTGCCCCGGGGCGGCGGGGGNAGGTGACGGGGAAGAAATCCCATCCTTTTTTGTTTATTTTTTGGCGTTTCTTCTTTCCGTTTTCCCCCCTTTCCCTCTGTGCGTATGTGTTCAGCGATCTGCAATTAACCATTGAAAATGACAAGTGGTTTCAGAAATGGGAATGGGTAGGGCCCGGCCACTGGCGGTCATGTGTGACCTTTGCCATGGATTTGGAGGCAGGAGCAGGAGGATGGTTCATGGGCTTTCCAAAATCGCATGGCAAGCTTAAAAAGTGGAGCAGATGGTGATGGTAGTGCTTATTATGGAAGAGGTTAATGGAAATCCTTTATTTCCTCTGGATAGTTTTTGTGTTGCTTCTCCTCTCTAAAGAGGTTGTCTTTGACTTCTGGCAAGGAAAGGATGTTGATGCAAGTTATCTTGCAAAGGAGCGGGGTTATTTTGCTCTTCCACAGAGAAGGGATCCCCCCTCCCTCCCAGCTTTGTGTCTCTGTCTCTCCTTTGGGATTGACAGCAGTAAGTGTCTTGGCATAGACAGACTGCAGTATGCTTTATTTTCTTATTGCACACGTTTATAGTTGAATGTAACTAGAAAGGAGACTCAGAGTGTTCTCTTATCCCTCTCTATGCCAGACGTGTTTTTCTATCTAGTATATATTGCACTTGAAGTGTTAAACTCTCAGGGGGCACGGAGGTGGGGATGTGAGGCAAGGTCTACCAGTTACTTCAAACAATTCTCCTTGCTCATACTTAAGAAGGAGAGAAAGAAACATGTTGTAAAAGTGGCTGAGGATTATATAAAAGTGAAATATTAATGAACTGAAAAAGCTCAGATAGCAAAGACATTGTGCCTAATCATTCAGGAGAGTTCTTGTCCTCTTTACAACTCTTCGTTGTATGTGTTCCTGTACTACAAATGCAATTGGTATAAAGGATGGTAATGTTGGTATTTATTTAGCTGGAAGTTGTAGTAGTACATTTTGGGATTTTTTTGGCATTAATGATCATCTCTGGAGTAGCTTCCTTTAGATGTGATTTTTGAGGCTGCTGTAAGAAAGGGAATTATTACAGAAACAGTAAAAAATATTTCAAGAATGTTTTCTTGGAAATGTAAATGGGAAGGGCTGACTCAGACCTGGAATAAGCCAGAGGAACAACTAGTCTTGGAAAGTCTTCTTAGAGACATCATGATGACGACTGAGATATTATTCATCTCTTGCATCCCAGGGAGCAACATCCCATAAATAACCAGCACTGTCTTGGGAGAAGGTAATAATACACAACTGTCCAGGATCTTCTGAAAGTGAGGCATAGAAGCAAGGGGTATTTTCTGCAAACTGAGGTTCCTTTAATGCTTTGAGTCTGGAGTGCAGTGGTCCCTGTAGTTTGATTAATTTCCCCAGTTCGGCTTGGAAGGAAACTTAAGTGCAGCAGCTTTCTGGTATAGTTTGGTGAGGGAATTTAGTTCAGTGGCAGAGTCAGCCCACAGGGTGAAGTCTTGTACCCTGGCTCTAATCCTTGGTAGGACTTTTTGGAGTAGCTGGTGGCTTGAGTTAGGGCTGCCTTCTGGGGAGCTCGGTGTAGGCCTGAGTAGGGCAACAGGTACGGGGAGCTATACCAGAAGGATGACCTGGAACAGCACATAGGGCATGTACCACGTCTGACTTAGATGAGTTAATGTTTGGTTTTTACATCTGTTAGTCACAGAAGATGCTGAAAAAGCATCTTGTATCTTCAGGTCTGTGCATGTGGTTGTGTGAGAGCGTGATCTCTTGTGCTGCGTAAGCTGTGTGTGGTTGGATTTCTCCTTTTTGATTCAAACCTAACGTCACATGAGCCTTTGAAGTTGACATTGAAGAATGTCAACTAGATTTGGCAGTGCTTTGGAGCTTTTTTTGCTTGAGTGTTTAATAAACCGAAAGAGAGATGTAGAGAAGTTTCTCCATTGGGAAAAATTCTCACTCTTCAATGAAAGTTCAAGCTTTGTTGGATTTGCCCATCTGGACTGCTAGAAACAATAATGGCCACTGTATGTTTTTTATGATGTTGGGAATTACACAGGTAAAAGTAAGTTAGTGAGAAAAGTGTTTTGTAAAATTAAACTCAATGGTAGTTTTTAAAAACCACAAATCTATCTACAAATCCAAAACCATGACACTTTTTTAGTGTTCAATTGGATTGTTTTCACTGTACTTCTGGAAGCCTCCTAATAAAAGGAGGCTGCGTATTTACCTTCCCTTGAGGTAAGGGAAGAAGTGAATGTTGTATTGTGGTTTGTCTGAGGTTGATTGATACTAGTAAAGCATGACACGAAATAACATTTATGTGTCAGTGAACATATAAATGGAAAAGAAACCCTGTGAACGCTTAGTCAAATTAAATCGCTGCCAGCTTGTTGTGGTGAGGAACTGAACTATATCTTCCGTCTTCTTCTAGGAAGTTACTTTTTGTTGTAAGATGCAGTGCCTCAGGTCTTCCCCTTGAGAATAGTCTTGCTGCAATTGGCATGGCTCATCACCAGGTGGGAGGGAGGGAAACAAAAGGAAATACACACATAAATAATGGCAAATAGGGGCTGCATGTGTTTCCTGAAAAATGACTGTAGTTTCTTCAGGTTTTCCTCTCAGTATTGCCTTTATTTGGCAGTTTTCTGCAGTGACAGTGAACTGGGTTACCTTGATAAAGTAAATATGCTTTTGTATTAGACTTCAGCTATTGAGCATATTGGCTGTGTGAGACGGCATGTAAAATAAGAGAACTTGCAAGTACCTCAAATGTGTATTGTCATTTGTACTGGTAAGATTTCATATGTATTCCTGGGCTTTAGCAAGGGCTTGTAACTTCAAGAGTATGGAAGATGCAGCTGTATATTTTGCAGGCATCAGTATTAAACCTCTGTAGCTGTTTGCTAGTTAAATATGTGGTTACTTTTAGTTACTGCTTCTTGACTTGCTCTCACTGTACTACATGGTGGGGTATGTTGGTTAGATAATAAAAATTCACTTCATGACTGAAGGCTGTAGTATCATTTGTCTATTGTATGGCAGTGAAATTATAATAATAGTAATAATAATAATAGTAGTAGTAATAATGCTTTCTATGAAGTCTGCTGTCCTTATCTGAAATGTGACTTTCCTATAGTTGGTTTATAGTAAGGGAAAAGAAGCTGCAGGCAATAAGGAAAAGTAGTAAAGTCCTAGATGTGGGAAGAAGGAAGATTTTTGTTGAAGGTGCGCTGTAGTCTTGTTGCATGTGTTTTGTAATTCTGCAAAAAAACTAAAACCTAAAAATGAGAACCACACTGTTGAGAGGAATTACCAGATCTGAGTGATGATGGTTTTGTGTCCAAACATTGTATGTTGCCTATACATGGTGCTATGTTTTCGCCCTGATTATTGCTATGAAGGCCCACGTGAGTGTTGAGGTATGGACGTGTAGTTCTTTTCCTCATACGTGGGACACTGAAGCAGTGATGTTTGAAGTCACACAGCTGATTAATGATAAAGACAGTTCAACTGGAATATGCACCCCAAGTCCCACAGTTTTATCTTAATGGATTAACTGTGTTTATATAGTTTGTTTGATAATTTGGCATAGATGTGGAAACTTCTTACAGATCCAATTACAGGATTGTGTGTAAAGTTATGCAGTATTTTCTCAATAAAGACTAATTACTAGCAGATGATTTTTTTCAGTCTAGGCAAAAGAGCTTTTCCTGGATTTTTTTTTTGTTGTTAAATTTGAGAGAAAGCAGTTCTGCACTTGTAGAATGTAATGATGCTTTTACATTATTTAAGAAAATGCCACTTAATTTTTTATAATGCTCTAGCATATCAGGAATTTGAGATCTGGCTCAGTCAGTAAAGCTTATAAGGATCACAGCTGTTTTCCAGTGTGAAGAACCAGTTGTGTCAGACTTGTAGGAAGCTTTTAAAAAACACTCCTTTATATATTTTGGTAGTTCAATTCATTGCTTCTGAAAGTATATTGTTTGGTTCTAGTGCATATCCAGCTGTGACTTTTTTTGCTTATTTCATGCTTGTTTTTGGGCCCCTTTACTGATTCTGGTTTCATGTGCCATCTTTATGTGATCTCTTCAAACATTTTAATAAGAAAATAACAGCTCTAAGTGGTCTACTGATTTTGTATAGTACAGTGGGATTTAGATTTGGGTGAGAATACAGAAGTATCCAACAGATTCCTCATCTGTGTATTGCTTGTGGCATAGTCCAAACCTTGTCATTTGCCTAAGAAGCAGTGACATCTGTTCAGATGTCACCTCCCAATGGTGTTAAACTGTGTGCCATGCCAGCCAAATCTCACACTGAGAGAAAGATGGAGTCACCCACTACATCCAAAATGTGGTCAGAGAGGGAGGTATGCTGTGTTGAGTTGGCAGTGGCAGTCTCTGCCTGCTCTGCCAATATCCAAATACACCAGCAGTTTGTGCTTTGTATTTTGTTCTGTGTGCTAGGTACTAATTCCAAATTCTGCAGTATCTTCTAGCTTTAATTTAGAGCAGTGCCAATTTGTGGGGATACATTTCAGAACTATCCTGGCTCATTTATTTATTAATGTAAGCGTTTTGTCTTCATTTTTTTTACTAAATGACTGGTGAAGAGAGGAGCAAAATTCTACTATCTCTTCTTGAAGAAGTTTTGGCCAGTGGCAGAATTGCTGCTGATTTGAATAGGAGCCTTAGTAACTGTTTTGGCAGGTTTTATGACTTTAAAATATGCTGGCTAGGTTTTTGATGACCACCTGAACACGTTGTGGCACAGAGGCAATGGAAATAGAGTAACGGTTCTGCTGAGAATAGATTGCCTTTCTTTTTTTTTTTTTTTTGGTTATCACCACACCTATTGCTTTATTCTGTTCAAGAATATTTATTTCGTTGTTAACACAGAAGCTTTAAATAAGAATCCAGTGTATATATTGGAAGGATGAAAATGCTAAGAAGCTAATTTCATTTCGAGTATTTGGAAATATTAATAAACTGCCTTGGAAAGCAAATTCTGAAATAATATATTCATGTTTTTTTCTCTTGATTGTGCTGAAGGGAGGTGAGTGGGAGAAAATAGCAATAGGAAAAATGATGTGGCTTTCTCCATGTTTATTTCAAGTAAAGGGATGCTGCAAGGTGATGTACATTCTTTCACATTCAGTGAGACCTCTCAAATACCTTGAATGCAGATCATGCCTTCAGCTGTGAGTGTAAGGTATCAATTGTGCTTAAAATGACATGCTAAGCTTTTAATATTTCTTGATACTTAAACCAAGTATGTTTTAGGTTGGGCCACCCAGCATCTGCAGGAAATGCCATGTCCAAGTTGATATCATGTCACATGGATTGGTTTCAGCTGGCATGTGGAAGCACAAACATTGTCGTATAATAGAATCATAGGATCATTAAGGTTGGAAATGACCTCCAAGATCAAGTCCAGTCTCTTAGCAAATACCAATATGCCATATTGGTATTTGATAGGAATACCATATCACAAAGTGCCGTGTCTCATGCTTTAATGCTTCCAGGGACTGTGACTCCACCTCTTTCCTGGGCAGACTGTTCCAATGGTTAACCACTCTTCCAGTGAAGAAGCTTTTCCTAATGTCCAGTCTGAACTTCCCTTGGTGCAACTTGAGGCTGTTTCCCTTTTCCCTGCTGCCAGTTGCCTGTGCCTCAGCCACAGCCTCATTTCAGGTAGCTGTGGAGGGTGATAAGGCCTCCCTTGAGACTGATTTTCTCCAGCTTATAGAACCCTCAGCCTGTCCTCATAAGGTTTATGTTCCAGACCCTTTTTGCATGACTACTTGGTTATTTGGAAAACAGCCCACCGTGCATGTGAAGGCACACCTGCGTGTCTTCCAGAGGCAGCCTTTGAAGGCATTCCAGTTGATTTCTTCTGTTAGAGGTTAATGAACTGTCAGGGGTCCTGGACTGGGAGAGCCATGCAGGTATCTCCTATTCTCTCCTGGTTTTGCTGTTTCCCTATGTAAATGTAGATGTGGTATAAGGAAGGTGATAGCAGGCTCTGCCATCTCTGTGAATAGCAAAATAAAATGGTTTTGTTTTACATGAATTTAAATTATGAATTATGTGAATATGTAGTGTTTTGTAGCTAGTTAGTACGGAGGTTATACTGTGAGTAGAGCACTCAAGCATCTGGATTTGTTACAATTTTGAACCCGTTTTTTCAATGTAATGGCTGTGAGCTCAGAGAGGAATGTTGGCCCCATAGCCCAGTGGCAAAACTGCTACTGGTTTTAATGAGGCCTTGATTATACCCTTAAATAATATTTTAGTGTATGTCTGTTTGCTTTGTACAACATTTTTTTTTCAAGGACTGATTTTCAAAAGCTACGGGGCTTGTACCATTCTGATGGTTTTTGTTACGTCATTAAATTCTTAGTACTTCTAAAAATTAGGTTACAAGAATATTGCTTACAATAAGTAAATCCAAAAGAACAGGAATTTTAGAATGTTTAAGACTGCAAATACAGTTGACGTGAATTAGTTCAGTGTCTGAAAACAAACTGCTTTGTACCTGCAGGTACCTATTCTATACGAATGCTGATTATGCAAGGGGACAACACAAGGCATTTAGAATTTTTATCAAGTCCATCTGGAGCAGATTTAAAAGACCAGGATAGTTAAAATGATTGCCTAAATGTAATCATTTTCAGAAATAGATGAATAATGGGAAAGTAGAAGGAATAATATAAGATTTGGGAAAACTGTTTAAAAATAATATTGGCTGGAGAATTGTGAAAAACATGCATATGGAGTAGATGAGGAGGAAATAAAAGAAATATGAAGAAATTAGTTTGTCAGGTGATAAGAGCTGACACTACAAATGGCTTCTTTTTACCTGGTAATCTTTATTTTATAGCTAGCAAACTCTGGGACATTTGCTGAGATGAGGAAGAAAAAGACACAGAGGAGAGAGAGGTGGTGGGGAGTGAAGGGAAAATCAGCAGTTCTGTTCTCCCAGCTCTCTGCCTTTGCTCTACTCAACCACAAAAAGGGTGTTAGAAGAAATTTAGAGATTAGTCACATGAGCCGCAAGGTAGTCTCTGTTGTCTTTAAATCCTCATCCCAACATCCTGATCTTGGTCAATTATGGCTTTGGTGTCTGTCTGTGGCAGCATCTCAGCAAATTTCACACCAGTCTTTAGCACTTGCTCATGGCCCTTAATAAGGGAGTAATGTACAATTGTCTGTTAATGATAGGTTTTGTTACAGATTAAACTTTTAACAGGCAGAAATCAGAACCAGAACCTACAAGACTGTTTTACACTGTCAGATCTGCAGCTCTGCAACACTTGTGTCTGTTTTTAATAGTTAGTTTTGCTAGTTAGCTCTTTTCATTTATTATTTGGCATGAGGTGAGAGCATGCCAGTAACCATGTTACATGGCTTAGCGAAAGGCCTGATAACTTATGCATCTGAATCCTCTGCATATCATTTTTACCTCTAATAGTTTCAATTTCAGGCTGTTAGCAGGTGAAGAAGACTAGGATGTTAATATGACTTGAATAAAGCTTTTAGCTAACCCATCCTGTGAGCTGCTTACAGGGATACATAATATTCCTGAGACACTGTGGGGATAAATTTTGTGGGGTAAATACTGAATACACGTGCATGTATAGAATACAAACGTTTTCAGTGAAAGAAGGTCAGCAGTGGTGGTTTCAGTTGAAAGCTATGCTGTTTTTAATATGGACTAGTGAATGGTTCAGAAAAAAAAGAATTTCTTTCGTTTATTGCTTTAGCAGCAGTAAAATTGAAACAGAAATCCACTCTCAGATATCCAAGTAGTTAATAACTGGGGGCAGGGATAGGCAGAAAATAACAAAACCAAAAAAATGATACTTATCCTGGTTTTAAGAAGTTTATGTTGTGGGCAAGATGCTTCTCAAAGCTGTATATTACAATGCACGCATTATTTGTAGCCTTGATTTGAGAGGGCTTTAAGATGATACTGTTTATTGAAGAAGGTGAGCAAGAAGTTACTGTTGGAAAAGGGTGTGAGAATTTTAGATGTTTGTCTATTGTCTCATGCTTTCATTTGAATTTTATGGACTTCTTGAGTTTATGGACATCTTGGATTATAAATGTTTCATTGTGATTCTGTATGCTTTCAAAATAGTTAAGGGGGGAAAAACGTATATGTACAAAAGAAGCAATTCTCTAATCACAGTAGTGATTCTTGTAGTTTGAATAGTAGAATGCATGTGACTTCCAAAATGCTGAAGTTGAATACCAGAGAAACCGTAAAACACTTACACAGCACTATATCTTCTGCAGCATTTTCTAAATATAGACTAAATCCTTGTCATAAAGAGTTTGTATAGTTAAAACAAAACAAGACGTGATGTGACACAGAACAGCTTGAGAGAGGCATGAGAGCTATAGGTGAGGAACTGTGAGAAATTAAACAGCTGTTTCAAGTGAAGGATTTTGGGAAGGCTTGGAAGGACAGTGAAGATGCCCACCCCCTTCAGTTAAAAAAAAAAAAAGGAGTTTAAACTCCTTTGGTTACCTATTTTTTTATTAGTAGGTTTTTAGAAACTGGTATTTCTTTCTAATTTAGATAATAAAAACAGTAACTATTCAAAATCTACAGGAATTTTTTTTTGGTAATAAACAAAGAAGGCATTTCAAGCTGTTGTCAAATGTACACTTGTGGGTCTAGATCCTCAGCTGCTGTTACAGCACTTGCTTTCTTGCTTGTATCTTGTATTTGAATTTATTAGGCTGAGCAGTGGCTGCTGATGGCAGTGAAAGAAGGCTGGAGTAGGGAGAAAATGAAGTAGCTTTTGATCTACAGTGCCTCTGGCCCCCTTCCTTGGTATGTTGTTAGTTCTCCTCTGTTCCTCTTGAAACTGGTTTTCTGTCCTAGTAGTTAAAAATGAAGCTTGCAAACCTTTAGTAAGTTATGCTGCTTGGAAAAAAAATGAAAACACATTACAGAGAAAACAACTTACTGTGATTTTCTATGGAAACAATACTTGTTTATCCTACCATCCAAGGGTCCTACTGCACAAAATGCACCAGATGTTTGTGGACTTCTTGGTTGCTTTCAGCAGTGTTTGGCAAAAGATTGGAAGTCTTAAAAATTAATTAAAGTTTTTTATTAAATTTTGAGAAATCAGAGGAGAGACACTCATGTAAATTCTCTGGCTGAGAGAAAGGCTGCATTTTATGATGAATATCAAAGAGTCCACCTAGGAGAAGAGTCTTGGGTGTCTCCCGGCTGTTTGGAACTACTTAGACATTGAAATGAACCAACCACAACATGCGAATCTGTAGGTAACTAGGCCTTGTTAGGTCTGACATTCATAATGGCATATGAGGGGAAAAAAACCTGAGTGCCTTTCTTAAGTTGTTGTTGGTTTGTGGCTTGTTTTTTTTTTTTTTTAATGGTCTTCCTCCATTCCTCTGGGTTATTTTATATCACCTTGTTTGAAAGTGTGGGGTGATGCACTTATTCAGGGTGCTGGACTGACGACTGCTCGATGAGACTTGATTTGTTTAAGCCCTTTTGTTGTATCCATTTACAACATGTGAAGATGTGCTTTTTTTTTAATTATTTTTTTTTAAAATTACTTACCTGAAATCCTCAAGCAAGCATATTGCAGCCATGAACCTTTTATTTAACTCAGCTTTTGACTGGAAAGATAGCACATACTGTGTTTTTTTAATTGGTCTGTTCACATTGACACTCAGCACATCTGTGGGCAGAATCCAAGGTGGCCAGATTTCTTTTTGTTCTGTGGTGTCAGAAAAGAATGGAAAGCCCAAACAAACCCTGCTGTGAAGAGGGCGCAATTGAATTTGTTTTGCTTTGAACTTACCTGAGTGCTTGAAAAAACAAACAGAAACTGTGCCTACTTAGTGGAGTGTGTATTGGGCTAGCTGGCCATGGTGTAATAACTGAGGGAAAGATCCCAGTTACAGATACTCAGCTGAAAGTGGGAAACCAGTAATTTATGCTATGTTGCCATTCAGCTTTTTTCTGGTACCTCGGGTTTGAGAAGGTTTGTTAAAAATAGGGAGGTAGGAGAAAACTTCAGAAGCATCTCTTTTTCTGTGCAATAGCAAAACACTTAGCAATTAGTCGTGAATGCAAAATCCAAATATTTGGTTTCAAATAGAGCTCATTCCTACTGAAGCGTTTTAAGTGGTTTGTTGCTCTAGTAGAAAATGAGCTTAGAAATAAAGCAAGGGAGTCTTTGTGTCAAGAGAAACTTAATGGAACGTTATGTTTCAGTACTTCTCTTTATGCCAAGATTTGGAAAGCATATTACTTTTCTGAACCATACCTGAGCACAAATTCTGGTGAAGAACATAGAGAAAAAATGTTGAAGAGAGTGACTGTGAAGAATAAAGATATTGTGTAAGTGTTTTGGCGCAGTAACAAAATCAAAACCCTCCTCATGTGTCTGTTTATTTTGGAAAACAGTTTGAGCAGGGCAGTACTGTGATTATTCAAGTCATGTTTGGATATCAAATGAGCTTGGTTTGCTCTGTCAGGCAGGTGTTGCTGCATTCCAGTAAAAAATGTTTGCTGAGCTTGTGTGCAAAAGATGCACCTGTTTATGGGAATGACAATTTCAGCTGAGATAAACTGGTATGCAGGGTACAGCAAAGTGACTCAAGGGTGAGCCATCCTTTTTTAAGCTGGGATCCTTCCTTTGGCGCTGTGATAGTTTTGCCTTTGCTCCTGTTAATTGTGCTTCAGTCAGTGCTGGTTGTGCTTCAGTTGAGCTCTGGTTGCTGTATGTGTGTGTTAAAAAGACCTTTTGTAATTTATCTATTATGAATGATGGTTATTGAGGAAAGTTATTTCATGAGCTACTTTATTATCTTGAATACAGCAGCTTGTAATACTTATGGGTTTACCAGAGGGATTTAATGAATCTGTGACAATAGAAACAATTACAGGGGTGGTAGAAAGAATCCTTGAATGTATTATTTTTATTTCCCTGGAGTTAATCTTCACATATCAAAGTAAATTAACCAGAATATGCTGTGTTGATGTCTTCTGGATTCCCAAGTCAAAAGCTATTATGAACAAAATGTGATTCTCTTTATTCCCTGTCCTACAATCCTTTCTCAAAGTATGTTCCTAGTGAAGTCTATAGAAGTGAACAAAGTAATATTCTGCATACGTTCGTGGTATTAAGGGAAAGACACTAGTCACTGGGTTACGTACAGGTAAAATTATTTCAGGAGATATTTTTGCTTCCTGTTTCTTCGGCTCTTGCAGCCCTCTCAGTCTCCATCCAGCTGGCTGGTGTCAGCTATCTTCATGGTGTTATCCCAAGGGTTGGCAGTTCATGGCCTCTTGTCTGGGTTTTCACCCAGAGCTCAATCTGCATTTCAATCTGCAGTTTGCAAGCCGAGCTACCTGCACCAGGTGTGTTCCTCAACACTACAATGGAGGGTTTGCATGCCTCACTTTGTCCCTTTAATGCCCTGAGGGATTGCCATCGGAGTGACATTTGCTGAAGAGGTCAGGTTTGATGGAAACTGAAATCGTAACCTGGTTGGAGATGAAACAGAATTTATTTTTTATTTGCCTAGGAGTAGACACATGCAGAGATGAATTTCAGTTTAATCCTCAAACTGCTTACTATGTTGTGCTAATCTCTACAGCTACATCTGATTCTTACAAAAGAATAAAAAGGCCACTGGTAGGCTTTAAAAGTTTCTGCCATCTGTCCTGAAGGGTGCTTACCCTTCCTTCACCGTAAGGATGTATTGTGAGAGGCTAGACAGCCTCCCCGTGTGAGGCTAGCAGCCTCTTAGGCTGTTTTTACCTTCTGTCTCTCTTCTGGACTCTGTTCAAATGGAGCAGCATGTGGGTCTTCTGTTTTACCAGAACAATGCAGATCCTCATATCCTATGCTTCACTTGTTTAACCTAGCAGCTTGTGATTTGGGACCTTCTTTTTATTGTGTACCTCTTCACAGCAGCTTGCAGTGGAGTTAGCACAAGGAAGAGATCTAGGTCTGCCCTAGCACACCTAGAATGGTGTGCTTTCCTGCTCCTTCATCCTTGGGATTTTGGTGCTTGTGGAATGGTTTCACACTGCATACCCTTGTTAGCTGAGTGCATCTCCAGATTGCTGACATGTATTTACATACTGTAAATAGGATGTAAATACCCTTTGGGTGGGCTCTGGATCAGGCTCATCCTTTGTCCTCATCCGACACTTCACTGTTTCTGTCTCTTGGGGAGATCTGCCTAGATTTGAAACCACAGAAAGAGAGGGATAGCTTTATACTTCTAGTGGGACAATAGCTTTCCTGCAGCTCCTAGCCTGCTTTCTGGTGTGCATGAGTTAGTGTAGTTCAAAGGAACGTGATTACTTGTGATTATGTGGAGGAACAGACTGATGTCTTTGGGAGAGCTGAGAAGGGTGCACTATTTACAACAGGAGGCTTTTTATTTACAACAGTGTTGTTCATGCTGAAGTACTTCATTCATCTAAATCACATTTTGTTCGTGTACAGAGTGTAACAAACACCATGTTATTAAAGCTAGTAACAACCACTATGGCTTTTGAGAAAATACTGTCATTACTGAGAAGCTGGTTTAAGCTTTCCCTAAATCCAAAAGTAATTCAGGCTGCTAATGGGGTTTCAGGACTCTTCTCTAGAAAGCGCAGACCAGACAAGTGATGGGAATGAAGAAAATAATATATAGATAGCAAATTTGAGAGCTAATCCCTGTATTTTTAAACATTCAATGAAAAATTTATTAAAATATTTTAAATATTTAAAGTGTATTTAAAGCACCATTTCAGCAATTCTGCATCTTTGGATTTTTCTTTCTAATCTTTTTGGTTCGTGATAGAGGTTTCAGCTATGCTGTTATTTCCACCCCTTAGGCTATAATGAAATGAAGTATTAGTTCAAGATAAGAAATTGTTGATGTCACTGCTTGGGCACAGTTAGGCATGGAAATGTAAAAGTTGTTAATTTTATGATGGACCATTATAATAAAGTTGTGGATTTCAAAGAAAAGGCTGGACTTAATTGGAGTTATTCACACAACTTGATGGGAGGAAAGAGTGCTCTTAGAGAACATAATGAAATAATGATCAAGTTTTAAAGATTTTGCCTCCACAATGTATACATTCTCTAGATGGGTTGTGATGTGAAAAATGGTATTGGTAAGGTTTTTTTATGCTTAAAATATATTATTTTTGTTTATTGTTTGTCACTGGCTGTGGCAAATGGAAGTAGCTATAGCCAGCTTAAAATAATGAATTCAACATGCTCTTGATGCAGTGGGTGTGTCAACTTGAAGCTTCATGCCAAAATGTGTGTTGATGGTTAAAAGTGTGTGTGTTCTAAAGGCAGTGCAGGACAAGTTGATGTCAAGTCCAGTGAGTGTTACCAGGTATGCAGAAATTCTGGCATAAAAATGGTAGGAAGAATATTTGGCAGGGGGCGTTGGTATCTTAGGTTCTTCCTGAGGATGTGATTTTGCATGTGCAGGAGATAGGTGTGTGGCCTGGCTGCATCATGGGAATGGCTGGACCAGATCCAAGTTCTGCCTTCATAATACATCCTCAAAAGTGTTTAAAATTGTAGAAATTTAGAACTGAAATCTCCGTGAGAGCTGGTTATGTCTGCAGTGCCCAAGGTAATGCAAATTGCATGAGCTGACAGTCTTATTTTGTGAGCTCAGGGAATGCTGCTGATCTTCTTTTTGTTTTTTGAACTTTGATAATCCACTGTCCCACGTGGATAAACAAGGGAGAGAGATCTTGTTTTCTGTGTATCCAATGATGGCAGAAATTTCTTGGCAGCTGAATTAATTTCAGATTCTGTAACATGACTTCAGATTAACATTGGATTTCTCATAGCTAATGGTATTTTAGACTCTCAGCTCTATTCACAGCAAGAAAAAATCCTCTCTGGAGATATTTGTGTTTTACATCTGATCTCTCCTACTTTCTTATACAGTGTGTGTGTCACAGTTTGACCCTTTAATAGATAGAGGTGTGAAAAGCACAGTGGTCATGACTAGCATGACTTCTTTTCAAAAATTAGTTCTTAAACTTTGAGATTCTACATGAACAAAAAGGTTGTTGGTGTATATATAATAAGAGGAGTTAAATTTCAGAGTGGTCTGTGCTGCATAATAAGATGAACTCACTTGTATAGGGTTCATTTTAATAAGCTAAATGAAACGTTGAATGAATAGGAAGCAAAGATTTAGGTCACTCTTAAACTACATTGGAAAAACAGTGACCCACTGAAGTAGTGGGTCACCAATCCCCTTGTCATACAGGGGGTGAGGCTGCAGTGTGTCTCTGCATGGGGGACTACTGAGCAGAAATAAAGGTGGTTTTTGTGCTGTATATTTTGTTAGTGAGGCTTGCTGGAACAAGTCAGTTTGGTGTCTTACATTGAAAAATAGGATGTCCTTTTGTGGAGTATTTAGAGAAAATGAGGAAAGCTTATTAAGAAATCAGAAAATGTTTTACCCTAAGGGGTTAAAAAAGGTCTGCTTGTTTGATTTAACAGGGAAAAAAAAAGAACTTGATGAATACAAATATGGAAGTGCAAGTGCAGGTGAGAGGAAGGCTCTTGAAATATAATGGTGTTTAGTAGTTGGAAGTACAGAAAGTGCTTCTATAAAACCTGGAATCTAAATTCATATGAGTTATATGAATATACAATTTGTCTAGACTGTTATATAGGAGCTCGGAAACAGTGCTCATTTCGGTTACTCCATCCCTAAAATCTGAGAATAATAGAACTATTCCTGGGATGCACACAATCACATGGTAAATTTTATTTTAAGACTCTGATGGATGGATTAAAAAAGTAATTATTTTAGGAGAGCCCAGGTATTTTCTGTTTAAAATAATTTAAAAATGGAAGCAGTTTTCACTGTACATGCTGATTAGTCTCTCCGTTAATTTATTTTTCTACAGCGTAGAATAGGGAAATGATCTAGCCTCTTCCATCTTCATGTTCTTACACATGAGGACAGACTTAATAGAAAAGTTGATGGAGAGAGGTTAATTAATTTAATTGGTTTCCATGGGACTTATAAAAATAAATATGGATACAGCTCATTTTCTCATAGAAGGCTGTTTTCTGTAAGCCTATAGAGTGAGTTAAATTTGGCTTAAAATCTGTTTGGAGGAACTCACTTTGATGTGGCCTGAGGGATAGGATGGCTCATGTTTTTGGGTTAAAGAGGGATCCAGGACCTGAAAAGTGCTTTCCTCCATCCTTGGCAACAAATGTCATCCCCTAGACCACTGCAAAAGTGTCACCTGTGTCGTGTGCTAGACCGTGCTGGAGAGGAGGGGTTCAGCTGCTAAGTGTCTGATCCCTGAGCAGCTGTTCTGCGTCTCCTGCAGGTGACAGGCCAGATGGAAGTGTCTCCTGTGCCTGCTGCAGCCCACAGGCTGCCCTCTGGATGGTCCACATGGCTGGCCAGTGCTCATGGTGGCTTCTTCTGCTGGCATGAGTTGGTTTTCTAACAGCTTGCAATGCTGTTGGTTGTGAGTGCGCTTTGAATGTTGAATGAAAAAGATCAGGCATCTTTCTAACTTTGACACTGGCAGATTATGGATTTTTCTAACCAGAAATTTGTGTTTCTTCTCCCCTACTCATGACTGCAGCTTCTTTCCATGTTATCTGCTGGATTTTTGCCTTTTACATCTGTGGATGCATGCAGTTAGTCAGTCCCTGTCACAGAATTAGCATTCTGTGCCCAGAGGAGCCCTGGGAGAGCGTGGCTTAGCTCTGCTTAGGCTTTGCTGTACAAGCCTGTTGTTAGACAAAGCTTCACATTCAATTCACATTTTCATTATGAAAATGTGCGTCTAATTGGTTCTTTCAGCTAACTGAAATGAAAGATGGGTGGCATCTGTTTAATAGAGTCCATTATCATCTGGAGATTAAAGAGGAACATATTTATACTTCGCTGTATCTTAGTGTATCAACTCTGTGTTTCTCTAGGGGGTTCAGTGCTGACCTGTAGTTTTATAAGAAACTTCATGCAGTCAGTACATATCTTGACACTGTTATGAACATGTGACCATATTGATATTTTCTTGGACTCTAGTGGATATCTAAATATGGTACCTGTAATTGTGAACCCACAGACAATGCAAGTGTGCATTACCAGTCTTTTATCTCAGTTGTTCCATACACACGCCCTTATTTAACCAGGTCTCTCTTATTTCCACCATGATTCACTGTATTTTTAGGAACTTAGCATATGATATTTTTTCTGTCTTTATTTCTTCATACTTGGAAGGAAATTTTTGTGCTGAGCGTTACAGTCAAACATATTGACACGAAGTTGGAAAGGTATGTAGATACTTGAGGAATACTGTATATTGTCCTCAACTTTGCTGCAGCTGGATGTTTTAGAAGCTCCTCATGGAAGCATTTCATGGGGTGAAGTGTATGCAGGACACAGGGCACGTTTCTTGGCAGACTATGGACTTGTGATGTTCTTGTGTGTAAGCGAAGACATAATGCTTTCTTTATATAGGTATTGTGTGTTTGTGTGTCTGAATATGTATATACATATATATGAGAAGTGATTTTATGCTACACTGTTGCAGAGTAAGTCGTAAGGTATAATTAGACAAGCTATCATTAAACTACTGCTGAGTTATGTAGTTTAGGATTGTACATTATTTAATTTTGGATTGAGGCAATTTCTCTCATGTGGTTTCCATGTCTGTGATTTCTTGTTCTTCAAAATACAATTAAAGACTCAGCAGACATATACAGCTAATGACATAGAAATTAGCTGTTTTAATGACTTGAAGTGTAAAGCACCATCCATTTATTTCTTTATTAAAATATTATTTGATACTTAATCTGTCCTCATGAAATAACAAAGGTGTAACACAAAATACAGCATCTGTGGCGAAGCTGAGCCTGAGATGTTTAGGATATTGTAAGTAAAGGGTGTGTTTAAAGGCTGCCCTTTGTGCATCAGCTAAACTGCTGTTATGCAGTGTCATAGCAAGAGACTATAGTGGGAGCACTGGTTTCTGCTTGAGGGGCTGCTTGTAATTGTTTTGGTGACTGAGGGATTTTGGTGGAATTCCCCTGCTCCAAGGACTGTCCTTGTTTCTGCCCAGTCAGCTGTGGTGGATGAATTCTGGACTGGTTTGCATCATCCTCTCCAATACTGTAGCTCAGGTTATGGCAAAAGAGGAATTCTCAGGACATTGGCGGTGCCTGTGAGAGAAATGGAAATGTGCCCTTATGGAAAAGTGTGGACAGTGTGTGATATAGCTAGAGAGGGACAGCATTAAAGGGCCTGTGAGGAGGAAATGGAGAAATTCCCTTCCCTCAAGGAAAGAGAGATGTTTTAGGTGTACATGAACAGGGCTCGGAGCTCGATATTGTCTTTAGGGGATCAGAATAGAACTGCTGACCTTGAATGATGCTTCTTCTGCCACATCACAGCTGGACAGCTGTGGCTCTTTGGAATTAAACAGTTCAGCTGGACAGCTGCAGAGGCTTTCAGAGAAAAGGCGCAGTGTCAGATGGATAGCTGACGGTGAATGTTGCTTCCCTTCTCTTTTTATCAAGAAAAAATTCTGAACAAACGTAACTCAGACTGTGTTTGTGCATATATGCTCTTCAAAATGTACATATTTACATAAGCTTCAATCCTTTTGCATGCATGATTTCTATATAATAAAGGTATTTATTACTGCCTGGTGGAAATTGTATGTTCAGTTTGAATAAATGTTTTTGTCAGGATTTCTGCAGTAGTGATCTTAAAAATAGGTTTTTTTAAATTTAGTTTTCTCAGTGAGCTGTGGTTTTATTTAAAGGTGGCTTAAAACTGAAGAACTTAAATACCTGTTCTGCTAGAAGAATAAATAATGCATTATTAAAACAAAGAGGGTATATTTTTCAGCTACTTAAAACCTTTCCCATCTCCTTACTATAGCAGTACCTTTTTAGTGCTCACGTAGTACTTGGCTTTTCCAGAAGCACTTTACAAATATTAATTAATTGTTTTCCTAGATTGGAAAAGCTGCACTTTGCAGACATGTGGGTGGGAGCAGTTGGGGACAGCCAGGCCAGCAGAACAGTGTGTCTTGCTACACCTCATGATCTCCTGTCGTCAAAGGTGCCAGCCACCTTTCATTGTCCTTCCCTCTTGATAGCTGTTATCTGGCGGAGTCCACCCTGCGTATTTCTTAATGAATCTCTCCTCTGAGAAAACATCATGACGTCTTGCCTCATATATAATTTTATGCCCACTAAGGTTTTCACTGGAAAACAATTAGTACTGCTACATTTACAGAGTGTGCCTCAAACTAGCGGTGAGGAGCATTTGCGTGGTGCTTTCCAAATAGTGATCTGGAGGAGTCTAATGAAGTTGGCATTTCCGTGTTTTGGAGATGTATAAAAAAATTAAAGTTCAGAGCAGACAGAATTGGAAACAGCATATTGGACTTGTGGCAAATAGCTTCTCTTAAGTGAATGAATAAGGTTGTCTTAACATAGAAAACAGAAGTGCTTTGAACTATGAAAATTAGTGAGATTACAGGAGTTAAGATGGAATGTGTTTCACATCCCACACTTAAGCCAATATCCATGCATATTGAATTGGGTTCACAGTAAGATAGTGAGTGCATACACCTGAGAACTTGTGTAGAAATTAATTGCTGTTTAGTTTCCTTAATAGATTAATTGGCAATGGCCAAGTAAGTTAACTGAGTAGCAACAGCCTAAACTATTGTCCCAGACCACACCCATGTACGGCAGTTGACTTTGTGTTGGGTTTTGGCAGCAGAGGAGTCAGCACAAATCTGTTTAAACTCCAGTTTTGTTACCAAGCACATTAACCTGTGTTCCTCCTGAGCACTTCAGAAGCACTGAAATGCTTCTTTCCATGCTCTTTTTTCACTGGTACATCAAAACCAGGACTGCTGCTGCTAGAGTCTCCTCACCTCCAGCTGCCAATTACAGGCATGGTTTTAGTGTTGTGCTTCCCTGTTTGGTGAGGTGTGGTTATTATGTATGCCCTGGGTTCCCTCTGATCTTCTGGACCGCATCTTGCGGATTTGAGTGTCCTTTTCTTTGTGCATCTTGCCCCATCCTGTTCGAGAACAGAAGGTCACTTGCAGTGATCCCACTTGGAGTTAAAAGATTGAGTAGGAAAGGGAAGAAGGTGTCAAGAAAGGAGCAAATTCAGATGAATTAAGGGCAGGAGATTATATTCAAATGAGTCAGACTTTTTTTTTTTTGTCTGGTATTAGGTTTTTGTAGAAAAATGTCTGCTACAGATTTAGGAAATCTTATTGGCAAACAAAAAATTGCTTGGCTTTCTATTTAAAGACAATTTTTTTTGATCTTGTAGAAACAGAAATTTGGTTAGCTGATGATTATGACAAATGATTATTTCTTGAGAATTCAAACTGAAATGAAAACTCAGCTGAAATGATGATAGGATCATAGAATACCAGGTTGGAAGGGACCTCAAGGATAATCTGATCCAGTCTTTTCTTGGCAAAAGCAGTCTAGGCAACATGACCTAGTGCCTGGTCCAGTTTATTCTTGGAAGTGTCCAATATTGGGTAACGCTCTGCTTCCCTGAGGAGGTTATTCCTGTGGCTGATGGTTCTCATTGTGAAAAATCTTCTTCTTGTGTCCAGCTAGAATCTCCCTAGGAGTCTTCTGGTTCTTACCTTGGGAGGCAGCTCATGACCATTTGTTGCTGGTCTGGTAGGCCTGGCTTATTCCCCAGTTGGGTGCAATGGCATGAGTACTGCCACTTTGTACCCTGCTCCCTGAGCCCTCCCGTTCAAAGCCCACCTCAGCAAGTTAGCCAGCCTGCTACCAGGCATTCCCTTGCTTTTTCTAGAGAGATGGATCCCATTCTTTCCTAATAGGCTGTAGTCATTGAAGATAACTATTGATGATAATTATTATTGATTACAAAGTCATAGAGTGGTCAGGTTGCAAGGGAGCACCACTGTGTGGTCATCTGGTTCAAACTCCCTGCTCAAGCGGGGTCGTCTTAGAGCACGTGGCACAGGATTGCATCCAGATGGTTCTTAGGTATCTCCATCAAGGGAGACTCCGTAGGCTCTTTGGGCAACCTGTTCCAGTGCACAGTCACACACACAGTAAAGAAGTTCTTCCCTTGTGTTCAGATGGAACTTTTCTGTGCATCATTTTCTGCCAATTGCTTCTTGTCGTATTCCTTGGCACAGCTGAGAAGAGCCTGGCTCCATCCTCTTGATGTCCTCCCCTCAGATACTGACAGACATTGATGAAGTTCCCTGTCAATTGTCTCTTCTCAAGGCTGAACAGGATCAGCTCCCTCAGCTTTTCCTTGTAAGAGAGATGCTCCAGCCCCATAATCATCTTTGTCACTCTCTTCTGGGCCTGCTCCAAGAGCATCTGCCCCTTTGTGCAAGTCATAAATGACTTGTTAAAGGCCCTGAAAGTTGAGATTTAACAACATATTTGGACAGAATGTTGTCATTAAAGACTCCAGTCATCAGTGTTTTCTTCATAGAATTAAACACAATTTATTCATGCCAAATTCTGGCCTTTATAACTGGTAATGGGCCATGTATCTGCAATTCTTTGTACCCTCAAGAAATGAAAGCTGGGGACATAAATCACTGTGTTGTGACGTACCTAAAAGTGTGTTAAAATCCCATGGAATTACAGACTTTTGATCATTATGTGCAACAAAATGATTACTTTTAAGTGACAGTGGGATTTTTTTCTTTTCAATTGAAAAAGGCAGCTAGAGTCTAACACCATAATTACCACAGATTATCTTCAATGTTGGTCTGTTTGTGCTTTTACTTCAAGGGGCACTTAAGGGTGGATGAATAGTTGTTAGAGCCACTTTGTTGTAGTAAAAACCCTAACCAGCTGGAAAGTTAACATATATACACACAAGTTAGTTGTAGATAAAAGCACATTTGGCTTTGCAGATTTTAGTTTTAGTCCTCCTCTTTGCTTAATCATGCTCTCCAGTTCTACGATAGTACCTACTAATATTTAGGAATTTTTTTTGGAAAAAAAAACTGAAGCAGATAATTTTTTTTTTAAAGACTGGTCTCAGTGGATGTAATAAAACACCCAGTTTGTCACCTCAGTAGGCAGCAATTCTGCTCTTGTTCTAGTATCTTATTACACTGTGTCTGGTCACACTTGGTTAACATGTTATCTGAAGGTTTTATCTGATTTGAGCAGTGGTGAAGTTCTTAAGTTGATCTCTGGATTACTAAATTCATGCATTGCTTATATGAATATAAGTAATGCAGTGTTACACATAGGCCTATACGGGTTGCCTTCGCTCAATTCAGAGAAATAACTGTTTGTTTTCTATCTACTTATACTGAAAAACTTACCATTGGAACATAAGATTTTCTCTTGCTTTTTTTTGGCAGCTGAGGTTCTTGCAAGAATGCTAAATCCTGTTATCAGAGAAGGAATTCTGAAGCTTTTTTTTAATGTGAGGTTCTAATTGCTGCTTATTAAGAAGGTTGAATTTCCATATTAGCTAGGAGGAATTAAAAAAAAAGCTTTATGCTGAAATCTCTTATTTGCAGTCCTAAGCTTTTTAATCATCTGAATATCAGATCTGATTTGTTTGTTTTTTTAAGAAAATTATTGGTCTAGTGTTGGGGATAGTAGCCCTAGAAGCTTAGCAGAAGTTAAAACATATCTGCAGCCTAAAAATAGCTACTAATAGATATACTAATATCTACTATCCCAGGATAGTAGGTAGAGTATCAGATACCTCAAAAAACATGCTTGGACTATTGCATATACAAATCGTGTCATGACTTTTAATATCAAAGTAGGTACAACGTGGTTGATCAATGGTCAGCCAGGGGCTGCTTGGAGCATCTCAGGGAATGGCAAGACTGATAATGTGTAAAATTTTGTCTCAAGTTTCAGCTTTTATGAGCCTGCAGTAACTCTGCCAAGGACAGTAGGGTTGTTCTATGTTTATGTCCAAATAAACGATTATCTAATTATTTCAGTAGAAGAAAGACTAGAAATCATTAAACTGAAAGATGTTTGGCTTTATCAAGGATGATGATATTCATGGTTAAATACTAAAATACAAATGAATATAGAAAAAAAAAAGAGGGATAAGAACAGCCTGTTTTTTCTGGCCATCTGGATGTTACTAAGAGCTTAGTGGTGAGATAGGTGTTTTGCATCTGCATTGGGACATTGCCTATGGAGGCATTGAGCATAAACACTGCATACCCAAGCAATTTTTGCAATTTAAATTGTGGATGTTTTCTAGCAGGAAATGTCATTGCACACTGCCTGCCTGAGGTCAGTGAGTTAAATACTGGAGTTGGATTCTAAGAGAGCTGGATAATTTAATAACCCATAACAGCATTAGCAGTTAGGCATGCAAAAATAAAGGTTATCACGGTTTGCTCTATAAGCTGATTGCAGTGGGACCTGTGGGGTCTCTTCCCTTCTCTGCTCACTTTAGAGCAGCCCAAGAGCTGCTCTCTTAGAGTCAAATCACCTTTGTAAAAAAAGAAATAGTGGACTTAAAAGTTCAGTGATCTCAGCTTATATAGTGGGTGTTGCATCACTCTGTCTATTCCAATAAGATAGTTGAAAACCAGAGGTGTTACGAGAGGGTTGGTGTAGCACCACAGAGAGATAAAGTGCTCTGCCTGACTAATGCCCAAAACATTATTTAAGGTAAAGGAATAGGAGCAGCTCTGTGTAAGTTAGAGAATTTACAAGTGGATTAAGAACTCTTAATCTCCATGTCAGTACAGATGGATACCTCGATAGAGGGAATCTGGTAAGCTTTTGGGAAAAGATGTGCAGAGCTGCCATACTTGAGACTATTAGCTAATCAGAGCTGAACAGCTTTAATCTGTTTGTTTACTGCTGAAAAGGTACACCCAAGGAAACATAGAATAAAAATTGAACTTAAAAGTGAGTAAAATGTTTCTTGTTTGTTGATTTATCATACTTTTAAAATAAAATTTGCAGTCAATTAGTGATGTGAGAGAAGGAGGCTGGGTACCTCCAGCTGACAGGTTGGGAGGAAAAACCATACTGCTTCTTAGTATAAGCTTATTCAGGACTGGCTGCAGTTTTTAAGCATGTTCTCTGTTGATCTGGACTTTATGAAAGACTATTGTGCAGAAGTTCCTATGTTCTTTGGAGATTAATTGATGCTAAACTTCACTGATCCAGCAGCTGAGTATGTGCTGAAATGTACTCTTATAACCAGTCTGGGTATATAGATGATTTCATTATAGTTACGTTTTTAATGGTTAGGGCAGAGCTGTTGGCCAAAAATACCTTGTCACGCAAAATATTTATTCTCATAGTCTGTTCCCCTCTTTATGTTACACTGCTGCTATTTTCCCCTCACATTTTGCTGGAAGTCCGTTTCCTTCTTTATATTTCCGTTTTTCTTCCCCATTTCTGTAATTAATGGGGTGATGAAGGCATACTGGAAGTGTTGAATTATTGTTTACTGTCTACTGACCTTGCAGTAAACTGAAATATGGGCTTTTTACTAAACCAAATGAAAACAGTAATCAAAAAACCCCAACTACATTCTGTCTGTAATAAAAGTAATTTAGAGTTGAACTTTATCCCTCACTGCATATTTAACTGGAAAATTGGAACCTGCCTAGGGTGAGATGCTTTATTGAAGACAATACCCTGACATGTGTGAGCTGTTGCTCTCCAGCACATCTGTCTTAATCATTTGGTGCATTGGGGCTACAGGCCCACCTAACATTACTCACTGTCCTGATCAACAGATACTTCAAGGAGACTTGGTGTGTGAATAAGATAAGCTTTAATGCTGTGCACATTTAATGGATAAGTGGAAAAAGAATGAGCCATTTGGTTACATTTTATAGAAGCCTAGATAGAGGATTGCAGAGGGACTTAGGGTTTCCCCCCCTTTCCACCTTCTTCCATCTTGTAGTCACAAAAAAAGAGAGCTGGGGATGTGCAGATGTCTTAAGCTTGCCAGTAACAGGGATTCCCTCCCACCTTTTCAACCTTAAGCTGCAGGGCTAAAAACAATCCCCTCATCTAATTGAGTATCTAACTCTTTTTTCATGCTGGAGGTTACTGTAATTCTCATGTTCTGAAATTGGTCTAGCGGTCTGTTACAGGACACAGTAAATGAGTTCTTATATAGCTGTGATTGATCTCTCAGAGAGTATGTAGTTTGTCTGGTGCCACTGTGAAATGTCAGTAACAATGCACAGAAATCAGCATTTCAGCAAGGATTTTTACCTAAGTCTTTGAAATTGCAGAGACCTTTTAAATCTGGTTGCTTAGATTAGAGGCATAGAGGACAGAAGGAAAGCTTGGTTTTGAGTGTGACAGCATTGCTACACACCAACCCTCCAATACTATAAATATTGGCACTTTTATTCTCTTCAGTTAGTGAGAACTAGTTAGAAATAATGATTAAAAAACTGCTTTAAAAATTGAAAAGTATTTCATGCTCTTTATGCCTCCTCAGGAAGGAAGGAACTGACTTATCCAGGAATAGTGAAGTTACTCTAACAAAAGTATAGCGTAGCTTTGGAAAGAGCAAAAGACAGGTGTATTTATGTATGCTATGGTATTAATGTTGGAAAAATACTAAGCAGAACGTCTGTTAATTATTGCAATAGGTGATGACATTTTCTTTAGTTATGGCAAATCTTCTTCCATAAAGAAGAGTAAGTCTAGTGTCTTAGGTGAGGTCTTGTGCAGGAGAAGTCTATCAGCAGTTTATTTAGAATTTGATGAAGATGACTACTAAGCTTCCCATGTGAATTTTCCCTTGGCAATTATATTGATGGAACATGGACTAGAAGGTTCTCATGTCTTCTAACCTGACCACAGGTTAAAATGCCTGCATGATTGCCTCACTTGGAAGCAGTCTAGTGTTTAAACAGTAAAACCTGCAATGCTGTTTAGAGTTCATTGCCAGGAGGAAAAACTGCCTGCCTTGTAGTGATTTGTATGGTACATGAATTTACAAGAATTACCTGTACAGGTAGAGGAACTACCACTTGGGGAGAAGCAAACTGGCTTCTCGAAGTGGGTATGGCTGGTAAAAAATCCGTCAATTGCTAGCTCAGAGTCAACATGCAAGTTACAAGATGAACGTGGGTTTGAAAAATCTTGGTTAGCTTCTGCTTCAGGTGAAATAAAAATAAGACACCAAGTCTTTTCCTTTCCTTTACCTCCTAAAGCATTTGCTGTTACATTTTTCTTTAAAATAAACTCAAAAAATCAAGTGAAATTGTTGCTTGAAAATTGGCATGAAGTTCATTGTGTGTTATTTACACAGAAACAGCCCTGGAAAGGAAACATTACAATTTTCTACCAAGAAATTCTATTTCCCTGTGTTTCTAAATTTGTTAATTTAAATGTTTTGGCAGTAGCAATGTTTCATTTTAAAAACCTTACTGAAAATACTTTGTATGGGCAACAATTCCAAACTTTTATGCAATGGATATATTTTATTACATTTTTTGCAATTTTTTTTTTTTCATTTTGGAGTGTGTTTTAATTTTTCATATTGATTAAGAACAGATGGTTAGCTTGATGGCAACTAAGCTTAATATGGCCAAACAGGTTAATTTTCTGGGTTTAATCCTATAATATACGTCAGAAAAACTTTGGAGTATTTTCTGTTGCCCTCAAAATATGGTGAGTTATATTTGTAAGATTTCTAAGGTAATCTCTGCATAGCATTGCATTGTAGATAATAAATAATTTGACATTAGTTGAACAACCTCCAGGAAGTGATGCCTTCTCCATAACCCTTCCTAATCCCCCATGTCAGTAAATACAGGCTCTGAGCTTGCACCCTTCTGGGGCTATGGTGCTGGATTCCAGCATTATCACAGCCAGGCCAGCAGTGGCAGTGAGCTGGCTGGGGGTGGTTTAGCTTTATTGAACTAAAATCAAATGACTTCAGACAGAAAGTTTGTGAGTTTGTGGAGAAGAGATGGCTTCTTGTCATTCTCTGCTGCATGTTCGGGTTGGTGTCGAGTGAGGAACAGGTGAGAATGGCATTTCTGCTAATGGTGCTAGTGAGAGATGAGTGTAGGTAGTATAAAACTTACCCTGGGTTACCTGCTTGGAGAAGAAGGCAGGATTTTATGTGACAGCTGCTGTCTTGGCTTACGAGTCAGTGAGTGAACTGGTCCTGTGAGTTATTACAGTGTTACAGAGCAGAATTGTGTGCCTGCAATTGCCACAGGTCCGGTTAGCACTGATACCAGTGGGGGATGCCACACCAGTTGGTTTCTTCTTCAGGGAAACTGAGATGTGATGTTGGGATTTATGTTTTCAAGATGTGTCTTCAGCTTTGCGAATCAAGCAGTGAGTAGTTGTATTTCAGAATGTGTTTTGATTTTCAAGATGTGCATTTTTGAAGCATCCACATCTTCTAGGGAAGAAGCATCCACATCTTCTAACTTCAGCCACATAGCTGAGATTCTTATATTAGAAGTCTGTTCTTCCTCTGTGCTCAGTGGACACTGAGAGATGTCTCTGTAAAGCAATTCAGAACATGTAAATTGGATTACTTCCTTGATTTGTTCCCTTATGGAGCCCAATGTTCTTCACAGAGGAAGCTAAAATCATTATATGCTCTCTCATGTCAGGCATGGTAGAATTTCTCTACCCAATTTCATTACTATTTGCATTACGTGGTGGAAAAGCACCTGAAATTCAATATCATTCCTTTACATTTTAGACAAACATTTCCATAAAAGATTGGTGATAATGAGCAAATACTGCAATTACTATAAAATGGTACTTTCAAAATGTGTTATATATTGTCTTGGAAAGTAATAAACTCCAGATGTTTTCAAACATCTCATTCAAGATGGGATAATAAAGTATTGTGGTACATGCTTGGAAATATTTATTACAACAACGGGGGACAAAAAGAAATTAGTCAATTGTAATGAACGTGTGATTGTATCTCTGCAAAAATAGTCTTAATGCTGTTTGGGGCATGTGCATTTCAGTTTTGGATGTTTCACAAATGAGAAGGAGTTATGGTCAGAGATACTTTTTTTAAAGTATTATACATGTGCTTGGAGGTTTATAGGAAGTAATTAGTTGACTGACTTTTAGTGAAACTTGTCTGTGTGTGGTACAAGTGTTTGGAGTTATCTGACTTGCTAATACATTAAAATGGTAATATTTACAATGTACAGAAGTACTGCTTTTGGGTCTCCATCTCTGACCTGCAGAGCTGGCACACAATTGCAGGAATAATTGTGAGCAGTCAAGCTTTCTCTATGGCTGACAGTTAAGCAGATTTTTTAGTAGCTTGGTGAGAGCTGCGTTGGATCACTTTGTGTATTTGAAGTTAATCATTGGCGAAGTGCTTTGCTGGATCAGGATCAGCAGTTCAGTTCCTCAAGGAATCCCATCTCTACTTCCCATAATCTGTTTTGCTGACTTTCTATAATTTTCAATTCAAGGGGGACATGCTTCATTGTGTGGGGCTTTTTTTTTTCTTTTTTTTTTTCTTTTATTTATTTTCAAAAGGAAATATCTGAAATAATTTATTAGTAAATGCCTGGCAATGAGGTGACTTCTCTCAAGTGTATGTTCCTTAAAGTACAAGCAGCAAGTTCCTAGTCCTAGGGATTTGCAGCCTGATAGGAGGCCATGGGAACGAGGGAGGCAGTGTTCAGTTGGCCAGGCCTGGGAAAGGAGCCCAAAGGTTGCTGCAGTGAGATCATAAAGTTGCTCAATTTATGAATATTTGCATTTTGATTCAGTTCCTTTGGTGTGAGAAATGAGTTTTTCACTTAGCTGAAATAAAAAATACTGAAATGCAAAAATACGTTCTTGGAACTTCTTGCTTCAGTGATTTTCATATGAAATAAGAAATGTTGAAAATTAGTCCCAAGTTGACAGTGTTTATACTGTCTGTTGTTCCTATCTCTTGCAGTAGCATATTCTTAGTGCTCTTGATCAAACAGGGTGTTTTCATGCAAAAGAAATATGGTATGGTGAGCAGCAGAATGGCCAAAGACACTTTGGCTGATATTAGAGAACAGTGTTAAATGAGAAAATGTTTAGAATTATGTTGTTGGTTTGAAATATGTAGGCGTATTGCTTTATAATCCCATAATGAAAGTAAAATCAAGCATATAAATCTGAGAGTGCTATATTCAGTTGACAAGTCTGGCTTGTCAGAAAGAACATAAACCAGAAAAATATTTCAGTGAACTATAACTCTTTCCTGGGAATATTTGGGTTTATAGTAAAGGCAAACATAAATAAAATCGTCTTAGAATAATTTATATGATGCTAGGCTAGTGAGTGCAGTGGACTTGGAAGGTTTCATCCCTTTGGAGAATAATACATACACATATCTGGAGATAAAAATACAGTATCTCAATTACTGAATTTAAGATCTGTTCCATTGTCAGAAGTATGGGTCTGCAAATTTAGGGAATTCAAACCAAGAGAGCTACTGTCTGACTGAGAAGATGGATTTAATTACAGACTACACAGGCTTTGGCATTATTCTTTGCATCCTTCCAGTCTATGAAATAACTTGACACCAAAAAAAATGAGGTGCATGAGAGTGGAAAATGGCCTGGGAGCTCAGAGTGCAGCATGGCAGTGACTGTAGCACGCTCAGAGCTGATGGGAGAGCCCTGCAGTGGAGTGGGGCTATACCTGGCCCTCAGTGCTCAGTGGGGCAGCAGTGCCCCTGCGAGCTCAGCACAGCCTTTGCTTGGCTCCACGTGGGGTTCAGCTCCAGCTCCTGTCTTCTGTGCACTGCTGCCCACACAGTCATAACAGCAGCTGGTAAAAGGTCACAAAACCATGGCTTTTTAGAATGGCTCGATAACACAGACTACTACGTTGAAACATGAAACAGGGTACAAGTTTGGGTTGCAGTGGTGTCTTTTTGCAGAATGTTTTGTGGGAATCTCTATTTCTTTTTTTGACCTTTCTTTGGATATTTTCATCTGTTACTTGAAATTAAATTAGTTAAGGTTAAAATGAAAAACTGCTGTTTTAATAGAAATGAAGGCAGACTAGCAGTCATCTGTCTTCAGGTTTAAGACACTAGTATTTTCTTGGGAACAGGTTTTTTTCTGCAAATAATTACATTTTGACATCAAAACTCATTACTTTGAGAATATTTAAGTGGAAAATTTTGTCCCACTTGTGAAATATTCTTTTCTCTTCATTATTTGCAGATGTAGTTAGTCCATATAACATTCAGTCATATAGACTGCTTCCTATTTATGCCAAGCTCTGAAGACAGAACAAGGAACAACAGGGCTAATTATAATCTGTCATGCTTAGTCATCCACATACACTTCTGTATGACTAAAGGATCTTACCCTTTTCAAGGGTAAAAATCAAACTGTTGTCTGTGCATCTCATTACAGTCAATAAAGATATATTTTCTTGGAAATAGTAAATATGTGTCAGAAATACTTGCGACATTTAAAAAAAAAAATCACAGGTAAAAGTGAATTGGAAAATCACTCAAGTTTTTCACTTGATTCTGTCTGTGGCAACTCCAAAAGCAAAAAGTAGAGGGGATGAAAAGAGTACAAGCTTTTTTATTGCTTTTAGTTTGAAGATTGCAGAGTTTTGAAAAGCTGGTGTCTTTTTTCAAGTGAGCCTTATTTTTTTTAATAAGAGTGTCACAATTTTTAAGAAAGCATAATATTTTTATTGTATTATAGATGAGCTGTCAATAAGACTTTGGAATGCCCAGTTGACTGTTACTATTCATGGGTAGAGATATTGCTTGCCTATGAAGTTGATGATCAGCAGAATTAATTACATCTAAGTGGGTGATCATTTCCTGGTGCTGTGTCATGAGCTCAACACATTTTTACAAACTTTTGAACAAGTGTTTGCTCTCTTACAGAAGTTTCCTAATCCTTTTCTCCTCTGTGTGAGTATGCGATGTAAAGCCTCTGAACTGTACTGCAGAGAGACAGGCAGTGAGATGAGTCCACTCTCTACAAGCACATTCTCCATGCAGTGCAGGACCAGACCTTCCCAGAGCAGTAGCTGGATTCTGATAAAGCCTGAATTATACTCACTGTGAATGTTTGTACCCTGAGGGCATCTGTCCCCTGCTTGAAGTGGCATATCAGATCACATCTGTGAGCATATGTAGCCACTGTTGATATTGAGAGAATTTAAAATGCAATTTAAAGTGATTTGAAATTCCCTTAGTGGAATTATTTCTGAGTTTTTTTTCTCATGTTCATTTAGTTTAAAGGTGTGTCTATTGGATTAAGTTGCCTTTTCTTCAATGCTTGCTTTCTCAGCTTCTCAAGAAAATGAGTGAAAACTGAATGTCACGTTGTGACCTTCTAGATTTCTATTTAGTGCTCCCAATCAATCACAAAGACGTACATGTTATATCAAATCCGTATTTAACATGCAGTCTGAACACAGAGATGCAATGGTGAAACGGTGCAGAATCAATAAAAATCAGCTCCAGGGCTTGCTGTTTAGCTACATTGTGTTTCAGCACTGCAGGGAGAGAAAGCTCAGGTGCTGCCTTTCAAAGGAGAGGCACTGCTAGCATGGGAGCTGTTAAAACATTCCTCCTGCAGAGCCCAGCTTGTGTTAAATATTCTGTTCATTCCCTGTAACTGCAAACCCATTCCTTTGCAGGATTCTTTCCCCCTCAAGAAACATTTGCCTCAAGTGATGTCAGCTCTGTTTGGTACAACACAGAGAGGTGTGGGGGTTGATCAAATGTAGCTAATGACACCAATTTTATAGCCAGTTGGTAGGAGCACCAAGCTTCTCAAACATCACTCTAGTATGTTTATTTCACTGAAATTTCTTGACACAATTGAAAGGTGTTTGTTTGAAAGCAGGATCCTCCAGTTCCTGCCATCCTTTGGTGGGGTTAAACTAACTCTCAGTTTCCAGCTTCACAAAAAATGCTATTGTGACAGGCACTTGAATCATGGGGCTATTAACCCACCCCCAGAAAGAAGGTGAATGTTAAAATTAAAGGCATTGTCACAGTAGATGCAGCTTTTCTATACAAAAGAAGAGTCTCAGAGGTGGAATGTTGTTCATTTGCTATTTAAAACACTAATTTTAATTGATACATATTTTTAGAGGCATTCATGGGCCTTATTTCAGTATTCTGACAACTGGTGTCTTCCTGCATTCCCTGTTCAGAGGGAAATAGCTTCAAGTATAATAAATTTATGTCTTCTTACAGCTAGAAAAAAGAACTTGTAAGTAAGATTGAATATGCCAAAAGGAAAATTTAAAATAATCTTACCTTTTAATGCAAACTTTGCATAGATTTAGAGTTTTAAAAAAAAGGAAAAAAAAGACATGGCAAAAAAAAAGTGCAATGCATTTAAGAGATGGTCATAGGACTTGAAATCAGCCTTGTTTTGGTTCTGTTGTTCTAATTTATTGAAAGCAGTGTGAAAGAAAGTATTCAAACCAGTAAGTGGAGATATAAACTGTAAACAAACTGATTATCCTTAGAGGTTTAGTAAAACTGTAGAGAAGTTCTATTAGAACTTCTATTATTATTTCTATTAGTAGCAATAGAACAGGAAGAAAAAGATGTATCCTCAGGATATTTTTCCTGCAATTCTTGAGCCTTTTTTGCCTTGCTTCTAACAGTAATGTGATAAAAGCTTCCAGAAATCTGTTTGACACAGATCATTCTTATGTCATCTTCCTACTAGCCTCAGCATTGGCCAAGGGGAGCTGAAGCTCTGACAAGAGCAGGTTTTTTCTCCCCTACTTTCTCTGGCAAATGGCCTTCAAGAAAATAGCCTTCATTTATGCTTTAGACCCAGAGCCAACATGTAATTCATCAAATGCATCTTTTACCAAAGTGCAGTGGAAGGTTGAGAAGGAGGGAGTTGTATTTTAGAATATATGTAAGAAGATGTTGCTGTTCTTTGTGGTGCCTCTTTTTCTCTAGAGAACTGATTTTCCTGGAGCACAAAAGTGATTCTTTTGGAGAACTAACTGGTGTCATGTAAACCAGTGTCTTTATCTGTTTTGACTAGTGGAAATTACTGTTGCAAGATACAAAAATGAATGCTATGGACAGCTTAAAATTAGAGGCTAAAGAGGAATTAATTTCCCTGAAAGCTTTCCAGAAATATACCTTTTCTATGAAATTATATCTGGCATTAGACAATATATATCTCTTGCCTTCAAATCCTGGGAGTGGAAATGCTCTGGAAGTCCTTTAGTCTCTTCGTGTAAAGGAGGCACAAGAAATGAGGCACAAAATCAGACTTGGAAGGTGGAAATTTGTCCTGTGTTTATCCCTAAAGGATAGAAGGCCTGTAATAATTAGTACATTGGTTCCTCATACACTGGTTCCTAACACTTGATTTAAGGAGATACATACTGTTCTCTTGAGGTGGCATGAGCAGCTACTGGCCTAAATAAGAAATGATGTGAAAATTTGTGAAGCCTTCCCCTTCCCCCTCCTTGGAACTAGTCAGAGTGCTATTGAGGGTGCAAGGTGACTGTAGGGTAAGATTTGACAGTGACTCAGGTTAGGATGCTTGAGAAGTGGGAGGATGTGCGTGTCCTAGGTTTGGCTGGTGCTGGCTGCACAATTATTGTACCTGGAACACTATTAGTGGTGACAGGGCAGCCTTCCTGTGTGCAGAGAAGTTCTCTCTTGCAAACCAGCATGGAATAGCTTGCAAAAGTCCCTCTGCTGCAGAATACATGTGAAGGAGAAGAAAGGTCTTTGTGCAGCCTTATGGTTACAGGAAGGAGATGGTGAGAGCAGCGTGAAAGCTTCCTGCAAAAATTTGGAAACATGTAAAGGTTAAAATGTTATCCTTTACTCATCTCACAGGAGAACAAATTTTAGCCACTCATTCTGAAAGGAAGGAAGGAATAATTTGTTTGAAACTCTGCGGAAATGATAGAGTTCCCTTGCACGTACACAGGTGTTTCCTGGATAGAATGTGATCTATCCATATATTAGTCTATAGTTTTGCATATCTTTGGGCATTCTCTGGGGCAAGTACAAAAATGAGCTTTTCTTGGGCTTGAAGTTGGAGAAGCAATGATCACTTTTTCAGCTATAGTGTACACTATACTGAACACTGTTATTATAATAACACTAGCATTTTTCATTTTGTTACAAAACCTTTCTTTGAGATGGAGCAGGATGCTTTCTATAAGGGTAGCAAATTAGAAGCAAAGAATATTGATGGTTAGTGCTTTTGACAAAGCCTTACTTAAGTCAACCCCTAGAGGATCAGGGTGAATAAACCATTTGAGACATGTAAAATTAAACTGTGCAAAAGTATAACAAGACAGTGTACTGCTACTTCATTTTTGACTATTGGACATCATTACATGTTGCAGCCTTGGTTAGAATTATTTAAATTCCTCAGGTGTTTGTGCTGCCACCAGAAGGATATTCCTGCCATTGTTTTTGTCCCAGGCCTTAGCATTCATTTTGTGTCTGGTTTTCATCATAGCTGCATCATAATTAAGCTTGTGGAGAAATTACTCTGCTTGTGTCAGATTAGATTTCAATGGCTAAATTCTCTAATTTGATTTATTCTGTGCTTTAACTGCACCCATTCCTGAAAGAAAGGGTGACGGTGCAGTGAGACCCAGCTGAGTGGGAGAGGAAGCCAGAGCCTATTTGCAATGGGGGGATGGGTTGAAGTGTCCCTCGGGTGTTTGTGTGGTGATTTGACAGGTCTAAAAACAAACAAAAAGCAAAATAAATGGTGTATTTTGTTTCTACGTTAAGAAAGGAAGTAACTAAACAGGAGAAAAATAAAGAAACATTATAAATGCATTTCTGTCAATACTGAAAACAAAAATGAAATATGTAGTGCTGGATTTGGTCTGCAATTGCTATCCTTTTACTTTCTGAATATTGCTGAGGCACACACATTTAGGATGGGGAGCTATCTTAATGGAAAGCAGCATGTCCAGACAGCAGTGTGACAGCCAGGAGGAATTTCCAACTGCTGCCAAATGTCCTAGTGCAACAGCCAAGTAGCATGAATTGCTTAGGATGCAGGTTGCACCTCCTGCCCCAGATGTTGTTCTGGGTCCGTCTGCAATTCAGACTGGACTGCACTTCTACATGTTGGTCTTTACACCCCCTCTCTCAGCTGGCCTTGTGTGAAGGATTACAGCAGAGGAATGTGAGGCTCCATGGGAATTGCTTGTTTTAACACCTAAGGGCTTGTCTGACTTGTGCTTTTGTGTTTTAGGGCATTGCCAAGTGCATGACTGCTCTGTGTGGCCAGTGCATTGCTGACAGGTAGAATTCCCGTTGCTTAGTTTGAGCATTCTTTCCACAACTCAGTGAAGTTGTGTAAAATGTATTTAACACTTGGGGAACAAGTCCTTGACCTAGCTCTTGTATTTTTCCAGTTAATGTGCTACTTGACAAAGCACAGTTACATTGTCCATCTTAAATCTGGTATGTATTCTGTATCTTTTTCTGTCCATACACATTTGAAAAGGCTTTTGCTAATTACAGTTCAGCAGTTCAGACTTACTACATGTTGAGATCACTCTGATTAAATTCTCAGAATGTGCATTAAGCTTGGTGGTGATGCTTAGGAATTTTTTTTCATTGAAATTGCTACCTCTCATCTCATCCATGGAAATGCTTTCTCTCTGAAACACAGCTGCATTATGATTTTCTGTGATTAATGTTAATTGATAAATGATAGTTGGAGTCTTTTGTTTCAACCTTATTAGAGATAGCAAATTAAAACTCATAAAGCATGTTCCTGAATGCATAAATGGTACAAGGAATGAGAAAAAATAGCTTTTGGAAAACAGGTAAAAGATTGCACAAATGGATAGGCAAAATGCTTAACACTTTTTCAGCACATGAACGATTCTTATATTAATCACTAAAGCAAGCACTAAAGTGACTCCTTTTCTAATAGATTCAAGTGATGCACTTAACAATATGTATTTCCTGTTCATTGATGTATGAAAAAATCTTTGTTTCCAGCTTTTGTGAATGTATCTAGGAAGGAGGTGATTTATGCTCCTGCTACATGCAGTTTTATTGTAATTGAAAGCTGCAGCTGCCATGTAAATTCAGCAAACAAAATCTCTTCAGGTTAAAAGCCGTTTACATCTTTGGAAATACAGTAATTCCTGAATTTCTCCTGAATTGGGAGAAATCTAGGTCCTCATTCTACACAGCAGATCTCAAAATCATAACACTTTAGTCAGAAGTGGGATCTCTCTGAAGTAGATTGCTGGTTGTGCTCTGTATGTTAGCCAATACGTGTAGCTTCATTTTGATAGGATGATGTAGCATATGAATGTGAGTGAGGTCCATCCTGTCCCTCAGTCAGATATTTACATGTTCATTGCCTTAGGAACCTTGCAGTAGGAGTCCAGTTGCACCATGATCAATTTAAACACTTAAAAAATGATATAGCAGTTTTGATCTGTCAATCCAATTAATGATTTGTTGTCGGTGCAAGGTCTGCTGGGCTAGTGTAAAGTTGTATTTTGACACCACCTTTATTTAGGAATGGTAGGAAGATACACTTGTACATATATATATATATATAAACTTTCCTGGTGCCAGACTCTTCTGTTGATTTAATTTGCTTAAATGCCATAATTGATTAGAACCAATTTCACAGTTACACATACAGTAAGTGATACTTCGTACTGAGAAGTGGAAAAGAGTCAGGATTGTTTTCTGTTTCATTAATGTCTGTACAGTACACACAGTTTTGCTGATCTCAATATTGATCTATGTGCATGGCTAATTTACCATTTTTGTTACATGAACACCTTTCACTCTGCGTATTGGAGTCTGTTGACTTAAAAGTGCAATTGCTTGTAAAAACATCATATGACCCTTTCCACTTAATTTTATTTGAGATTTTTGCTTCCTTTTAGAAAACGTTGCAGTAAAAAGGGAGCTTTATTCCAGCCTGTGTCACAGGCTGTTTTCAGCTTAATAGGACTAAAATAGGACTAAAATTAAAATGCTGTTTTCAGTTTAATAGGACTGCACTTAGTACATTTGTGTAGAATGTAATGCATGTGTTTTTATTAATGTTGACAGTGCTTGTGTATTGTAAAATAAGCATTGTATATTTTAAAGATGGGATAAGAGGACTGGTAGGTTTTAAGGATGAAGTGGCCTGGTTTCTGTTACCATTTGGTGCAGCAATGTTGCTTATACTTCTTCAGGTTTCTTGCATCGTTGTACATCGACCATGTTCTCTTTTCATTTATTACAGAATGCCCTTCTTTCAAAAATGCATAAGTCAAATAAAAAAAACAGTCTAATGGGCTGCTACATAGGTGGGACTTGGACTAAATTATTGATCTTTGGTTTCTTGATGTCTTAATCCTGGAAAGCTGTAGAAGTTGTACTGAGCTACTAAAAGGCTGAGGTCTGAAATTTGTTTGATGTTTACGTTGGAGGCTGAATTATAAAATAAATGAAAAAAAAGCTAGCTAGTCAAGAATTATTGCTTTGTTATATGGCAGACTGAAATGAACCAGGAAAAATGGTTTTATTGAGAAAGAAAAGTCATTATTTTATTATGATTCTTGGCCACATTTGAGTAGAAACAAACGGTTTTAAGGTTCCCGGCATTTGCAGGAAAAAAGATAGGACTGTTGATACTTTTCCCTTAGGGGTCCTGATAAGACTTTTGTGAGACAGGTGACTCTGGGTTCACTAACTTTGATGGGACAGCTTTCTTTCTTTGCTCCTGCTTGAGTGTGTGTTTGTATTTGGTACAGAATGGAATTGGTTTGACAGGAGAGCCTGCTGCAGAGGGTCCCTGGGATGATTGCACCCTGTCAGTGAGACACCGCCTGGGGAACAGTCCTTGGTTCACATCTCTGCTTGGAATCATGCAGAGAGGGAAACCGTGGCCTTGGTCTTCTCTGTCCCTGGCAGCTGGATTGGACTCTTGTTCATGGAAGGCAGTTGCAACCTTGCCAAGGGCCAGCTGGTTCTTTACCCTGTCCTGACACCTTTCTGCCTGCCTGCCTCCTTCAGTTACCTCATCAGTTACACCTGCAGGGTGACTGCATCCACCAGGGAAGATGCTGTGGGAAAAGCAAGAGGGAATGGGTAGGGAGCTCAACACAGACTATGGGTGAATTTTTATTGGTGTTGAAGAAGGTGGAAAATGTATGAGGTGAGCAGTGCTTCCTGTTTTCCCAGTGAGGCAGTGGACAAGTTTTTAAAAAAGGAATATTGGTCTGATTTTACTTTAAAGAATTATAACCTCCACAGAAATGCAGTTGTTGTTAGAAAAATTGTGCCCAGAAAACCACTCACAATGTGGAATTAAAGAGCATAGGAATGAAAGACTAATTAAAATTATTGGGCTGCAAGGATATGGGTTTGGGATGAAGGGAAAGGAATGGGTCTATGTGGCAAGTGAACAAGGAGGAGGTAGGTGGTATGGAATTACGGAGTAAGGTTACACTGTTTTAAAAATGTTTTAATGCAGTTTTAGTAATGCCTTTCATGTCCCTAAAATTGATCAAATTACTGTGCCATTTAGAAAATGAATCAGGCTTCATTTCTTTGGTCTAATCTGCCCAGATGTAAAAGTGCAGTGTTCAGTTAAATGAGTGCAAGCTCCATGTAAGTCCTGGGATCTGCACACAGACAGCTGAAATGAGCCAGACTGAAGATAGCTGAGCTTCCAAAAATAAAATGAGGAAACCAAAATTCTGCCTCTGCACTTCTCTTAGCAGGAAGGGGTTTTTTTTCCATCTCTCAAATGTCATAGCCTTTGTCTCTTCTGACATTCCTCACTCTCTTGTTTGTAAGCTCATTTTCATCTACAAAACTTATTTTGCCTTATATTTTCCCTAGTCCTCTTCTTTTCCTCAGGGTTTTTGTAAGATTCTTAGCTGTAACCTTTCTTGCTAACTCTGCTGGTTTTTTGCTTGCTGACTTGTGATTGATGACTGTGCTTCTGATGCTTACCCTTAAATTTCTGCAAACCTATCTGGCACCACCTGGAAACACCTTTGAATGTTTGGAGCTGAAACCTGCATGAACAGTTCTTAGTCTGTTTGTCATAGGGTGGCCATAAGGAGAACACTGCTGGTGGATCTTGTTTGAGAAATGCTGTCTTTGATTGTAAAAACCTCTAAGAAATTAAGTGTGTGAACCAGAAATGCAGTAGCATAATTTTCCACGTCTTGCTTCTTCATTTACTTATATATTTAAAATTATGTTTAAATTTAAAACTGATTCTATGATTTTTTCATGATTATTGTTTAGATTCCAATTAATTTCCTCATATACTATCATATTCTGCTGAATTTTATAGTAAATCCTATGACAGACAGTCTCCTTAAAAGGTAAGGCCATGTAGTTCAAAAGTTATTTTCTTGTCTCACAATAATTTTTAATTTGAATGAATATCATATGACAGTACTTACAGAATTTTGAGGGGCTTTGCTCTTCTTTCTTATTTGAGGTAGACTAAGATTTTACTGTACAAAATTGGCTGCTTTGGGACAGTTGAGTAGTTACTATTTGTAGAAGTATGCAGTTTACACATCTTTATATTTACTAAGGGAGAGTGAAGCAGTGTACAAAATTTAGCAGCTGTCTAATGCCAGTTACAGATAACTCATTCTGCAAATAATTGTTTATTTTCTTTCAGGCAAAAAATAAAGATGTAGTAATTTTTCACCTGGTTAAATCAAAAGGGTATTAACTTTCTTTGCTGGTATGGATTTTCTTTATCAATATTGATTTTGGGCAGATAAACCTCTTAGCTTATTTGCTTTTGGAAAAGGCGAAGCAGCACATATTGACTCATTCCTTCATTCCAACTGTAATTGTAATTTGGTAGTGTGGTTTGTAACAGGCTAAATGAGCGGTGTGAACTTTGAGCTTCCTCAATAAGATTCAGCAAACTCTTACCAGTTCTTAGAAGAAAGAAGGTATTGAAAAATGGAGATTTTCATGTGCTTTGTACAAGGAGTAAATTTATTTGGAGATCCACACAGACACGTACACATACTCTTTTTAACTTACTTTTAACAATGAACAAATTTTATTCTAAAAATTATCACGTTTGTGGGTTTTGGTGTTTGACTGTCAGTGAAAACCTTGTATCCTTTGTCTCTGTTTATCCTTCTGTAATGTCACTGTGTGTAAGATGGGTGTGTGGCTTAGAGAGCACCTACAAACCACCACGGTGTTTGTATGAAAAAAATCTGAGAGGTCTTTAAATGGATGGGGATTTTACAATGTAGTTCTAAAAACAGCACTTTGAGGTTTGAGTGTTGTGTTTTTGTTGGTTTTGGGGCTTTTTTGAGGGTTGTGGTGGGGTTTTTTTTAATGTGTTTGTTGTAGGTTGTTGGGGTTTTTTGCTTGGGTTTTTTTTTTTGTGGGTTTTTTGTTTCTTTTATGTTTTTAATTTCTCTCTTCCTTGAAACATTCTTAAAAACTGTGATAAAATCTGACCTTGCACAGTTACTTCTAGGTGTGTTTCTTTGGTAATAGTTTTTCTTGGAGGGCATTTGTTGCTTGCCAAGTTTATTCTGAATCTGATTTCAGTTGTAAAACATGAAACTTTTTTTTGTGGCTGTAAATTGCTGGGTCATCTTGTTTGATTATAATATGAGCTCTAGGGTTTGGTAAACTGTGTAAGCTAACAGCATTAAAGACATAGAGAGAGACAGGCTGTTGGCATTGGCTCCTTGTGGACAAAACCTTGGGGAGTTGCTCTTCCTGTTCCTCTTCAGTGTTGGGTAAAGTGCTGCAGAGGCTCAAACAAGGTAACAGCCTCCCAGGTTCTGCAATGCAGTTCACACAGTCTAATTCTCATGATTGAAATGCCAGGTGTTTTCCTAAAGTCTTGCTGACATCATTAGTGATGTCAGCAAGAAATTATGTCGATGTTTTGAAATTGTGTTGGTGCCACTTACCTGCAGGAAAACAAGGACTTTTTTCCCCTTATTTGGGTTTATTTGAAGGAATAATGTAATTCTAGTAGTGATACAATGGCAATTTTTCATGTTTTGTGAAGCTAAAACCAATACCATTAAGAACAAATACTGTATTTTTATATCTAAAGAGAGAACATGTGTACATTATAAGCGGTGCTGGTAAAATGAAGTGTTAATTTCAGCTATTTTGCTTATTCTGATTTCTGCTGTCATTTAGCTCATGCCTTAAGTACTTAGGGAGCAGATTTTAAAATGTTTTTAAGGATGCTGTTATAGTCTTAGCGAAGTAGCATTGGAAATATTAAATGATTGTAAACATAGTGTCAGAGGATTAAAGCCTAAAGCTCATTTTCCCTGTACAGCTGTAATAGTACTTTATTCTGGTCAGTACTATGCCATGGATAGTGATACCACAATCCTCAATGATTGTGAATCAAGTCAAGCAGAGAAAATACAATGTTGAAGAGACTGATAACTGCAATATCTCTGTTTGCAAACTGCTTTGAAATTCTATTGATGGCATGACTTGCAGTGTCAGACTTCAGGTCTCTTGATGTGAATCCTTCTGTTTAAAAACCCTCAGGAAAGAGATACACCTATGCCTGGCAGAGTTAATTTCAGAGTTTTGGAAATAGGGCAGTTCTTCTAATGGTAGTACTTCCAAGAGCTCTTCTGTTGTTGATTTACCTTTGATGTATGAGAGATTGTGCTTTTGAGAGGTTCTTTAGAGTTTAAAAAGATGAGTTTTTATAACACAGATTTCTGATGAGGTGTATATGGAGGGAGATGGCAAAAGGTAGTACCAGCGGTGAGTTTTAAAATCTTAGAGTAAGCTAAAGCTTCATTCACATATTTTCATGATTTTTATTGATTATACAGCTTAGGAAAAATTTCTGTGTAGAGTTAAGAGGGTAGTTACAAGCAATTAGGCTATTGTAGTATGACTGTTAAGCTTTCTAGACTCCTGCAATTAAGCCTGCAACATTCAGGTGTAGTCAGGATCTTGAAACTCTGATATTAGCCCTCAGTGATTATGTGGGACAAGTGTCTTTATGAAATTAGCATCAGATGTTGGTAGGTGGCCTGACTTGTCGCACACACAGGGGCTGTATGGATCCATGTGAAGGAAGACTGTAAAGTCTGCACATGTGCAAGGGTCAGGAGTCATGTATTATATTAAAAAAGACATGTCAGCTACACAGCGTGTCCCTGAGGTTTCAGTGAGCATTGAATGTGCAGGTCATTATGCCCATTATTCTCCTTCCAGAGACAGGGAAGGTGAAGCACAGAGACATTACCTGCCTAAAGACACAAGCCAGTCCACTGGCTGGACTCCATATCATAAACCTCTTGTCCGTCTTATGTCCACAGAACCAAAATAAGACATTTTTATTGCATCATTTTCTTAAAAATCTCTGGAAGGGCTTCTTTGTTGTAATAGGCATTGTATTTCGGAATGCTTTTAGATGTTTTTAGGCATTATAATTGTCTGTATTCAGAGAAAAGTGGAAAAACCTCAGACCCTTTTTTTTCCATGCAATGAGAAAGGCATTCATACCTACTGACAGAATGAGAGGATACAGTCTTAAGCTGTGCCAGTAGGTTGGATATTAGGAAAAAGATCTTATGGAAAGAGTGATGAAGTACTGAAATGGTCTGCCAGGGAGGTGGTGGAGTCATCATCCCTGGATGTATTTAAAAAAAGATGGGATGTGGAACTTGGTGCCATGGTTTAGTTGAGGTGTTAGAGGATGGGTTGGACTTAATGATCTTGAAGTTCTCTTCCAACCTAGTGATTCTCTGATAGATGCAAAATTCCATCCCAAAGCAAATTTTACAGCTCAATTATTAACCCCTGGATAAGAATTCATAATGAAAATGCTGTCAGTTCTTTAATTACAGTGATTATAATAGAACCTGTAATAATAAGGCAGCACCCAAGTTTTTGAGCTACTGTGTCAGCTGTCGAACCCAGGCTTACAAAAAATCCCTTTCCGAGTGGAAATGTGGTGTAATGCTATTCAAGGGGGACTTGCATCTGCTCTTTTCAATGAGCACATCAGCTAATGTATGAAACTGTCTTCCTATCATTACAGCTGCACAGAAAATATCTTAGTGCATTTGCAGTTATTTCTGCTTCTTTAAAAGAAAAAAAGCATTTCATTCTTAGACTAGATAAAAGCCACTGTTGTTCGCAGCAGTAGAGGAAGTATTAGCACTGTTAAGAATGGTAATTATTATTTTTTGCTAAAAATACCTTTATAGCAAACTTTAGTTTGAAGCATTGGTGTTTCACTTATGCATGGGTTATAGTGGCAAACTCTTCCTAGCAATACTTGCCCACACAGTGTGGAAGATGATACACCAGTGAACCGATTTATCAAGATCTGCCCGTTTTCCATTCTGCTCCGTCAAAACAAAAACACTTGCTCAACTTGCTTACTTTAGACTACAGAAAACACGAAGTTTTTTATGAAGTTTAACTTGGTGAGAGCAGGGGCCATGAACTGGCATTGCATGTCCAGTGCTGACAGTTCATCTGTGGAAGAAATCCTTTCCCAGGTAAACAGCCATCCAGAAGTGAGCACTGGGTTACACCATAGGTAGGTAGGTGAACCACGGTTATGTTGTCTCTCCAGGAATGGCTCATCTTTGGAGATTTTTTTCTGGCTCGTGAACGTGTTGCCAGGACAATGCATGATAATTAGCATGGATATTTCTGAATTAGGTTTGTTAGCACTTAAAAATGCATTCATGAACAAAGTCTACTTTTATATGTGACTATTAGTTATTCTGTTTCTTTGTTTCTAAAAAGATTTCATGTTGGGCTAGTGATGAAACCTCTGTTGTCATTGTCCATCTCAGAGTTGATTTAATTTGGCTTCAAGTGTCAGACTCATCTGCAACACGACTTTCAGAGTAGGACAAAGATAAAAAAAGATCACTGCTAAAGACAAACTTCTTTTTTGTTTGTCTGTGATTTTTTAAAAACATAGTTTCAATATGGTATAAAATACCTTTTTAGAATATTTTTTGTGGTAAAGGAATTTGAGATAAATCATGATAGCATTTGTCTGTTCAAGAAGGTAATTCTCTTAAAAATAACAGCTTTTCAGAAGGCTCTTCAGCTTGTTAAATTGATCACTTTGCTACTGAGACATATACTGTCCTTCAGTAACACTTGGGGTAAATAATCGTATAAAATTAACTTCAGTTTTATTTTTCAAGTATTGTAGTGTCAGAAAAAAAAATCTTGACCAATATTTAAAAAATCAGTTTTGTTTGTTATTCAGTAATTATAAGATTTTAATTGACGTATACTTCATTAGTAAAAAAATGAAAATTCTATTTATTTTTTTGAAGATAAGCAGTTAAGTACTAACTGAAAGAATTCCTTTGGCTTTCTTGGAGGGGAAAGGAACTTATATTTTTTTCACAGATGGATTCATAAACATGGCTGTAATGGTTCATAATGCAAAGTATCCTTTTCTTTATGTTACAACGTGAGAAAAAGGCCACTATCTGGCTTTAATGCTACCACGTGTCCTCTGCTGCTAACATTCATTTGGGAGGAATAATGACTGGAAAATGCTTAATAAAGGTGCAAGGCCTGAAGTCATAGGCTGCATTCTCAGAGACAGCTACTTCTTCAGGTCAAGTCCTTGAGGGGCCTCTGAAGCATCCGCAAGCTGCCTTTGCCTCGCACCCATATTGATGCTGTTAGAAAAACCAGTGGGAAAGGAGTGGCTACCCTGGAGTCTGGCCCAGGGGCACAGTATGCAGTTCCTTGTTGCTAACCTAAATGACAGGATTGGTTTTTAGGTGCTAAGGTCATTTCTAGTAATTTCTAGTGCTTTGATACCGATGCCACCAAAATAACAGTTCAGAAAGAGACATCAAAGTGAAGGCTATGCTGTGCCCTACAACCACTAAGAGATGAGTGCTGTACAGTTTTCTTACTGTTTCTGTGTTTGTCCTGTGTTGATGGTTATGATGGGTGCTAGTTGCAGTATACTGATGAAACCAGCGTTAAATGAAGATGTTGGGGAAGCCCACTTCTTTTGTCACCTAATCAGCAGACAGGCCATTGTGGTAATGGATAATGAACACCTGTGTTTCTGGTGGAGTCCAGTAAAGCCTGGCCACAAAAGAAAACTCTCCAGATTTTTAAATGGCAGTGATATAAAAACCATATTAATGTTAAATGATGCGGACAGATGGGCAAGCAAGACAGAACTGAGTATAATCTGTCCTTCCTGGTATAACTCAGTATGAGTTGTGCATTCTGTTATTGTGGGACCTCTTGTGCCTTGGGCAGTTCAGATTGTGAGCTGTGTGAGTGTTTCCTCATAGTAGGAAGGAGGAAATATATTCTCAAAAGTTGAATTGACTGTTTATTGACCAGAAGAATTAAACACTTTCCATTTGGCTTTTCCCATACAGTTTAAAGTGAGGTTATCAGAATAGGAGCTTGTCTTTGGTTTTTTATTTCTGTCTTCCTCAAATGAAGACACAAAATAATTCATGTAGCCCAAAAGAGAGCATCAGGGAATTGTTTCCAGCTACTCTTCTAGTTTTGCTTTGGAAATGCTTCCTCTTAGGTATTGTGCTCCTGTATAGCTCATTCCTAAATGGGGGAATGACTCAAGTAAGTATTCCTGGCCAGCCTTATAAGCCTTTTCTTCTCTCATTCAACATTGCCTTTTACTTATGTCTGGCAACAGTAACTTTTGAAACTACTAGATGGTTTTAGCTGTGTAAAAAGATAGAGAAGACATTTTATAAAATCTAACTCTGTCAGTTGATCTGCCTTATGTATTTCAGCACTCCTGTTCACAGCACTGAGATTTGGTATTTTCATAAATTCCAGAGGAGCGGTATAAGCATAATGGAATGTTATGTTATACTGCTATCATCTGTACACGGTCCACATTGCCCTGGAATTTGTGTCTCGAGGCATTGCTTTTGCCTTGGTACAGCACATTCTGCATTTACTGCCTTTCCAGAAGCTCACTGTGATGCCTGGTATTTTCAGTTTCAGAAACTGCAGAGGGGAAACCTGGGTTTGTGCTCTTTGGTCAGTTCTGTCATTTCTGTTTGTCAGAGCTTGAGGATTATAGTTGTTATCTTGGCTGTTCACTTCAGAAACTTTGGGAGGTGTTTTAGATGTTACAGGCTGAAGCTGGGGAACTTTGGAGCAGGTCCCTGGGCATGGTGTGAGACAGTTCTGCTGGAACCTTGGACGGGTGTCAGAGCCATACCAGGGGCAGCCATGCAGGTGTATGCCTTGTGCTGATGTCCCCAGCGTGGAAACTTTACACAACATGAGCCACTATCCTAAAGAGAATGAGGCCAGAGCAGGAGCTGTGGGAGAACAGAGAGTAAAAAAAACCCATGGATTCACCTCTTCTTTCGAACGAGTTTATTCTTTCACAACAGCTTAGTGATTGCAGATGACACATTTGAACTGGGCAGTCAGGGGCAGGGTTAGCACTCGATGATTTGCTCTTTCCATATAACTTCAGCTGGTCTGTATTAAAGAACAGAATTCATGTATTGCAAGTACATATACATATAATAGCTTCAAGTTAGCTGCAGTAAGGCCGGCGTTAAAGTTCTGGATTTTTTTTTGCCAGTGTCTTTGGTGTGGATATTCCCAGGAATCCTTTGGTTTTTGTGGACTGAAAGTTTTGTGTTGGGCTGTAATGTGCTATCTGTAGTACTTTCTTCCACTAAATAACTGTAATTACATTTTCAGTACAAACTGAATTGTCTGTCCACGCCTGTCTCCTGTCTATCTTAAGTAGTACTTTAATAGTTTGGCTCCACCTCCATTTTTAGTTGCTATGTGCCTAAACCTCACTTTCCTAGTATTTTCTGTTTACAATTCCTATCTATTTTGTTCCTTGTATTCAAACAGCCATCTTCCTGAGCAAAGTTTAATGTCTGAGTCATTAGCTGTTTTCTCCATTTCATGGGTGTGTCAACATTTTGTTTGTCATTTTCTTCAGATCCTCCTTATAAATGGAGACTCTTAAAGCTGCAGTCAGAATCCATAAAGATGAGACCATAATGGTTAATGTAACCCATTAGCCTAAATACTGCAAATATTTCCTTGTATATGGTATCCCCCAAATCAGCCAAAAGTGCGTGAAAGTGCTGTGTGCGCTGCATGCCTTCAAAGTATTTGTGTAAGAATGCAAATAACTTTAAACAGGCACACCAGCGTTTGAGCTTTGATCTGTTAATGACTTCCTCATTCAATAAAGTGTGGAATGCCAAATCCCTGTGCTTGGCAAATTCAGACTGCTAATTTGTCAAAGCCAAATAAGAGGAAAACATGTGCTTTGCAATTCATCATAAGAATGTAAGGAAAACAGAAATCTCAGTAAAAGGAGCAGTAAGATGCTGAATATCCCTTTTATCTGTTAAAAGCAGATAAAAGACAGTAGGAACAATCTGTAGTGTCCAACATTTCCGCTCTCTTTTGTGTCAAATTAGGCAATTCATCTGCTCAAATACACACAGCAGTGTTTTGCTTGGTGAAGAGTGGGTGGTGGTGCAGAACTGGAGTTATAAGAGGTTCAAATAAATATGAAATTGTTGACTCTTACCTATACATTTTAAATTGGTTAGTCTAACAGAAATTAGTTAGAAGGTTTTTGATGGGCTTATATTATTTACAGAGATAGGTGTAAACTTCCAGAACAGTTTGTAAGTCTGATGCTGTGACCTGGAGACTCTTAAAAAAAATTATGAAAACAAAGATAATTCTGAAAATTCTCTGGAGTTTAGCCTGAGGTGAGAGATACTCTTTACTTCTGAATAATTTGATCTGTTGAGTGACTTTGTGTCCTAGCTACATATTTAGAAAAGAAAAAAAATATAGATACATAATATAGAACAGTTCAAACAGGGCCATGCGAACATGTGCCCCAATCCTGATCTGCAGTGAGTGGAGAATGGGCTGAGAGCAGCCCTGAAAAGAAAGATTTTTGGGGTGCTGGTGCATGAGAGGTTGGACATGACCTGCCAATGTGTGCTTGCAGTCCAGTTGTATCCTGGACTCCATCACAAACAGTGTAACCAGCAGAGTGAGGGAAGAGGATTCTGCCCCTCTGCTCTGGTGAGGCCCCACCTGCAGGGCTGCATCAGCTCTGTGGCCTCAAACATAAGAAGGACCTCGTCCTATTACAGCATGTCCAAAGGAGGTGACAAAGATGATCAGAGGGCTGGAGCGCACCTCTCCTACTCAGGCTGAGTGAGTTGAGGTTGTTCAGGCTGGAGAAGAGAAGTCTCTGGCAAGATGATATAGCATCTTTCAGTATCCTGCAGGGGACCTATGAGACAGCCAGAGAGGGACTTCTTACAAGGGCATGTAGGGGTAGGACAAGGGTAGATGGCTTTAAACTGAAAGAGAGTAGATCTTAGATTAGATATTAGGAGGAAATTCCTCCGTGTGAAGGTTGTGAGACACTGCACCAGGTTGCCTGGAGCAGCTGTGGATACCCAGTTCCTGGAAGTGTTCAAGGCCAGGCTGGATGGGGCTCTGAGCAGCCTTGTCTAGTGGAAGGTGTCCTGGTCCATGGGGTGTTGAAACTAGATTGCACTTAAGGTCTCCTTTACCCCATTTGATGGTTTTATGAACGGCAGAGCAACTTGTATGTGGTAAATGAAAGATGATGAACAATGCAAGTGCTTCTCAGATAAAGTGCTGTATTCCCTTAGACAGCAGTTCCTATTACAGTTGCACATATGTTCTCAGCAAGCAGCAGATGTACAGTCTAACATTTAGCAATGGAACTTTCCCATCTGAACGTTTGGGATAATACTAAAATAATGAATAATTAATCTTTGGCATTTCTAAGGCAGTTTGTTTTTGTTGCTATTTGTCCCCACTTTGCTGTGCCTATTTGTTTCAGAAGGTCTTGTCACTTAAAGATTTTAGAACTCTTAAGTAGACATTTCCTTACATCTCTCCAATAACCCTGAAAGCATTATCCATTTTAATGCTTGGATGACTAGGTGGCTTCCCCAAGATCACACCAGGCACCACAGAAATGCAGGGGGCATCACTGGTGTCTTGAAGACTGATGTTTCTGTCGAGACAGCCACAGCTGCAGGGTCGATGGGGAGCTGCTAAGGGCATGGCATCTGGTACATGACAAAGTGCCACCTTGAAGGCAGTGCTCAAAGACATTGTCTCCTCAGTCTCTTTACTTTATCCTTTTTCAATACTTTATATTTCATTAATAAAGGGAATTCCAAGAACTGGATGTTAATTCTAGTATTCTCAACTGGTAGAAGGAGCTTGCTTTGTAGTACCATGGAAGGTAGGCATAAAGTTAGGTAAGACCAGGGTGCAAGGTAATAAAACCAGGGGAAAATGCCAAGTTTCTGCTGCAAGTTTTGGTGTATCAGCTCATGCTTGATGTAGTCCGAAGAATATAATCTGAATTAAAAATTCACTAAAGTGAGCCTTGCTTTGGGAAGTGGAAGGGGATTGACTGGCTATAATAGGATATAGTTGTAAAAGTGTCAGTTGAAATAGTTTTTGTCTAGTCATGTTCTTTAAGAGGGATCTTGTGAGTAGTATGTTAACCTTTATAGCCTCCTGAGGAATGTATTGATTAACTTCCTTTTTTCAATTCAGCCTTACAGGTCTATGGAAAAATATCCAATATGAGTATAATGTGTAGAAATGTGTATAATGTTTCCTTCATTGGAAAACTGATGATCTTGTAACCTTCTTGTTTTGCCCTTTGCTAGAGAGACATGTAGTCTTAGGGGACTTAGTTTCTTAAGTTCTTGAAAATAGGAGCAAAGCTGAAAGGACAGCAAAACACTTGGTTTTTATTGACTATTTTTTAACTGTAAAAGCTTTTTTAGCTATTTTGTCATGTGAAACTTGATCTGTTCCCTACAAAGTGTTGTTGACTCTTTCTACAGTTTATTTACAGTTCATTAGAAGCTCATGACCTGTTTTTTTTCCTCTTTAATTCTGCTTAAGCTAATCAGTAATTGTCAGATCTCTTCTTGGTAGCAATTTTGCAGGCTGATGTTTGATCTCTATCCCATAGCTAATTGAGGATGAGTCAAGGCTGAAGACTCATTTCTTTGTTATGCACAAAGTTATAAAGAGTACAGTAAATGGGGACAAATGGTAGGTGTTTTGTACGCAAACTTTTAATAGATTTATTTGTTGCTTCTTGAATTATTTTGCCTTATTGGGTCACTGCATTATTCAAAGTGTCTTCTGAGGGTAAAATACAAAAAAAAAATCCTTCCTTTGTTCAGTGATATTTCTTGATGATTTGGATGAGTGATCAAAACAGTGAGTCAGTTTCATTAATATTCTGTATTTTCCTGGGATATGGACTGTAGTTCTGGTGGTGAAGGCTGGGTATTATTTTCTGTATGAAGACAGTTATTAAGTTTAGCATTCAGCACATCTTATCAGTTGGACTTGCTTTTTTTAATGGAGCTGAAGGAGCGGCCACTCAAAATCACTCGCACTTTGTTGTAGTTCCTGACACCATTCCAGACCTTATCCAAAGGAAATGCCATGCTGTTAGCTTTTTTTGCCCTGGACCTTCCTGAAACTGCCTCTAGGGATGTTGACATCATTTCGGTGTTGTCCACTTATAAGATTCACCAAAATGAAGGGATTTGTTTTTCACTACCTCTGTTTTTCTGCAGTTGTCCACAGCTGCGTTCATAGAATGATCATTTTTAACTTCTTGAAAGGTTGGGTTTTTTTTTCCCTTATCCAACCTCTCTGATGTCCCTCGAGGAGTTAAATGTTCAAGAAATACACAGGCAATGTGCTGCTTCTCTAAGCTGATTTTCTGTTAGATGCCAGCATGAAACCCTGGCCCTGCAGAGGTTTAACTCTGACCATTACTAGAAAAGAATGCAGTTTAATGAAGATTCGCTTTGTTAAAAATGAAGTTGCTGTGGGTGCGAGAAAGTTGCTCTGTCATTAACTTTCTTCTCTGCTAAAGACACGTGGTGTGATTCTTGGGGTTGTGCTGTGCAGACCAGGAGCTGGACCCATGATCCCTGTGAATTCATTCGAACTCATATATTCTGTGATTTTATGACAGGCATCTGTTGACTTTTGCCTTGCTCTACATTTTTGCAGGACAATCAGATAGCTGTGGTTCTGAAACGCATCTCTTTTTGTTCCATGTCTTTTCTTCTGAGTCTAAATCACTTTATTTGATGAAAAAGTGAATTTCTAGGCTTCAAATTTGAAGATTATCAGCTCTCTTACAGGTATGAAACCACTTGTCTTTAAAGTCATTTATTGAAGAAGTGGTGTCCCATCTTTTCAGCTGGAGTAACCTGCTTTCATATACTTAAGTACTTTACTTTCCTTATTAGCACAATATATTTAACAAAACTCAAAACAGTTTTTCTGGCAGTATTTCTTCATTTGGAGTATAGCAGGTCTCAGATCCTCTGTGTTCCTGACTCTGAATCCCTAGCTGCTGACCTCAAGGCTCCCCTGATGCTTTCTGCCAGAGGCTCCAGGAAGGTCAGTTCTCCCTGGCTGTTGTGTATGTTTTTTACATCTTGTCCTGATGTCCGCTACATCTTGTCTCGATTGGTCCGAGGGCTGCTACATGTACTGTCACCTGTTTGGTTTGTTTGAAGGCTTCTTGTTGCTCAGAGCCCCATGTGAAATTGTTGCTCTTCTGAGTCACTTGATAGAGCTGGCAATCAGTGATTTGGAATGTGTGTTCTCCAGAAACCTACAATACCTAACAAAGTTTGTGTGTGTTTCTTAACTAATTAGTGGACGTGCAGGTGTGATTTTGTTGATCACACCCACTGGGATTTAACAAATTCTGTCTTACTATTTTATTCCTGTGCACGTTCCTTGACCTTACTTTGTTTAATGGCAAAACCAGCTTTCAGAAGGATTTGAGGTACTTTTTCTGTTTCTCAAAAGCTTCTTCTGCTGTATTACCCCACATGATGGTGTCATCAGTTTACCATAGGTGTTGCTGAGCTTCTCCTTGTTCCAGTGCAGCCTGGATCTGTCCATGGCAGATGGTAGAGCTGTGTCCCTCCCCCAGGGGTGGTGGATTCCAGGTATACTGGGCACGCCTCCAAGTGCAAGCGAGCTCTATAGCCAAAGGGATTGAGAAAAACACATTAGTGTTAGGTACCAGTTTTGGCACACCACTGAGCTGCCTTTGACTCCAGTTCATGTTGCAGGTTGATTTCTGTCATGTCACAATAATCTACTGTTAATCACTATTCTTCATTAGACTTTCCCACTGGCCATATGGGACTATTAAAAGGTGAGCAGTTCCTACTAATGACTCTTTGGTGATGCAGTTGGTGACTCAATGGATCACCAAAGAGTTAATGGATGAGAAGCATGGAGTCTTGGCTGATGTGACATTGCTGCTGGTGCACTGTTATGGCAGAGATCTGTACCTGTGGTCCTTCAGCCTTCTGTAATCTCGTGAGAGGAGGGTCCTTGAGAGACCAGGCAATATGGGCAGCTGTTTAATTCCATTGTCTCCAAAACAGCTATACAACAGGCCCACTGCATAGTTCAATTCCATCAGGGTACTCTTTGTGCTGGTATCTGCTAGAGTCTTATACTCCTGTGTTTCTGATGTTCCAAGACCCTGGACCCCACAGTCCGGTAAATCCAGTTGTCCCTCATATCCTCTTGGCTGGAGGCAAGACCCCTCTAATACTCATCCTAGGATCCTTCACTTATATCTTGTAGAAATGGGTTAGAATTTCTTTCCTTAGGATCAAGAGTAAAGTCAGCTTTACCTCTCTGCCTGGGAAATTGCCCACTGCAGACTGGAGTAGGAGCAGCTTTCCTGAAGAAACTCCCATTTGTGATTGTTTTCCCCTACAATTCATGTACCTATGTCTCTAGGGTTGAGGTAGATGGTCCATCTCAGTTGCTCACATCTTCTCCATGGTGTCACAGGTAAAATCGTAGGGTAGCCTGTGGTTATGACTTCTGTATCCTCCATCTTGAGCAGAAGTTGGATGAGTTTTCCTTATCCACAGTGGATGGGTTCCCACATCCCTGCATTGATTTATAATAATACTTAAATTGGCTAGAAGTTGGTCAAAGACACAGTTATAGTAACCTTGCCTGCAATGTCCTGCCCCCAGCCCCGAGCCTTGCTGGAACTGTGAATGTATGTCAAACAGAGAGATGTCTCCTTCTCTTCCAAGTCTTCCCACATTTTTTTTTTGTCTATGGAGAACATCTCCCTGCAGGTAGCAATGGTGCAGGTGCCTTAGGTACCTCTTAATCAAGTCAGAGTTTTCCTAAAGCCAGTAGATAGCTCATAGTTCTTGCAGGAGTAAACACCCTGGCAGCATGTTCTGGAGAAGCTGAGGGTGTCTGGCTTCTGTCATGGAAGGCACAAGGAAGGGAGCAAAAGGCAAGGGGTGGCATGGCCTCAAGGGGCTGAGACCTCTCTGTCTGGGCTTGGCCTCTCTTGGACAAACTCAGGCCTGGCTGGGCTGTTCCAGGCTGCAGATCGTGTGGAAAAGACTTCAGGCAGGCTCTGTCTTGTTCCCCTTGTTTGTCAGCCTGTCCTGGTTTCCGCTGCAGCAGCTGAGACCCGCCTCTGCCTCCTGGGGTTGGGCACAGGGCTGGGGAGGAGGCAGAGGAGCTTTGGTGCCTGCAGAAGCTTTTCCTCCTCGTGGGCTCTCAGCCCTTGCCCTGCATGTTGTTGGCTCAAGGCCGAGGCGAGTGCTGGCTCGAAGCCACCTGGCACCGTCCCACCTGGCCGAGCCCCATCACTCAGTGCTCTCGAGTGTCTCCTGGCTTTCCTGCAAAGGCAGAGATGAGCCAAGCCCTGCCGAGCTGCTCCAGCAGGCCACCTGCCAGCACCTCCAGGTGACAGCCAGCTGGGCACAGGAGGACTGGGCTCCCTGTGCCTGGGCCTTGCCGCTCCAGGTCCTGGGGAGGCACATCCTATGTGAGTGTGGCCCGGGCGGGACGGCTGAAAAGGCCAAGGCTGCTGGAGAAGCCAGTGGCCGAGGAGAGAGCTGTCCATCCTCCCTGACTTGTGCATGTCGTATCTGTCCGATTTACCTGAATGCTGTTGTTAAGAGCTGTACGAGTTCTGAGTCAAGCATGAGACAGAGCACAAAAGCAGTCCAGCAGCTGGAGCAGCTCCAGCAGAGATAAATTTAAATATGTTAAATTAATATATATTTACTGTTTCAGTAGGATGAAGAATTGTGTGTTTGTATTTATGCCATGTACGTAATAAAGGGAAAGTAACTCATGGGGCTGCTGTTGGACTTTACTGAAGCTACACCTATTTTTCAGCTGGCTGTGTCTTCTGAAATTGTTGTAGGATCCAAAAAAGAGACTGGAAGAGAATGCATCGCTGTGACAGCTACAGCTGGTCTGTAAGCTGTGCAGATCAATTGGCCATGACAGACCTCACCTCGGGCAGGCTGGTTCATTAGAGAATAGAAGTGAACAAGTCCCCGGGTAGGACAATGTTAGGTTGGATTCGAACTCAAAGAGGAGACCCCAGCCAATCCCACTCAATCCTGAGTGCAAACATCTAGTTGGCCAGTGGGCTGGGCGGTGGCACACACCCAGCCAGTCAGGTGTGTCAGTGTGGGAAAGTTGAAGCCCCTGTGAAAGGGAGTGCCCATCAATAAACTTGGGCTGTTGTCGCGTGAACTTCGGTGCATCCAGTCGTGTGCCTGTCTCCTAAACTGCGGCACGTGGGAATATTTTACAGAGCAGCCTTTGGCTCACAGCCAAAAAGTGTTGTAACCCTTGAGATAATTATTAGAGCAGTAATGATCTTAAGAGGTAATAAAGAGTGCAATCTCTGCCCTTCTTGATGGGAATTCAGGACTAAAGCAGAGGTGTTAATTTTGTTGATATCATAAAGGGAAAAGTAATACAGCCGTAGTGTAATTTTCCACATGGGATGGAAATGATAGAACTCCATCCACTTTGCAGCTGGGTTGAAGACAGAAAGTCACAGATATGATACATGATCTGTTACAAACATTAATAAAAATTTAGAATTTCATATGTATAAAACAACTATAATAATTTTTTAAAATGGATTTGATAATTTGGACTGGGCATTAAATAAGCAATATAGACAAACCCTTTAGAAATAAGTCTGATGGGACACTTTGTAATTCCTCAGGGACTGTAATTTGTATAGTAGATTTGGTAGGAAATGGCAAAAGTCAACAAGGGGAGGACTCAAAAGATAGTGACACTGCACTTCTTGGGGTACTCAGTGATTGTGTATGGGAAAACTAAGACCAAGAAGTGTGCTCACTGAGAGAGATTTCCTTTATTTTGTTAAGCTTTTTGGTTGACTGTGGAAGACCTAAGAAATCCTACTTTGAATTATAAATGATGTGTAAAAACCTTAATGTTAGCATGAAAGAAGAGGCTGTGGCAACTAGAAAGGTTGCAAAATACCTCTAGTAACTCTAAAGTCAAGGCAGAGAAGAAGGAAAACCAATTTCTACTGACTTGCATTAGTGGTCTATGTAATGTGTAATCCCTATTTTTAAGACTAATTTAGACCCATTATAGAAAACTTTATACCATCACAAAAAAACTAGTTTCTGTACTATCCTTTTAATTTCATCCTTCACCTTTGCTTGTTCAGATTTGTTTCGTATTTGAATTGGAAGCTTATTGAAGTATTGACCATATTTTCTTAAATGTGGGTGTAGTTAAATAAATAGGATGACTGAGGACCTACAAGAATTGATCTAATCAAAATAATACATGGCTTCTGAAATAAGAAGCTCCTTTTTTTTTAATGGAAAATAGTTTTATCGCCAGTTGAAGTAGAAAAACTATCTTGAAGCTTCTTATAGCAGCATTTTCTTTTTAAGAAAGGACTTCATTTCTATTCAGTGTTTTGCTCTACTAAGTTTCACTGTCTGGTTGCTGTCAGATGCTGGAAGATTATTGCCTCGTTTCTTAGACATCCCTTCCATGTGGTACTTGCCTTTGTGACATATGTTCTTGACAGAAGAAAATGAGGGAGATTTGCTGTTGTCATCGTCGGTCATCACTGAACATAAAGATATGGAATGTAACACTCTGGGAAATTATCTCAAGAAGCTTATGCATCTTTTTGCTGTTGTCTGTGTAAGCTGTAGTCAGATATAATAGATTTTTATAAGTCCTGTATGTCCCTTTGCGCAGAGTTGGGATTTTTCAAAAGATCTCAGCAAGAACTGACTAGTTAAGACTCCTGTGCGTCAGATGTTTTTGAATCTCATCCAAGCTGGTGGATGGCACAGTGCTGTCACTAGTTCAATTTCTTGGTAACACTTTCAAAGTTTTAGAGCTTTCATGCAAAATATATCCTGCTCTGCTGAAGCAGAAGGCTGATTTAATGGCTCTGAATCTGGCAGTTTGCTGTCCAGGAACAGACCTTTCCTTCATTACTTCAGATTATATCGCCTCTGTGGACTCCAATTCCATCTCTCTGTGTCATTTTGTTAGCAGTGTTTTTACAGTGTGCAGAGAGAGTCTGCAAGCAGGATGCTTGCTTAAATGTGACATTTACAAGTGCAAAGTGACTGCCTGTTGTCTAACAAGAGCGGCTAGATTAAGTATTAATATACTCACCATCCTGGCGAGAGTTCTAGACAGTGTGTGCTTGCTCCTCATTCATGCTATATGTATATGCCATCTATATATATCCTCACAAGAATTACAAGTAGGGGTACTCTACCAGGGTTCAGAACATACTTTAAATTTTTAAAATAAGATTGCTTAATCTTACTACTGCTGTTGGAATTCAGGTGATGTTGCTCTTTTGAATTGTGGTTGCAGTTCCCATCTTCTTACAGAACATTCCCTGTTTATATGTTTAACAAGTGGCAGAGTGTTTTGGTTAGGTAATTATGTATTTTCTTTTTTTTTTTTTTCTTTTTTCCTAAAGAAGAATAATAAAGGAACACATACCATTTTTGGAATGAAGGAAAATACAAGGAGAACAAATATGCAAAGAGATTCACAGTTGCTAAATTTCGTTTAGTAACAAGAGTACTTATTCATAGAAGTTGGTAATATCAGTGGCTTAAAAGTCCCTTATTTTAACTGTTGGTTCCAGTTTGAAAGCTTCATTATGTAACAAACAAAAAAACCAAGGCAGACGTGAGAATTAGAATATATGGCAATCAGGAGATGTTTCTGTAATCAGATATAAATGGTCTGTGTTTTGGGACTACATTCATATGTTGTGCTGCGGTGTAGGAGGGTCTGGTTCAGCAGCTGTGTTAAGCAGTTCTAAACAGAGGATGATTTCCCTCCTGTGCAGAATCTGAATTGTGGTGCAGGCTTAATTTTATTTTTATATTGTTCATTAAGGGACTTTTCCAGCACCGCCCATCCCAAAATCAATTCTGGGGTACCTTTGAGGTTCATCTGGAATTTACATTTGTCATTAGTATGCAAGGTCTCTTGCTTTAGACAGTTATTTTAGTAGGCTTTGTGCAGTTGACAGCTTTTGGGTGCCTTTCAACAGTGCAGCTCTGGCAGTTGGGCAGACTCACAGAATGGTTTGGGTTGGAAGGGACCTTTAAGTATCACCTTGTTCCAACCCCACTGCCATGGGCAGGAATACTTTCCACTGGATCGTATTGCTCAAAGCCCAACCCGTGTTGGTCTTCAGCACTTCCAGGGATGGAGGATTTTTTGAGCAACTTGTTCCAGTGTCTCACCACTCTCAGAACAAGTTTCTTTCTTATGTTCAGTCTAAACCTGTATACTTCCACTTTAGAGCTGTTCTTGGTGCCATCCACAGACTTGTGGAGGATGTACTTGCTTTCACTGTCTTTAATGAAGATATTCAATAACACTGGTCCCAGTACAGACCTTAAGGGACATGACTGGTCCCTTAAGGTCTGTATTGTCCCATGTGGACATTAAGTTATTGACTTGATGAATCATTTGTTGGCTTCACTTTCCGGTGCAGTAAAGCTTTCTGACATTTTTCACTCTGAAGAAGATACACCTAAGCAGAAGCAGCTAAAATTATTGACTATGTCAAGGCAAGCCTTTAAAATGGGAAAGGCCAGTCTTTGTAAAACCAGCTGCAATAGGAATAATATTTACTGCCAGGAGTGAGTTTTGTTGTCAGATCATTGAGGGCCATGGAGAAAGATGGGTCTTGAATTCCTGCTTTTGCAACAGCTGTGAGACACTACATGTGCATTCACAATATGCCCTCTGATATTTGTAGGCAACTTAGAGAGTGTGACAGCTCTATTGCTATGTAATAGTGAAATGCTTAGATATGATGTAGTAAGTAATGACTAGACACTGTCATGAGCTAAAACTTAGAGCTGTCCAAAACTTTTAGCTGTGAGCTTGTAATTAAACAGTTGTGAGTGCTGATGTAGTAATTGAGATCACATAGCCTAATTTCCTGAATTTTCCCTCCTCTTTACTGATATCTTTCCCCTGCAACTTTGTTCAGACTCACCCAGTGCTACTAAAGCAGACAAAATATGCTTGTGTAAAATGAAATATGTGAAAACCGCTCATCTCGCTTATCTCAAAATAACATGACTAAATCAGCAAAATTTCAGGTTTGTGTAGAATCAGGGGTCAGGGGTATACAAATGTTGGTATCCCATAAGTATACATGTTGAAATGAAGTAATATGTCCCTCTGAATCCAGTTTTTAAAACCTGATATTATTAGCCTTTAAACAATCACTGTGCAAACTGTTTATTTATTGAGGTAATTGGGAAATACCCATACTTGTTTTTTGACACCTCCTTTAATGCATTCAAGACTGGAATCCTGCTGTATTTAGCTGTCTTTTAATCTGAGTTTTGTGTTCACACACAAGGGTGTGAAATCTGCTCTTATGTCTCTGATTTTTGGAACTGAGAACCATATGCTATCTTGGTTTTGCGTTTCTTAGATCTTCTTAATTGTGCCTGCATAGCAATTAGGCTTGTGCATAAATTGGAGAAAATAACACATTCATTTGTTCTTAGTGTATAAAGTATACTGAGAATTCATTTCAGCTTTCACAAGAACCGTAAAAAGCATTCAGAACAGGACAATTTGGGTTACAGTTACTTCATAGTTAATTTGACCCTTCAAGGTTTGCTTTACTTTTTTTTGGTCTTTTGTTATGAAATGGCAAGACACAGGATGTCCAATTCATCCAGTGAAGAGGACTAAATTATGTCTTTGTGCACTGTTCCAGCCAAGCATTCGGCATTGTGCTTATGTCCCATTTGAAGTCAATGGGATCACTTATGTTTTAGAAGAAGTGTGTACTTTTAAGTGTTTTACTGAATAGGGGTGAGATTATTCTCAAAGTCAAGCATGTGCTTAAGTGCTTGGCAGAACTGAGTTAGTTAACATGTATGAGTTCGCACAAGAAAAGCAGAACCTTGTAGCGTGCTTGTTTAGAGGGTCCTTTTTCTAAGTTCCAGTTGAGTTTGACTGGCTCTGAGAGAACGACATTATGCAGTAAGTCAGATACTGTGATGTGTCTTCAATGGAATTAAAAAATAAATTGAGATGACTTTAGGACTCTTCCTCATTCAGACATGGTTTCATCACCAAACCTTTCTTTTCAATTTTTGTCTCTTATTAGATTCTTAAATATATCAACTTCTTAAATAAATTCTTTAGATTTCTGCCATCTTTTTCTTTACCTCTCAATTCTAGACATTTATCGTCTCTCTAGGTTGAGAGGTGAGTTGAATTTCTTCCTTGAGTTTCGGAGCACTTGTGTATCTCCATAGGCATCTCTCCTGTTGGGAAACAGGTCCCCAAATTGCTTACCCTGAATTGACATTAGAGGTTATTTCTGCCATCATTTCTCCATTGCTATTTGCATCCTTGCTCACCAAATTTCTGTTTCTATCTATTTCTTGATCCTTTGTGTATGCTAAAATTGTTGGAGGCAAAACGTTGACTACAGATTTATATTGCCTAGACGTGAGGAACATGTTGTAAAGAAACAGCAATTAGTCTTCCTACCGAAGTTATAGGAATGGTGTAGTTATCTCTGCTTTCTGTCATCCCAACCAGGAGGGAGAAGACAAATGGATTGCATCCTGCTGAGAAGTTAAATATTTGATGGGGCTTCCAGGACTGGCATAAAGCACCAGCTCTTGTAAAAATGCTGTCACTTAATGTCCCTGATATTTCAGGAAATCAGACTAGCTTTGAGAGTTACATTTGGTAATAAAGGGGAGCACATGATACCAACTTGGGCATAATGATGGATTCTGATTGAAGCCTTTTAGAAGCTGTGCAGTGGTTAACAGTGACAAAGCACACCAGAGACATCCAGGAGCATACAGTAAAACAATCCTTTATATCTAAGGACTCTAAAATCTAAACATGTAGTTAAAATACCTAGTAAGTTAAAATATACCTGGTATCATAATTCTGTTGAGAGGGATAAGTTCTTACGGTCCCTTGGTCACATAGCAGGTCACTGCTAAGTAGGGGAAACACGGCTTATGGCTTCAAAGACCTTTACTTTTCCACTTAAACACCTGGATATTTATGTAATACCTGGGATGAATGGAAACTGTGATATACCATCTTTTTGTAGACTTTTCTGTGTTGAACTTAGAGTTGAATACTAACATTAATGGATGTTTGAGTTGTGGCTACAAGCTGTGAAGTGCCAGATAATTGGGTTCTTAAATCCAGAGAAACAAATTAAATTAGGTGTTCATTTTTTCTGGAATTCTTAGGAGCTTCCATGATGTTTTTGTTCTCTTTAGATAGCTCTGAGTTTTCAAGTTGGTTTCTTCTATTTCTGTCTGCGCTTGCTTTGTAGGCTGAGTTTTATGCTTAGACTTTGTTAACCTTCAGTTTGCAAAACAAAATGCAAGTCTTTACTCCGTGTGTGTAAACTTGTAAATGTGGTTCCAGGCGTTACTATGGCACTCAGTTATCTTCAAGTGTGCAACAGAATGCTACAGAAATAGAGCCACTGTGTTTTAATGTTTGATTAACAACTTGTAATTAGAACTTAAGTATATGCATATATTGAGTTGTCGGGAGTGTTCTTCTCTTTCATTTTTTTTATTAGCAAGAAGGTAGGTGGAAATGAGTGAGATAAATTTAATCTAGAAATAATTATAATTTCAATGTAATTTCAATATAAAAAAGGGGTCTTGCCTGAGTGTTTGCTAAGGTTCATAGAAGTCTTAAGTAGAACATGATAAATAATTAGATTTAGTTCTAAATGTAGTATGTTCGATTCCTAAAATGTATTAAAATAAAATACATAAATATTTAAATATATAAATAAATATTTAAATATATAAATAAATTAATTAATACATAAATATTTAAATAAATAAATAAGAAGAATACATAAAAATGTGTTCTTCTTATAAGTAGTGTCCAGTGGAGTACATTAGCATATGAAGGAGTGTAAGCAGTTAGTTTGCAATTAAAAGAAGGAAATTACACTATATTGAGGATGGTAATTATGGATGTATTTAATATTAATCTTAATTATTTTATATGTGGTAAAAACTGCAGGGAACAGGAATCATGTGGTTCCCTTTCATTAGAGTTAGTAAGCTGTGAGTAGCTTGCAGAGAAGCTTTCAGTCAATCTGAATCCTCAGTCTGAGTGTTATCAGTTCATTTTGCATCACCAAATTTCTTTCAAGGCAAGAGTTTGGAACTGTTCTTTTCTGTTGAGTTTAGAGAAATTTGGAAAAGAGCTGTTATATTATTTTGTGGTAATGCAGTCAACAGCTGCAACAGCTGTGGTATACTACAATGACATTTTCATTAATCAAAGACCATTCTGTAAATTAAACTGCCTAGAGTTAGGCAAAGTTTTTACAGCTTATTTCATGAATACTCATAGCCACAGGTATGTTGTATTTTAGAAATCCTTTCACTCAAAAGCACGTACTTCTTTCAAGGCATAAGTAGTCCTGTTGACTTCAATGGGACATAAGCCCAGTGGATCCTTTGTAAGAGTTTTTAGTGCCCTGCCTTTTTAACTGTGAGGATGTGAGGTAAACCATGGGTCTGTCTCAGTGCTCTGTTTTTAACTTAGTTCTAAGCAGACACGTAGGGAGAAGCTGGGATGGAACACAGGTGTATGTCTCTTCAGAACTGCATGATTAATTTGCTAGGGGGTTATTAATTTTCATTGTAATCCATTAAGGGATTCTGTCCTTGGTCAGTATCAAAAAAAAAAAAAAAGACTGAGAAAACCCTGCTTCCGTCTACTAAAATTATGAGTTTGTGTGCTGGGAGTGATGGGATCATGCACGTCCAAGTGTTGCAAGAGTTAATGAAGAATTACAGATGGGATGATTGAGGCTTGTAGGGATGAAAGGCCAAATGGTTTAAATCAGCATGATCTGCTTCAATGGAGCCTGTTGAATTTACAGCAGATGAGGATTTGGTCCTTTTTGATGCAGTTAAGGTCACACACTGAACCAGTGACAGAAGTAATAAATGATCCCAAGCCTTGTTGTCACTGTGGTTGCCATATACACAGCAGAGGCAGGCAGCACTCGAGACTGAAAAGGAGCCAGACTGGGAAACATGCAGGAAGCTTTATAATAAAAAGTAAATTGCTGCTGACATTGGAGCTGTGATTCAGGAAGGTAAGAGGAATAGAGAGAGAGCACTGAACAAAGACTTGCAGCTCTGCTGGGACTGTGGAGTGCTGAGACAGTTGTGAGGTGGCTGCTTGAAGTGAGCAAGAGACACATTTTAGAAGGAGCACGTTAAAGCTGAACTTGAATGGACTACTAACTGTGCAAATCAAATGGATTATGCTTTAGAAACCCTTATGATATCTTGTGGTCTTATGAGACAGCAGAATATTTTGAGGAAGCTGTTTTTTTGGTGTGTGGTTGTTTTTGTGGTTTTTTTTGTGGGGTTTTTTTTTTTTTTTTTTTGGGGAGGAGGGTGTTGAGGGGAGGTAGGACTGATAAAGATGCTTTGAATGCCTTTGGGAATAGTAGCCAATATTGTGCTTTGCTTCACTCTACCAACAGTTTTTATGCACTGAAACACACAGAGCTAGGGCTGTGTTGTTCTGGGTATTTTCCTCGTGAGAATACCAACTGCCTTGTGCAGTAGTGATGTGTTCCGCTCGAATTCCAGAGCAAATGGCTGGCAAGAAGTCTCTTCCTCTCTTTATGTTCTGGGCTGAGGCAGATGCTAGAGTTGCTGTTTTTCAATGTGCTCTAGTAGGCATTTTACATCTATTTTTTGTGCATGAAAGAAAAAAATACCCTTGATTGTCTGTAGGTTTTTTTTTCCTTTTAGTTAAAATAAAGCACAGCCAGAAGTCAAATTGCTGTCTATATATAAACACTTCCTATGTTTATGAGTAAACACTAATATTTAGTGTGAAGTCCAAATATAATTATTTTCCTCAGAATATTATTTGAACATGCTTTTCTGCTATCTCCAAGCACTGAAAAACACAACTGTGGGCATCAAGAATGGGGGTGAGCGGAGAGAAAGATGTGAGGGAAGAAGGATGGTGTTTGATCTTCTTGAGTCCTTCCCTGTCCCCAGACTGCTACTTCTATGTCCACCCAAGATGTCTCAAAATTAGTTCATTTCTCTTTGTCCCTTCATGGTATAATTTCCATGTGTACTCAGGGACCTGTGTAAGTCCACTTCACTTGTTTAAAGTGAATAATGCATTGCATGCAAGCCTATTTGGGGAAGAAATGGGGGAGTTGATGCCACGGCATTTGAATCACAAAGCAAGCTCATGGTCTTTGATGCTTGCATTTCCAGGTTATTACTTACGGTTGTAACTGTTTCTAATTAAACTGTTAAATATTGTGAATACCAGATGCTGTAAGAAATGCATTGTACACTTCTCCAGAGTCCACATGAGTGACAGAGATGAAAGAGGTACAGTTTCTCCTCCGTTAGAAAAGCAACACAACACACCAAAACATGAATGTGACTGCTTCTTCACCGTGGTGTAGTCCTTACCCCATTTCTGACCTTTCTTATTTCTGATTGTTGAATGGGTGAAGGTTTATCTTCTTCACACAATCAATTTTTTTGCTAGTAGCTTATCTCAGCTCTTACTGAAGAACAGCTGGCTGCTGAGTGTATTTGAAGACTAACAATAAGATTTGTTGACTTCTGTTATTTTGTATATTATACTGAAGTGCTTTGAGATAACCTTTGCTGTGATGCAGAGACATTTGAAACAGGGGTTGGTTCAAATGTGAGAGAACTGTGGCCTCTAGGTTTCTAAAGATCAGTTACCCTGGTTTTCCTTTAGTACAGCCACAGTTCACATGGTACAAGTGGGATAAATTTACATACTCAGTAATAATAAATGATAGAATGAGTTGTGTGTACCTTGTCTTATGCTAATGTTTGCCTTCTGGCTAATTTAAATTCAAAAGAGGATATATAGCTAACTTACCTACAGTTGTCGTCTTTGAATGATTGTTGCACTTCTAGTTTAATCACAACACTGGGAATAGCAGTTATGGATATATGAAATCACTGTCTTCAACTGGTACAAGACTAGTCAAAACGGGAGATGGGCTTTTGATGTATTTGTGTAGCTTCAGACTCCTTTATTGCAAATTTATCTGCTTGTTTCCGCTCTCATTTCCTGAAAGCATGGGAGTATTTGAAAATAAAGATAGGCTTGGGCTGCAGAATGCAGGAAACTGAAAGAAATCTCATCTTTTTGCCTTAGGGTAACTCAGTGTTTGGATTCTGTGTTCTTGTTTTTGTTTTGTTTTGTTTTTTTTAATTTTTTTTCCCCCAGATATATAAAAGCTGTTCCTAGCTATATAAAAGCTTTTTTTTACCCAATTAGTTTTTCGGTACAGAGGGGAGTAGGAGTGTGGAGTTGTACATGTGTGCATGTATAGAGATACATAACTTTTAAAGGTCTGGTGCCCTGTGCTAGGTACTTTTCATTTGTTTATAAAAACTGTTCAGAAAAACTAACCTCCAAGCAGGTGTGGACGTGGTAGGAGCTTATAAAATTTCACTGTGAGAGTTACGACTGTGGCTGCTGTTCCACAGAATACATTCTGTAGCTCTGTACCGTGCTGCAAGGGGTTACACGCACAAGGGAGGAAAAGGGAAGAGTGTTATTCACAAAAGCAAGTGGAGCTGTTATGTATTAGAAGGAGTTTCGCTCATTTAATTTGCAAACCTAGATTGTTTCAGGATCACAGTTCTCCCCTTTCCTAGCTAGTGCCTTCTATTGTTCAGGCATTTGGCTTTGCTGGTGTTTTCAATAAGATCCTATTAATTCGCTTACATTGTCCTTGGTAACCACTAAAGCCCTGAGTATTTATCTGGTGTTTGTTTGTTTGCTTTTGTTTTAAATGTAAACTGGTTTTTAATGGCCTTTTTTAGACTCTTACATTATGCTCATGGACAGGCTTGATCGCACATAGTGACCTCTGGGAGCTGTGCGGGTAAAACCAAGTCACAAACGTACTAGAGAGACAAAGAATATTAGAACAGAATTAGAACTTTATTGAAAGCAGTAATGCTTAAATTGTAAGGATAAAACAGTGCTGAAATCCAAATGATTAGCAGTTTGGGTGGGAGCCACAGGCTATGATGTTACCCCATGGACTAAAGGACTGCTTCTTACAAGTGTATCAGCTGCATCAGGACTTCTGTTGACTCACCGACAATTAAAAATATTTATTTTCATGTAGTTTTGTGGGTACGTGTAGTATCCTGGGGCAAATTTCATTTCTGTGTAAGGTTGGAGCCAGCTAGTCTATAGAGACTGTGTCCATGAGGTGGTCCTTGCCTCCTGCTGCGTGGTAGTACTTGTGTGAGGGATGGAGGCAGGATATTTGCAGTGTAAGATGCACATCTTAGTCCTGTGTTTTCTCCTTTACTGTATGGTTCCCAGTTGTAAGCAATAAAGAAAATGTATCATCATCCTTAAACTATGAGTGAAGCCTAAAAATCTTCCAGGTGCTTATTGATAGTCTGTGCTGATTTAACGTTTGAGGTCTTTCAGCAATGTGTCATGTCATCTCCCAGTTTAAACTTTGATAGCTAATTCAGTTTTGTTTTTTGTGTGAGAGATGTTGTTTAATATTTCTAGGAAGTGCATCTTTAAGGAGAACATTTTTAGGAAAGCTTTGTTTAGAAAGTGTTGAGAAATAGTAGCAGCCTAGTTTATTTGTGAAGGGAGTGTTGAATAAGCATATATTGTCTTTAGGGGTGTATATGTAATTATGAGAATGGTAAAATTCAAAAATAATTTAATTCCTAATTTTTGCCTCAAAGGCAATGAGAAATGTAAAAGGCACAGACTGTTGCTTTTTCATATTTGCAGTTACTGAGAAAGTAGATCCATGGCTCCATCTGCTGGGGTTCAAAACCAGAATCACAAGGAATTGCTGTTCATTGAAAGCACTGAGTTCTGGTATACTCGTGAAAGTAGCTGCTAGGTAGAAGCTGAAATAAAAAGTATTGCATTTTATTTTTCAGCTGGTGAATTGATGGAGTAGCTTTCTCTGGAGATCTTGGTGTAATATTTTGAAAATTTTGCCTCCTTTAACACTAGTGGTTTTTTTTCCTGCAGTTACATTGACTATCTAAAAGTTGAGCAATTTGTCTCTTTTGACAAGATACAGTAATATATACAATACAGAGCTGCATGTATAATTTTTACCGTGTGTGTTTGCTATAGTCGGACAACTTCTGTAGGCAAGATAAAGGCCTGATATCACAATATTAGCTGGATGTTTCCTCCAAAGATGTCCTGTGGGGAAAGAGTAAGGCCAAAGTGTAAAACCTTGACTTCTTGGTTTTCTCTGGCAATTAAATATGTGATGTTAAGATATTTTTGAGATTAAATTGCATTTTGCAATGTCTTGGTGCAGACCAACATGAAAGGAAGCTATTTCCATCTGATTAACTTTTAAAATTTCTATTAAGAGGGAAGATATTTTTCTCACACTTGGTTTCTCATTTCCCTTGGTCTGAGCACAGGAGGTCAGAAACTCTGAGATGTAGCCAAGCTCTTGAGGAAGAGAAGATTGTGAAATAACCCGCTATTACTGTGCTTGCAACTGTTTTCAAAGCAGCTTGCTCATTTTCTGTCATTATATCAAACTCTTGTCTTCTGTAATGCCAGCTGCAAAAATATGCATCAAAAATCCATTCCATAAAAAGCAAAAAATGTCTGTCTTGTTCAGCACTGAGTAAACACTTCAGCTTCAGCAGTAACAGGATTTTAGAATTCAAAGTATTACAAAGTAATGGTTGTGTATTTGATCAAGATTCAAACCTCCATGCAGAACAGCATGCCTGTTTTCTTGAGTATTCTCATTATGTGCTAGTATATTTTGTCCTAAAAAAGGAGCCTTAACAAAGGTGTCTTTCTCTGCTATTTTCTTTTTCCTCTGTTGAAGATTTTAAGAATTATGCCAGTAGGGACAAGGATTTTAGATAAAGAAAATTAATGGCTTTGTAGAGAAGATGTAGCTGGAGTGAATTTCACTCTGTAAGGGTTACTCTTGTAAAGTTGTAATTACAAACACTCATGTTAAATGTGGAGACTGAAAGGAAACACCTCCTATGTTAGTCATAACATAGTGATATATGGCAGTTTATAACTCCTCTGCTGTAAGCAAAAAATTAATGCAAGATGAAATTTCTTTAATATCTGAAAGTATTGCTATCTTGAAATACTTATTATTTTTCCTTGTGTTGCAAGTAGAAAAGTTGTCATTTTAACTTAGTGTTAAACTTTGGCAGTTTCACAGTGCAAAATGTGTGTGTATATAAATGATACATAATTCTATTAAAGTACTAATATTAAAAATATTACTTGAATGTTCACAACATTCAAACAGCGTATGCACATGGGCATGCGTATATACAGGTATATGTGCACAATGGTGTACGTTTTAAGAAATGTTCTTTGATAGCTATTGTACACCTAGAAAAGACAGTATGTTAGTTCACATTTAATGGGTGAGGATTTCTGCTGCTTAGACAATAAGAGGAATGCTGACAGTTTATTTGTGTTCTTCCTTCAAGAGACAGGAAAGGAGGAATCAACTGAATAAATGCCATTTTGTTACCTGCTTTTAGAGGCAATGTATTCTATTAAAATTCATTACCACCTGGAAGGCCAAGGCTATGTTTATTCAGGGTCAATCCTTAGGAATAATCTCTTATTATTTAGACACAGTCTTTGTATTCCCAGTGCAAGTTACAGAGCTTGCTTTTTGCTCAGTTTTCTGCTTTCTTCTGCTTTCAACTTGGAAAATTTAGTAGTTATAAACTCGTTTGTTCTTCAGTGAAGTGACAATTTAAGCTGTGGGCAGGAGAGAGAAAAGTGGCAGCAAGTGTTTTGTACAACCATAAAATGTCTATAGAGGTTTAATGTATTTTAAAAGTCCTTTGTTCATCTACTGCTATTGTAAAAGTGCATTCTGAAGTCTTTTTTTTCAGCAGTTATGATCTCTCCTTAAAATACAGGGAAGAACGCTCATAATCTCTAAAAATCGTGTGTGTATGCGCTTACGTACCAGTAAGCCTTCAGGTAGAGATTCACAACAGCAAAGAAGCCCCAACACAGTTAGGGTCTTGAGGTGGTTAAAGAAGCCAGAGAAACTCAAAGGGGAAAGATGAAGAGTTTTATGTGGCTTTCAAAAGCCCATTTTCGGTAGGCAGAGTTGTGGCCAGGTGAACAAGCTGGGGTAACACCAGCTCTTGTGGGAGCTCACAGGGCCTCGCCTTCTCTGCACTGTGCCCCTGCAGTTGCTCTTACGTAGCGGTCTAAATGCAAACATTCATACCTGTCAGTGAAACAGAACAGCTGCCTGTGCTTTGGTTCACTGGTGGATGTAAAGTTATTCTGGTAACTTTGTGTGGTCCTGTATTGCCAGTTTTGCCCCAGTCAGACTGAGTTCAAATTGGGGTTTCAGTCGCAGAACCTGGGCATTGTCCAGGTCACGCTTTAGCTTGCCATCAGAGATCACCAGTGACTTCTTGCAATTAGTGACTATTCCCAAGCTGTTTTTCTCATCCTGAGCTACAAAATTGCATATTGATTTCTGGTGCTTGTGAGTAGTGTGGCTGCTTGGCCCTGAACGTGCGGAGTGGAGCTGTACTAGCATTTAAAAAAAAAAAAAGTTAACAGCAGAAAAGTACAGTTCACTCTCTAGTCAGAAACAGTCTTTGAACTTACTTGTCACCCTTTCTTTCACAGTTATATAACACACATGTAGTTTTATTAATACTTAAATATTCTCTTTCCATTATATATGTGTGTGTGTATGTATACACTACCTGAATGTATATATTGCTCACAGGTACTTGCTGTAGCCACATAACACATATTAAATTGCTCATTAGATGAATTACTTTGTTTTTGCGCTTGGCATACAAACATTGTCTAGACAAATGACTTGGGGTTTTTTTTTATGTGCTGAACACCAGCAGCTCATGAAGTTACATTGGAGCATAATTCCTACAGCCTCTTGTGGTCTTGTGATTATATATTAAATGCTTTTATTGCTCTCTCTCTGTGATCATGTCTTTCACAGTGGTAGTTTATTATAACGAGAACAAAAAGGAGATAGAACGGGTATATATTTCATAAAGATTAATTTTCTTCCAGTAAATCTACAGTGCTGATCAAAATAAGTTTTGTTTAAATATTTATAAAAAAAATGCCAAGTGCCTGTGCATGGAAACACTTCTTACTAATTTCAAAAAACATGAAAAATTAGCTAATTATAAACAAATAGGCTGTGAGAGGATTTGATTTCATAGAAGTATTCAAAGGAAGCATTACAATTCAAATCTAGAAACATGATCTCATATTTTGACAGTAATTTCCTTGAACTTACAGTTCTTTAGGAAGAATTTTTGGTGTTGCATATTTTGGCTGGACTGCAGTGCCATCATTTTCTGTGCAGCCAAGTGATACATAGAGTCATTAACAGAAGCACATAAAGTAATTAAAATCTAACTGAAAATTCAGTGAAGGTTAAAAAATTTAAATCCTCTTCTTTCATGCAAAAATCTGAGTATTTAGAAATACAAAATAATGATTTGTTCTACTCAGATCATGAAAAATCAACGATTTTCTAAAAGCGCTTACAGTTTATAAGAAGAACTTAAAACCAAGGACATTGGGTGATATATTTGTATATCTTTGGGCATTTAGATTTTATACTGTTACCTGGTGTAATGGTATACAATACTGTTGTACAATACTTTATATAAAATTGTATATTTTGTCAGTACAGTATTTTAAGCGACATGTTTGCTCAGGTTTCAGTGCTGGCTATTGAACATCACTTTGAAATGCCAGAAATCTTCAGTAATGTGTATGCAACAAATTGATGTTGACACCTCATGTACTTAGGCTGACTGACAAATCTGTTTGAGTGGTCTTTGAGGCTGAATAATTTATCTTCTCTCCCCCCTCCCATTTTTTTTTCTCTCATGCCAGGTTATTTTACTGGCTGTGAAGAACCACGGACCCTTTGCGCCCTGATGGGGGACTCGGGATCCAGACGATCGACTCTTGTATCTCGGTTGCCAATATTCAGGAGAAGTGTTAGCCGGAGACACGACTCCCTTCCTTCCTCGCCTTCTTCTGCCAATGCCATTGGTGTCCACACCTCCTCCCCATCCAGCACCAACTCCAGCTCAGGGAGCACAGGAAAGCGCCGGAGTATTTTCCGCACTCCTTCCATTAGCTTCCATAACAAGAAAGGGAGTGAGCAGAAGCCTGACTCAGAGAGTCAGAATGTTAACATCTCAAATGGTGCCCAGTCCTCTCTTAGCACTTTTCAGAAACTCAGTTTAGATGAGCACATAAAAAGCAGAGGAAGGCATTCAGTTGGCTTTGGCAGCTCACGTAACAAGAAGATAACAAGGTCTTTGACAGATGATTTTGAAAAGGGAAAGGAGCCCTCAGCTAATAAGAATGTCTTTATCAATTGCATAAGCTCTGGGAAGAATGAGGGTGATGACTCAGGCTTTGCAGAAGAGCGAAGCCGATATTCTGTCAAACAGTCCACACGAAAACTTCTCACTAAGTCTTTTTCATCACACTACAAATTTTCCAAACCAGTTCCAGAGAGTCAGTCAGTTTCCTCTGTGCAGCAGCCCAGGTGCTTGCTGGAAGTTAAATCCTACGTGGAAAGCGAACCTGTGATGGCCAAGTTGTCTCCCCCGTGCTCGGCTGAGACGACGGAGTGCCTGGGCAGCTCCCTGCAGTCCCCGCTGCTCTCGGCTGACCTCACGGCTGCCCAGACCCCCTCGGACTTCATCGCTCTGACCGAGGACTCTGTTTCAGAGGCTGATGCCCTGCCCAGCAGTGGGCCTGGGGCACTGCTCACAGAGGATTTTGGCCACGATGTCTCTACCTCTCAGATCTTCTTTAATCCTGCTGCTGCTCCTTCAGGGGAGACAGATACTGTGCATAGTGCTGGCCATTCTGCTGGTGTATCTCCTGTGAGTCATGGAAGCTCGTGCAGCGTGGAATCCAGTACCTTATTCAAAACTTCAGTTGCTAATCAAACAAAAGTACTGTTGCAGGCCAATGGACTACATATTAATGATGCCAGGCACATAGAAAAAATTAACTCAGAAAATACACATTTAGAAACCTTGACATTACAGCATAGTGACGAACCAATGACACTCTCTCCAAAGGCACAGGGATTGAGTGGGAGCAGAGATGAAAGCACTCCATCCAAGCACATGGGAAACACAATTCCTGTAGTGGAGTCTAAGACTGTTCCATGTTCTGAACCTCAGTCCTTTAGAACACAACAGGGTTATGAATCAAACCATCCTAAAGGTATGTTTCATGGTCTTTTCATTTTTGAGTTTCGTGGATTTTGGGGGGACTGGCCTCATTTCTTCTGTAATGATTGCTTTGTCATAAAGTGTTTTTTAGAATTGCAAGTGAACTGTGAAGTTCAGAAAGTAGAAATTATGTCGTCCCCCAAAACTGTAGGAATTAAAGGCCAAGTCTGTGATTTTTTTGAGTTCGTGTTTTAGAGTTTGCAAACACCCATCAGTGCTGTTTGTGGCTATGCTTTGCTTAATAGAAAATGAATTAAGAATGTAGGTATTGATTCCCAGCTTGCGTTAGAGGCTGAAGCTGCAATTTCTTGAGACATGGCTGTTTTGGACTTGAGCCATGGGGTTGTATAATTTGGGATGGAAACATCACCAGAGAAAGAAACATTCTTGTTGTCTGATTATGGGAAATAATACAGTTTTGTTTATATTGATGGGGGTTTAGAAATTTCTAGAGTCTTGCTTTCTCTGTTCAACTGATGTTATGGAGTAGTTCAGAGCAGATATTTTGTCAAAGTACGAGACATTCTGTTTCTGCTTCCATTTGACATAAGTGTCCAAATTGTCATTTTGTCATCTATGAAACTGAGGGAGTTAGTTGCCATCTAAATTTCACACTGGGTCTTTAGTTTATGAAGAGTAATTTGGAAATACTAACAAGATTAAGTGGAAAGATTGTGCCTAGAAATCCCAATCTATAGAGATACAGATAAATAAGGCACCAGGCCCTTGAGTGAAGGACACCTGTCAGAAGACATTTATCTCTGACAGTTTATTTTCTCGAGCCAGCTTAATGACTGGTGCTTTCTTGCTTAATCCTAAGGTATGTGGTGGGCCAAAATTTGAGAGTTAACAAGACAGCATTTGTAGTGATTGTATTAGAAGATGAATGATAGTAAGTATAAACTCATATAAATCCACACCCATTATTTTGCTTGGATATTTATCTAAGCATGTAGATTATAAGCAATCAAAAGCAATCTTGCTTTTTGAATTATTAGTCACTGCTAGGCTTAGTTGGATATCTTGTACGTAAGTGGCAATAGAAAGTCAAATTAATCCCCTTAATTAGCTTTCACCACAAGGCATCTCTTTGACTCAGAACCTCAGTCACTTTGGGGAAAAAATATTCCTATTTATCTATATTACTGGTCCTGAACACTCAGTTTGTCTTCCTTGCCACATTGTCTCATCTGTGAATGAGCTCTTATTTCAGAATCTGCCTTGCAAGAGTGTACTGCAGAACACCAAGTGAACAGCTTGGAGGGATGTTTAGAAATACCCACTGCATTTCAAACTCATGCATTCGCAATTTGATATTTAATCTGTATTTCAGTAAAGCAGCTAAAGGGAGTTGAAATCGTGATAGAGGGATTTTTGCAAATTGGATTCATGTTCACAGAAACACTAGAGCTAATACTATATAAAAGTTGATGATTAATTGTTGTGGTTTTTTTGTGCTGTTCAAAATACTTTTTTTTCCCTGGTGTTGTGAAGAATGCATTTCAAATTAGAAATTTGCCAAGTGTACAAAGGAACCGTTGAAAATAAGATAAAATCCTGCCATGTGAAATGAGTCAAATACAGAAAAAGTTTACATGGCATTCACTAAGATATGGTTATAAGTACTTATAACTGTTGCGAACAGACTGGTTTGAACATTTGGATTTGTAAACCAGTATTTAAACCTAGATATGAATACAAAATACTTCTGTGTGTTTTCTTTGGTAATAGATATTTTCTCTTCTGTACCTGGTCTCATAGCTGATATCATTATAGATAGCATTGTGAAGGTGACAATAATGTATGAGCAGGTTTGATGTGCCATATATTTCTTAGTATACCTTTATGTAATTTATGTGATATGGATTTTTAGAGCCTTTAGAGAAAATGTCTCTTCTCTTGCAAAATGCAAAAGAAGAGAAGACTTTCTGTACGTGTGACATTTATTATGCTACTACGCTTTTATCTTTCCCCATCTCTAAATTTGCCCTAACGTGTCAAAATGTATTTTTTTCTCCTCTTTTCTGATGTGTTATTGTTTTAACTGGACTGGGATTTTGCTCACTGACTGCAGGCTAAGTTTGGAGGGTGCAGCTGTAAGGCTAAGCTAGGAATGCTGAATGGAAATGGAAACCCATGTGCATCGTTGTCTTATGCAGGGATAACAGAATTGTCAGCTGGTCCTTCAAAAGGTGGACTTGCCTTTGGGCCTAGGGTAAGGCAGGTTGGGTTTTGGCACCACTGGACAAGTGATAGTTTCTCTGGTAGATTTTACTTTCAGCAATTTGGAAGTGTCCTATGATGAAGGGAGAAAGACTCTTTGCTCCATCCTTTTCTTTCTGGACTCTGTGAGGAGCCCTGGACTGGGCTGTGGTGTGCTGAGCATGCCTGTCCTTGGGGCTGAACAGTGAACTGGGGACCTGGGTAACACCTTTATCTAGGTAAGCACAGTCTGCTTTCCACAGAACATTTCTCAGGTGATTTCTTTTCAGTGTAGTTATTTCAAGCAAAGCAGTGTTCTGATTAAGAAGATATTTGTAGAGAGCAGTTCCCTGTAACAATTGCTGATTGCTTCTCTCTCTGCAGTTGATCTTGCCAACAGCCTCAGTCCGTACCGGGAGGGCAGATTTGTTGAGAAACGCCTGAGGTCCTCTTCAGAAGGCACTGCTGGGGGCAGCCGGCTGATCATAAAACCAAAGGATGGGAATGCAGAAGAGCTTAACAGCCTAAGGAAGCAGAGAGCAAGCTCGTCCTCTTCCAAAATGAACAGCATGGTGAGTTTTATTCCCATGTGCATAAGTTTGTTTTTCTCTGATTGGTGTAGCTTCACTGAGAAGCAGTGACTTCATGACTAACAGTAATAAAGAGGGCAGGAGCTGTCTCAGGCTTCCAAAATGTGATCCAGGCTCAGCTTCAGATATTAAAAGTATTTTTTGCGGGGTGTGGTGCCGTGAGACGGTTTGTGTGCTTTCTGGGAAGAGTTTCTTGTTGACATGTGTTGGTGGTTTGCTTGTGCTATTAAAGCATGGAGCTTTTCGTGTTTCTTTATTTTTGCAGGAAGTTTGCATCGAAATATCAGTGAATAACAGGTAATTTTTCAAAGCCAGAAAGAACGTGACGCTGTTTCACGTAGGCATGCAGAGCATACCACAGATGGAATTCATGCCCTAAAATGCTGGTTAACCCTGGCTCAGGCTTGTGAGCCTTTTTTGGGTTGTTAGACCCAAGCTGTTAGGCACATCTCTGTTTGTTTAAATATTAGGCTACACTGATGCTGTAGCACTTGATTCTGTTTAGCTCTGTATTAATGATGGAAGTGAGAAGGTGACAATCCAAGAACAACAGGAAGTAGGCAAAGTGTGGATGGGATTAGGTGGTAAGCTGATCCCTTCTTCGTGTTTTATGAAATCTGTGAGCTGTTTTCCTCCCACTGGTGTTGTCGTTGAGTTTAGGGATAACAAAGAAAGGTGACATAGACTCCATGATTCCGAAGGCTTAAAGGCATTTATTAATAGAATATCACACTCTTATAGTAAGGATCGTGAACCTAAGACCTAATTGGCCTTTAGGAGACTCCTCTTGCACTATTGGTTAAACAGGGAACAACCCCTTCTTGTAAACATCTCGCACAACACTAGGTGCAAGGGATAAGATAATAATTGTTTTAATTCTTTTCTCTAAGTTTCCCAGGCTGAGCCTGGGAGAAATTATCTCTGGTCTTTGAAAGACTGAACTGAGAATCCTCACACCACTGGCATTATCAAGGTTGTCCACAGATGGACATGATTTGCTTATGCTTATTGGTATTACAGTCACAGACCAAGGACTTCTAAAACAAGATTGGAGAGCATGCTCATAAGTGAAGGTAAAATTATTCCTGCTTTCCTGCCAATACATAGGGATGTGATGTTCCTATCTTAAGAAAATAGGAGCTTTTTTAGTAAAAAGTGAGGTTTGGGAAGTAAATCAAACAAAATGAAACCTGAAAACACACTCTGCACCCTTTCCTCCCCACAAACAACCAGAAAACAAAAGAATAAACCAGAGTTTTCTGGAAGCAAAAAAAGAAAAGAAGAAGAAATTGAATGTTGATAATAATACACATTTGAACAGGAAAAATGCCTTTTCAAAATACTTGTCACAATCCATTCATGTTTAACACCGCAGCAGCAGATTGCTACCCATGAATGATGCTAATGAAGAATAAATACTAGGTAAAGAATCGGTGTTACTACACAAAGTATTATAAAAAGCCTTAACCTGACTTTGTTATGTGGCTAGAACAACATCAGTCACATGGCTGTCTGTATTCATTTTGTTCAGTTCTGGAGAAAAATGAACCACAGGCATTTAAGGGATGTCAAATCCCTGGGTGGGGGCAGAGGCCCCCGTGGCTAGGGCAGCATTGCTGTGCAGCTCTGGGGCACTGAGCGAGCGGCTGTGGCTGCGGATGCTGGTTTTCTGTCATCACCCAGATGTCTTGTTAAGCTGAAGAAACTGTGTACCTTTATCTTTGTCCCTGTTTGTGTTGTCTTTCTTGCTGGGAGGCACTGTGAGCTGCTTCTGCAGAGGGACTGGGAGTGAGGAGCTAGAAAGTCTCGCTGATGGGTGCGAGATTTTTCACAGGAGACAGGAAGTAAAAAAAGAAATAACATCTGAGAAATTGTTCTTTATCCTAAACATCTTGCTCAGCAGAGTATTCTTGGATAACTGTCAGTTCTTGTTTCAAAGATGAAAGGTAAAAGCTTGGATAGACTGACCTCCTAAATACTGGGAATATGTATCAAACCTACAAACAAGGCTACTGCTTCCCCTAAGAGTGGCCTTAACGAGCTTGTGAGGTGCTGAAATTAATTTATATTCTGGCTAAGACCAATGCTGTTTGTAAATGAAATTTAGGGAAAAAAAAATTTCAAAATAATTCTGCAAACATGCTTATTTCATAGTATTGTACATAATGACGTGCAAGAAATGCTTGAGATGAATTGGATTGCCAAATTGCCAATTTGTGTTTACAAAGCTGCTGTTCTTGCAGTGGCCGATTCCTGCTACAAGAGGGCACCGTTTCACCAGAACTGGTTTGGAAAGCTCTCACTGCAGTTCGGGACAAGTGTTAGAGCAGCTTCATGTTATTAGCCTGTGCAGTATGATAGACCCTTTCCAAATGAAAAGTATTGATAGTGATGCAATTTAAAGAGATGCATATTGCTGTATAATCTCTGGTCATTCTAATGCTTCAACAATGAACTCAAGAGTTAACAAATTTAAATCTTGTGGCATAACATATAGACTAGTTAACTATGTCTCCGAAGGTTGGTAGAAATTATGCTTCACCTGCTGTTTCCAGCTAGGTAGTTCATCTTTTCTGATGTGTAAGACAGACAAAAAGAAAGAAAAATGTCAGTCAGCACAGGCAAAAGACCTGAATGGTCTGAAATATGCAGTCCTGCAAGACCAATGAAGAGAATGTAAACCTGGATAGTTGACGCAAAGAGAATTAGATTTACCACATTAAAAAAAATAAGATCACACTACCAAATCGCTCTAAGTAAGTTCTTTAAGAGAATTAGGAAACAGAACAGCAAGGAAAAAAAGACTTGATGTGTAACAGTACTTGGAACTAAGAGAAAGTGAGATGTGTGTAAGGAACAGAATTATCCCTCACTTCTCATAATAGTGGCTAATATGGAAAGGGGAGTATCTTGAATATCACATTTATCAGTGCAGACACTAAATGTTAAATTTTTTTTAATGTATGATAGAGATTTTTAAATGCTAGCAAATTAAAGTCATTAAGACCAGATAGTCATGAAGGATGATGTGAATGGAAGTAACTGTGCATTACTTCAAGTTAAAAAAAAAAAAATGGAGAGAATGGTGGGAGCATCTAGATCACACTGCCCAATTTCAAGGCACGAGCTACACTGTGTTGTATGCATACATGTGTTTTCAGTCTGTCTAGAAATTTGGCTGCAAATGTGCAGTGGATCAAGACTGCCTGCTTACATTTGGCCCTTGCAAATCTGCCCTACTGCCTCTCTGCTGTTCTTTACAAGGGAGGTAGTTATTTGTCCTTGCAATTGCTCAGACCTGTCTATCAGTATATGTACTACTTTACTAAAAAACCCTTATTTTTCAACTTCTTGTCTCAGTGGGTGAGCATGATGTTCTGCAGGACTGTGTTTCTCTGGTCACTCCAGCACAATTTTCTCTTCAGTTTTTCTACTTGAATCTTCTCTAAATGTTGCCTGTTCCTTGCTTCTTAAATTCAGCTTCAACTTTTCACCCTTGCAGGTAAAAACTTTTGTACTTGCCCTCAGTGCTGCGTCATCAGCTTCCTTTGCCTGGAGCAAAGCAGCTTTGCCGACTTGTGCCAGCCCAATTAGAGCAGCACAACTTATTTTTCTGGATTGTTGCTTTGACTGTGCCATTTCTTTCTCTGCATCTTTTCCTGTGGTTCCTATATATTAGATATAAAACCAAGGACTTCTGAGGCCTAAGGACATCCCAGCCTTTCCCCCCTCAGCTTTAACAGTGGCCCTGTTGCCAAGCTGTCAGATAATTGCATTCTTGCTTTCTCCCATGCTGCCTATCACACACTTGGGTAACTGCAGTTACCACAAAATTTGCTCCATTTCCTTTCTCAATTTTCACTTCAATTTTTTGCCTTGCCTAAAGATTATTTTTCAAGATGCATGCTGGTACTATCTTACTAAGGTTTTTACTGAGCTTTTTTGCTTATCCATCCAGTGCAGATGCTTAGCCAAAATCCCCCTTTTCTCATGCTTGTCCTGTGCTTGTTATGTGGATGCTCCAAGTACCGAATATCTCATTAAATGTACCTACAACATAAATTAGGAACAGTGAATGCAAATCCCAGTGTCAGAATACAGGGCAGTGTTTCATGGGCAGGAATTCAATTTGGTAATGGAAGTAGTTGAATATGTTAGTTAAACATTAAATTGAAAAAAATAATAACTAACTGATTGAGTATAGAAGGAGCCATCTGACATTTTGGAAATACAGAATAAAAGTAAATGATTGACACAGAAATATGCTTGCAAAGAGGGATTAACTGCAAATATTTGAGACTCCTAGTGTGTCTGGAGGGAGCATAAAGTCAAAGCAGAGGTTGCTAATGAAAGAGTGTTGGGGCCAGAACATCTCTGATAATTATCCAATTAGCAGGTGGGGTCTAAATTGTGGCTGATGTCCTGGATATTGTGTGTGTGTAACTCTACCTCAGTTTTGTTACCTGAGTGATTTGGGGTGACTTAGTAGTCAGGTTTCTAGTATACTTCATAAATGGTACTTGCAGTGTTGAAGCAATTATCCAATCCACTGTATTCAAATCTCTTCCTGTGTTTGATATTGTACCTTATCAGGCCATACCCAAATAGCTCATGAAGGTGTGCTTATTGCTTCTCACAGTTGACTTTATTTTTAATGTTATTGTACTGTTGTTTATTGTCAAGCACCAGTTTTAATCCAGTTACTACATCATGACAGCAACAGCAGGATCCTGTGGCCCCATGGACTTCAGTGAATGTACATGAATAAGGGCTAAAACGGTTTTTATGTTCCTCTTGCCTATGCTGAGTTGTATGATATGTTGCTGATGTATGATTAAGCACAGAGTAGGAATCAGACTAGGTTGGCTGCTAGTCTAGAGAGAATTGGAGTAATTTTCATATTTGCCTGAGGTTAGTTTAACATGGACCTTCTGGAAGCTGTGATTTTTATGCAATGTGTGGCTAATACATGAGGTGGAAGCTGCTTTTGAAAATACTTGAGTTGAATGAGTGTCAGAGGGTGACCAACTGGGAGATATCAAAGTGGAGTTGAATGTGGCTGTTTTTTATGACCTGTAAAGGCCTGAGAAAACCTTGTGGGGTATGCTCTCCTTCTACAGACTGGCATTAATTATGGATGGCTTAACAGCCTGCCCTGGAAAGGCAGTGAATGAAAGGTTAGAGGGAGGATTTGTGGGCTTCAGTTTAGGTTGGAAAAAACCCTCCAACAAAACAGCCTTTTTCAGATATGTCAAGACTGTTACAAAAATATGAACTAGGTAAGCAAAATGCACACAATTCTTTATTGTCTTCTGCACAACCTTCTTCAGAACTAGCAATGCTATATGTGCTCGGAATAGCTACAATCTGCTTTTAACTTGCTATAGGGTGTATTATCTCTGGTATCTGTGGTGTTCATAAAAGCTTTGTCATAATTAAAATAGATGTGCTATTCTTTTTCTGTCACTGAATTATGGTATTTCTGCTTAATTCAAATTCATCTCTGCTATGCTGGGCTTCTCGCGGGAGAATGTTCAGGAACTTCGATTGTTACTGAACTGTTCAAGCAAACCCTGTAAGGCAGTGGTTCACCCTTCATGAGAAGTGGACTTGACAGCATTAATTTATAACTAGATTTATACTGAAGTAACAAAATTTCCCCTTCTGCAATGAATTTGGCGTTTTGCTCCTTTCTGAAAAGAAACGGTGGAAGCCACTTAAAGCAAGAACTGTCAGGACTACTTTGGTACTCTAAGGCTGAACAGTGCTATCTAGATAGGAACAAACTGCTGACTAGAGGTACTTAGTAATTTGAGCCTTATATTTCTAATTTAGCATGGAGAAAATGCCTTTCACGTACTAATAGGATAAAAAAATGGAAATGGCAGATAGGGATTTAAGCATTTTGGCTGTGATTTTTAGGTCAACTCAACTAGAAGCTTTTTGGGTAACTACCCTGTGGGAAATTAACGTCTGTAGTGTAATGTGTGTTTCCTAACAAATGAAGGGCTTGTGAAAATCAGATTGTGGTTGTTAAACACTTTGAATTAATTCTTGAGATCAAGTAACTAACAGAAATTAATTTAGATGTGACTTAATGCTTATGCTGTAATGTTCTATGTTCTTCTTTAAGGACATAATCATGGCCCAGAAAAGGGTAAACTGTTAATCTAACATTGGAGTAATTATTTAAATTGAATTGAATTATGTTAATACAGGTAGAAGGTAGAACTATTAGCAATTTTAAATCTCAGAATCATCATGGCAGTGGGTGGATGTATTTGGTGTGTAGCAAAAATAGAATAGAATTGGTTCTTTCCATGCTTTTATGGGTTAACTGCAGTGGGTGAACTGTACCCCTCAGCCACTGGCTTACTCCCTCTGGCAGCATGAGAAGTGGAAGGGTAAAAGTGTGCAAACTTGCAGGCTGAGATAAGGAGAATTTAACGGGGAAGGCAAAAGCTGCACACGCAAGCAAAGCACACAGAGGAATTCATTCAGTGGTTCCCAGGGGCAGACAGGTATCCCTCCCTCCATCCCACCATCCATCCCTCCCTCCATCCCACCTCATGGGTACTGTGGAGGATAAATGCCATGAGTGCAAACATTGCCCCGTCCTTCTTCCTTCCCAGCTTGAACTGCTGAGCACAGCATCATATGGCTGGATCCCTTTGGTCAGGTGGGGTCAGCTGCACCAACTGTGCCCCCTCCAAATTCTAGCTCACTCCCAGCCTCTTCAGTGGCAGGGCAGTGGGAGGAGCAGAAAAGGCCTTGACAGCTGTGCAAGCCCTGCTCAGCAATAGCTAAAGGATATTTTGCTGTGTTGATAACACTGATTTGGTCACAAATCCACAACACAGCACCATAAAAGCAAGTGGATATGAAAAAATTTAATTCTATCCCATCCAAAACCAGTACTAATTGGGTATCTGATAATTTTTTTCTGAAGACTTGTAGGTACTGAGTACTTGCTCTAAGTGTTTTTTGAACTAATTTACAGGACACTAAACTTCTAAAACTATAAGTAGGTGTTCCCTGTAATGCATTGTGTTTAGTTTTCTGTTTTAATATTTTTCAGAAAAACACAGCTATTTACTGAGACTCAAAATATAAGTGTAAAGCACAGGCAGTTGGTGGATTTTTCTGACAAAACACACTTTTGTGCTGTTCTTACTACATCCCCCAAACAGTTTTGCCAGTTAATGTAAGAGATAGCTTGTTCTGAAGCTGCTCATCCTTTAGAGTTGATATTATTTTTATGGATTTCTTTCTCCACATGAAGGGCAAGATTTTTTCTGCACAGAAATATCTGGTATTATGTTAAAATACACCCTAGTGATAAATGTTGTTTAAATAGATAGATATATTTGCCAAGCAAAAGCAGCTAGGTAATTTTCCTATTTTATTATGACTTTTACATTTTACTTTCCTGTTCATTACCATATTTTCCATGTTCTGGATACAGGTGAGTGCTGCAGCAAGATTGTTATGCAGTCTTCTTGAAGTAAACCACTCAGTCTGTGCATGTGGGTGACTAAAATATTTGTCACCACCTACAGTGCCTCCACCAAAGAAGTAACTTGTTGGTGGTGAAGATAGTTGCCTTCTGCTCAGTGCCTGTAATGCTATGGACCTGTGAGAGAGGTCAGGGATTTACCAAGGATGAAACAATCCTGTGAAAAATCTAATGAATGCTCCCTGCCAGCTCTCGCAGTATGTTAATCAATACTAGGAGAGAAACAGAGTTGCTGATGCACGAAGGCACCTTTGGGGATGATCTCGTCCAACACCTCAGCTCAAATCAGGGTCAGGGATGGCATCCCTACACCCAGGGATCTGTGTAGTTGGATTTAGAGTGTGTCTGAGGGTAGAGACTCCAGAGCCTCACTTGGCAGCCTGTTTCTCCAGTGTTTCTCCAGATTTATGGTTTAAAAAAAGAACAAGGCTTTTTCTTGGGTTTCTTGTATTTCAGTTTGCACTTCTTTATTCCTTGGGCAGCACTAAGAGGAGTCTGGGTCTGTCTTTATGATGCCCATGACCACCCCAGTATGTCAGACGCTCAAAGCCCTTCGGTATTGGGAAGAGATGAGTCCAGTAATGAAGAATAGGGAGCTAAAGGGAATTCTTACAAGAGCTCCCTTGACACCCCCATTGTGCTCCCAACTCATTTGCTGTGCCTGTGGGCTCTGCCCAGTCATTCTGCCTGCAAATGTGCTGTGTTGGGCAGAAATTGTAGTCACAGGAACTGGGATCATCCCCATGTGTACGCACAGTCCCTTATATTTCCCCATCCTACTTCATGGAGCAGGTGTGCCAGAGAAAGGAGGTGGTTTACAGGGAGCTCCTGTGCTATCCAGTGATGGCAGGTGGGAAATAGAAGCATGAGAGGGTGGAGTGGCCACCGGAAATCTAACAAGTGTTTCTGAAAGAATTGGAGGAGGTGGTAAAACCTGATGTACTCTGCTTGCATACTGGGAGCTCTTCCCTGCAGAAGGACAGAGGGCAGGAGAACATGGAAGTTACCATTGGTGGAGGCAGGTTAGAGGGTTCTCTGAACTAGTGTGACTGATCTAATGTCTGTATTTTATTACACTTGATTTTTAAATAAAGGAGGGGCCTTTATGCAATGAGTAATACTTGAGTGAAAAAATCTTTCTATCCAGTATTGGTAAAAGAAAGTACTTCCTCAGAAAAAGAAGGTAAATTATTTTAATTGAATATCTGCTATGCCCTAGAAGATTACAGTCATGTCTTTTATCTTGGGAAATGCCCTTAGCACAGGCAGTATTTTTGCAGCTGTGGTATATATCTTCTCAGGCTAGCATATGCAAGTAATACATACAATAGGAAAACTGAAAATTTTAGAGGACTTTTCTATGGGAGACAGTTAATGGACAGCTAATTCACTGCACTTGAAATTTATGACAGATGAGTGGAAATTAGTATCTTGGGTTTACCATCGTGTGGGTCAGATGATTCATAGGTAGTTTGCACTCACTTATTTTTTACAAAAATAAAAACAGAAAATTGCCCTGCCTTTGTTCTTAGAGTAAGTAATTTTGCCCTTGTCCTTTCTTATGCACATAATTTCCTGCTGTGTGGGTCCCTCAAACACTGTGTCCCTAAATGGTTCTGTAGTGCGAGTTCTGGAATGCTTTCCTATAAGCTGCCGATTTGTGTTCTTTTGCTTATGTGAGAGTAAACTCAGAATAAATACAGTATTTTTTTTTCCCCAGGCTACAGCAATTCAGGGTAGGGTGCTTCTTCCAGGCTTTTGATCCCTTTGATTGATAAAAAGAAGGTAATGGGGTGAGAAATGAAAATTCTGTTGGGTCACTTGTTAGATCATTTATATTTGCAGTCCTTCTCGTCTTGCCAGTGCGTTGCTGGAGGCAATGCTAGATGAACCCTGGATTAAGGATTTGGCAGGGGCTGGAAAACTAGCTGTGGACCCTGAAGCTTGCCATTTAGAACAGGAGAGTTTTCTGGTTTAAAGTCAAGTGCATGCTAGCTCACGAAAGACTCAGGATCATGCTTTGTGATTTGATAGATAGAAATCAGGTTTGGGAATGTTTATCTAGGTTCATTCACCTTTTAATCAAGGAGTAGGCAACAGTGTATCATTCAGGAATGACATGCTAAACCTCATTTTTTTGCCTCTGAGATAGTTTTCTGTATTCATAGCATTCATTCACTAAAACTAATAAAACTAATTGAAATAAAATAGACCTGGTGAACAGCTGTCTTGTAAAATTGTCATAACTGGCTGTGTAGATGTTGTCATGAACAAACTGTACACAACTCCCCAAACAACCCAAACTTTCCAAAATTATTGCACTTATAATGTGTGCTTTGTATTTGAATTCTTGATAAAGTAACAAACACTATGTGATTTTGTTCTATGAGGGGCTTTTTGGACTTTGAAGAATATTAGCGTTGGATAAACGAGTAAGATTTATATTTTCTTTAACAGTCTGGATAACTGTTATGATTCGGAGCTGATTGGCAATCAGAGGAATGTTGGAACTTGAGAAGTAGCTGTTAGAAATAGGTGGAGCAATTAATTGCATGACACGAAATGCCTTGGTACCAAAGAAAACCTGAGGAGGGAATTTAAGATGCTTAGTAACAGACTTCTTCGGGATCTTGGAACATCTGCAACAGGATGGGGAGTTTTAATCAATTGAAAACTAATAGCAGGTTGTTCACTAAAGTCTATTTCTGTTGCTTAGACAGGTATCTTGGACAGAAAGAAGGGCTTCAGTTTTTCTTATTTAATTGTTTTTTATTCATATGTGTTTTAAGTTACTCCCGCATACCCACCCTGTTATGTCTGATGCTGTGGAACAGGCAGCACTGTAGCAGAACTCATGTCTCCTAAAAATGACTCGTACAAGATTTTTCACTGAATAACTTGTTTTTTAGTATATCTAAGGAAATGAGGTTAGTTTTGACTGCTCCAAAAATCAGAAGTCTCTTGTCATCTTTTTTTGGCATCTTTTAGTTGATGAAAATAAAACCCAACAGTTTTGACGTAGTCACTCTAACCAAAATGATTAGATTGTAAGTGTTGGGAGTATATTTTGAAGAAACTATCCCAAAATAAGCTTTGTGAAACCTGTGTTATGTGAAGCAACATGAGTAAATAGTAGGAGGGAACTCTTAGCTAAATGAAGTTGTCTTTATAAATGTGTAGACTTGGCAGACATTTATCCTGGAAGACTTTCATCTTCCTAAATTTGCCAACTTTTGAAATCTGTCTCCTTACTGGAGTAGAGGAAGTGCAGTAGGGAAAATGAGAACCTGGTCCAGAGAGAAGCAAGGAGGATAAAGGGCAGGACGTACTAGAGACTGGGCTGTGTTCCCATTAGAAAATGGGTGGGGTTATGAAGTGCTGATAAGAAAGGAAGAGTTAAATGTAAGAAAATTGTGATTAAGAATGGGATGGAGTTCACTTGCAGGTGCTGTGAAAAAGGAAGAGGTGAAGCACTGGGAAGGAAAAAAGTTCAAGAGAAATTTTTGGCTAGGAGATGAGAAAATTAAGAGGATGAGAAGTAGTTCAGTTAGAGAAGCTGGAAAGATGGGAGAGGCTATCTATATTTTTATAAATTAGGCAGGAATTGAGGGAGAAGCTGGCAACTAATGAGGTCAAGAGGTTACAGAACTGGTTGTCAAGAGAAATTTGTAGTCCTTCTGTTACCTGAAACATTGAAATTCAGGAGTTAGTTTTATCTTCTATGAGTATTCCCTATAGGGGACATTGTTCAGAAGAAAATACAGCAGCTTGTAAAATAAGCATTGTTGGCACAAACCTGTCAGGCATTTCAGCTGGAAGAGGGAAGTAATGCAATTTTCCTGCTCAAAGTGTGGCAGTATGCACAATAGTTTAAGTATTTCCATTAGTCACATTTCAGCAGAGTTTTTCCTCCACATGAGTATAAAAAGGTGTCATTTTTGTCTTTATTCTTTAAGGACGTATGTGACATGGTAAAAGCAATTTGATCTTGTTATCAAAGCTGTATCTTTTCTTTTGAAATACTTTGCCTCCTCTCAGCATGTAGAAAAAAGAAAAATGGAAAAGGAATATTTTTGCATTTTTATGAACAAAAATGTATGCCTGTAACTTCGGTTCTGGTTAAAGTTAAATCACAAAGTTTTTCTGAGATGCCTAATTAATATGCCTTGTTCACACCTACACTGTTAAACTAATCATCACAGATACAGAGTCAGGACAACTTTTTTCCCCCGTGTCTGAGAGAAGGTAAATTTTGCAAAACATTTGCTTTCCTCATAGCTGGGGAATTCCTTTGTATTCCCCGTTCCTAGGCTAGAGGAAGCGTGTGCAATCATTAAAGATTATGCAGAAAGAAGAATTAATAAAGGAACAAAAGACACAGTCATGGTGGGGCTTCAGATAGTGCTTGCTTCCAGGCACATGTTAAGGATATGTGTTTGATGTTGTAAAATGCCTAACTAAAATAAGTTAGTTCTCAGTCTATCGAGTTATGCATAGGTTATTTTTACTCTGCATCACTTCTAAAGTTTACAGAAAAAAGTGGATTATTTTCTGCAGTCTGATCACAGTGGGAGAAATCCTGTATCTTTTAAACAAACCCCAGTCATCATCAGTGACAGAGAACTATCTCTATGGACAAGCTGTCAAGCTATTCATACTGCTTTCCACGTTCTAAGAACAGAAGGGATGCAGAAATAAAGTTAATTCCTCAAAACAGTAGTTTAGTAAGAAGATACTATCAGATCTAATAACAGAATATTAATAACAAATAATAATAGGAAAATAAAATGTCCTTCTTACTTTACTGTGCCCAGACACAAAATCAAGCATAAAATATTCCATTGAGAATTAACTAACAAAGCTTATTTGTGCAAATGAAATTGTCAGAACAGGCAGATTAAGAATGGAGGTTTGTGGACGTCAGATTCTTCATTGCCAGTATTAGGCACTGATGAGACATTGAATTTCAGCGTCTTGGTGTCTTTGTGAGGTTTTTATTTCAAAGAGATACAGATACATGAATAAACATCTTCAGCCTAAGTGAAAGGAATAGTCAACCGCTCAGCCATGGTTCATGAATCAGTAGTTTGTTTTAATAACTTCAGTTGGGAAAGTGGGTGCCAAACTATTCTATCTGGATGCTTCAAGTGGACTCAGCTTTCTACTGGAAGGACCTACAGGTGGAAGAGAATAGGACTGAATCAGGGATGCTATGCTGACGAACACAAAAAAGAAAAGCACTGTTGAATGCATGGTTTTGCTCTCGGGCAGCATTCACCCATCTATACAGTCTGCATAACAAAAGCACTTGTGGCATTATTAAATGGTATGAAGTGATACACTGATTTCTTGAGGCATGTTTATTGCTGCTCAGTAGGAGGCCTGTAAGGTCTATTAACCAGAGGAGTTCAAAGATTTCTCTTGTTGTTCAATATTTATTTTTTAAAAAATTCTGTGCAGCAGGGTGTCTGTTAAAAAGGTTTTAGGATGCTTTGTTGTCCCTCTAATATGCATTTCAGTTTGTTTAATGGAGCTCTCCATCTTGGAGCTAGCACATGAAACTGCCAAAACGAAATAGTTTGTGAGCTTGGTTGTTGTTGTAAAGAAAGAAAAGCCGATGTTCCTAATGGTAAATAAAAACATTTTCATGATCAGATACTTTCATCATTGTTGGATATTTTAATAGGTGTTGAACAAACTTATCACTGTTTTTTTGCCTCTGTGTTGTGATGGCAAACAGTATCTATTTTCCACAAATAGACCAAACCATGCAGGTCTGTCAAAGGCTTTGTTTAAGCTTAGAATTGTTTGGCAAATAAAAGAGATTCCAATTTTCATTCATTCTGCATATTTCAAAGATAGAGAGAGAACATTTTTGCATAGATGTATTGCAAGCTATTTTCATATTTAAGGTGAACAGAAGGGTTTAGCAGATCCTAACATGAATTAGGATTTTATTTAAGACCTGAGTTCCATTGTGATACTTTGTTGTTACATACAAGGTTTGCCCACTAGTGTTACAAAAGTGAATTATCCTATTGCTGCTAATAGATATTTGTAAGGAATAGCCATACATCAAATTTCAAACAATATGTGTGCATCTATGAATATTGCCTGATGTCCGAGAAACCTTTTATTTTAGCTTTTTTTTTTTTTCCCCCCTTAGACTCAGTGTTGTAAATTATTTTACTAACCCTATTTCTGGACCAAATGCAAGCTATTTTGTTGTTTTCTGTACTTGTGTTTTAGTAGAGTGCTGGTGATGAAGTGGCAGTGCTGTGTCCAAGCACTGTGTCCTCTCTGTGTTGAAGTGAAAGAGATGTGGCCATCACAGAGTGGAGGAGAACAGAGCATTTGCTTCTGGGTGTGTGGATATCAAACAAGTGCCTGGCCTGTATGTGCCCACAGGTTTCAACAGGGAAGAAAGCTGATAACTTTTTAGAACTGGAAAGGACTGTTGGTTGTCACTCTCACTTTTCAGCCTTCTGATGTTTTCATTCTTGTGATAGAGTTTCTCACACTGTTTTTGTAAACATGCACATGTTTTTCTAACTGCTTTTTTGTTTTTTCATTCTTTCTCCTGGGAGGAGAAAAGTTTGATAAACTTTGTCATTGACCAGTGTAGTTAGAGAAGTGGTAACTTCACCTTCCAATCGATGGTCATTTCCAGAACTCTATATAATGTGAAAGCCAAAATAAAGTTTCTCTCTTCTTTGCCTTCTCTCGGATGTGGCTGCGTTTGTCTCTGCGTTTCGTGTTGCTCGATGGAGTGACATAACGTGACTTAACTTGGTAGGTTATTCCAAGGGTATGAGATTTAAAAAAAAAAAACCAACGAAACAACAGCCAATGGACCAAACCACCAAAAACAGACTCTGAAAAAACAGGCCTGATTCCTAAATTAATGGTAGTTGTGTTTTTACTTCCAGCCATTAGGCCTCAGTTTGTCTCCTGTACCTAGGCTTAAATCCATCTTTTTAGTAAGTGGCATTTTTCTGTCTATTAAAACTACTTGTAAATGATAAAGCTACCTCCTTGGTATTTTCTTCTTTTTATTTGAACAGATTGAGATCTTTACATATCTTACTTTGCAAAGTATTTTCAGTCTTTTTAGTGGTTTTATGGCTTTTACTTGGGTGCACGCATTTTTTTTAGGGACAGTAGGTTAAGCAAAGGAAAAAAAACGCTGTTTGATTCTAACAAAATAAGTGGAATATTTGTGAAAATAACTGGTACAGAAAGACAAAAATCACCATCTCGTTCCTGTCCCACTCTGTATGTATAGTCGATAGCTACAGTAGCAATGAGTATCTTAATTTTGCACCTCCCAAGAAGAGAATTTTTTTGCTGCAAGGTATATTGAAGCACTTGGATGTTAACTCATGCAAATGATATGACTGTCTAATCTCTCATAAAGCATTTTTCTCAGTGAAGAGAATGGCTCTTCGTAAATTTGTGCAGAATTGATCATTTTCCACTGCTGTTTCCTGTGTGGACGATGTAACTATATATGCAATATATATATATATTAAAGAAAATAAAGTGTAGGCAGTAACACACATTTTGTGTTACCAGTTGTATTCATTGAAGCAGGAGTCCTGTTGTAGCTGAGTGGGATGACATAAGAAATTATTCCAGTGTAATGTGGGAAATAATATGCTTTGGATTTTCTTTGTTGCTGATATTCTTAATGGCTTGTATTTGTCTGAGGGCTACATATATCTTATATGGAAGGGCTGCTGATCATAACTGCTTGTCTGTCAGCCTTTAGGTGAGTATTCTTCATCTATCATCCACTTGCACTGAATTCCACAGATGCTGTGAAGGAATATTTGTTTTAGTCAAAAGATGTGCTGTAGCATGGTGCAGAAAGACGTGAGCAGTACAAGTAATGTAATTTATTAGTCTAATTGAAACACAGGAAAAAAATGAACAAGCTTTTGTTACAGAAATCCTTTTCAGGGCCAGTTCCTTAGGTAATAAGTAATTATCTTGGAAGAAGTGTTTGTGTCTAGGGAATAGGTCTGTTTTTTCTAGCTGTAAAACTGGTCTGGTAAAAGATACTGTTTCTTCTAGTAAACCTTGGTTTTCCTAGCTTTTTAGTCAATCATGCTTGCAGCAATTCTGCTAATGTAGTTTTTCAGCAGCACGTCTCCCTGCTTTTATGTGCTTTCAACCAACACAAGCAGAATGTAGGCTATCTATCATTCACACACTGAAAGATCTGGAAAAGTAGTAATAGATCAGAAAAATTAAAAATATATATATGTATTTGATCAACTGTTTTCATATAGCTGCTTTTTATGAAGGTGATGCTGTTGCCTATCTCCCACTGCAGCTATTCACTGCAAACTCTTATTTGTAGTTACTTTTTGGATTTAAGAGAAATAAGAGATGGTGCATTTCTTAATTTGGCAGCTTTCATAATTTACATTTGTAGGTGAAAGCTGCCAAGCCCTATTAGGGGGCTAAGCTCACCAGGGGGATACTTGTGTCATTTCCACCCGCTTGTCATGTTATTTTCTCTACGCTTGTTAACTTGAACTGTCAACCTGTAAAGTGCTCTCATCACATTTGCACATGAGGTGCTGCAGGAGGTGACATAAGCTAATAGAAGGAGATCGTGGTAACAGAAAATCTCATTTGTACGTAGTGGGAGTGATGAGCTCAGGGACTTGCACTTTGATTGCATTGTAATTAACGGTGCTTTGTGTATCTTAGTGTGATAGCTGCAGAGACTGCTGCTGTCTTCCTGGTCCTGTCTGGCAGGGTTGTTTCTCCTAAGAGATGTGGGCAGGAGAGAACAACTGAGAGGTACCTGATGTAACTGGACTGATTGTGAGTTTCTCTGCTAATCACAGGCTCATCACTCATGATTAAGAGCTGAAAGCCAGTCTTCAGCCTTATGTCCCAGTTGTGGATATGATGGCTGCAGAACTGTGTTTGGAAAGCATTTTTTTTCTTTATCAACAGTAGAAAGATACCCACAGGTAGATATCCACAGGAATAAATGCTAAGAAAAGAGAAACAAGGAAAAGAGAAAAAAGAAAGTAAGTTACATGATAGTGCCATGTAAAAGGATGGCAAGATAAACTGATGCTGAAGGTCCTGAAGATGAAGCTTTCTGCACCTGATGTTGAGAACCTGTGGGCTGTTCAGTTTCCTTGTGCTGTTTCTTATTACCTCTTTAGAGAGCAAAGACATTATCAACTGAATTTCTTATTATGCGGGGTTGCCATATCTTCCCTTTCCTTAGAAAAAAAGGCTTGTGAAGGGAATGAGTAAAGCTGTCCCTGTCTCGTAGCTGCAGTAATCTGGAATTTGGTTTGGTTTGCCCTGGTGGCAGATTGGCTTAGCTCTCTCTTTGTGAGTCCAGAGGGGTCTCCCCTTATAGGATGATAAATGATTGTGTGAATGCACAAGCCTGTTTAAGAGGGAGCCTTTTTGCTGTCTCTTCAAGTCTGTATTGGCTCCATGTATTTTCCTTCTGACTTGCAATATCACTAACCCTACTGGCTCTTTCGTGCTGAAGGACTGCTTATGCTTTTAACTTCTTGCAGGGCTTCAGACATGCAGTATTTCTCTGTCTGCTTTTCACTTGCCTTTTCTCAAGGCTTGGTGAATCTGGCCTTGACCGAGTGTTTCAAGGAATGGGCATGAACAGCTTTATTCCTTCTAGGCCATCTTGCAATTAGCAAGCAAAGTATATTATATTTTGCCTAACTGCCCGATGTTTCTCATTTATGTACTGAAGAGTACATCTCTGTTTTCTTACAGAGCAGGTGTTGGAGCCTAGAGCTAAAGGAAGAAAAACTTGAGCTAGATCTTGAGAATATTTTGTATTAACTCTAGTATAATAAATAAATTACTTTTCTCTTGCTTTATTTCTACTGCATATCTCATCTCCCTACACTGGACATTTGTCCCCTGTAATCTTGTATAGCAAGTATCTTGTAGGACCTATTTATAAAACTTAACTTTTATTGGGTGATTAATGTCCCAGGTGGATTTCATAGTGGAGAAAAAGACTCCTCCAGGAGAAAACGTAACGTGGCTAATGTCGACCTCCTTCCTACACCATGTGTAGATTTTCTCACTGTTCTCCCTTGCTGACTGTTGAGAGGACCTCCAGAGATTTATCTCACTGGGTTGGTTCACTACTAAAGCATTCGACTCGGTTTGGCTGCTTCTTTTCCTGTGCTGAGGAATCTTGTGCTGTGTGGATCCAGTCCAGTGGTTACCCATTTCAGCTGATAGACTTGTCCCTTTGCCTCTCTGTCATGTTGGGTTAGCTAGATTCTTAAATATCTGCAGGGGGTTTTGGTTATGTTTTTAACTTGATTTGATCTGAGCTAGTTGATACCATTTGGCTTCCACTTGAGATTCAGTATGCTGTAGTTCCCATTTCATTAAGTGGGAATTGGTTTAATGTAGCTAAATAAATACTGTGTCAGATTTTACAGTGGCCTTTTTCGTACACATACTGACTGATATTGCTGTGTGTAATAGATATGAGCCAGCATTTTTTTATGCTGCCCTGCTTTGGATTTGTGTTTTCTTTGGAAGTGTGTTCAGAACTGGTTTTATTTGTTGTTGTTTGTTTGTTTGTATTTTTTTTTTTAATTTATCAGAAGATTTTGCATCCTACGGTCATCTTAGCCTTATTGTTAAATGAGTAAAAATGAATCCAGAAAACCTGGCTACAAGGGTATCAGAAGGCATCACAAACAGTTGCAGTGAGTCAGTGGAAAGAATTCTTTTGAGCTTTTTTTTTGATTTGCTGTCCTTGGAAGCCTTTTGGTCAAGGGATTGACTCAGGGAGAGGAGATAGAAGACAAATTTACCAAGGAGTAGATTGCATCGAGATTTTTTTGTGTCCAGCAGTAGGGTGTTATGCATCATTAACAGAAATGGTAGAAACATGATTTGGGTTAACCTTTAGCACAAATACTATAAGCCATGAAATGAACCGCTAAGTTACGGCAGTTTTTTTAAGGACAGCTTTCCTTCCTTACCTCAATGTTCCTTGAAGTCAGGAAACCATATTCATACCTGAAAATTCATTTGCATATAATAATCTGAAAAGTCTGTGGCTATTACACATTGACATACCGTTCATCCTGGCCTTGCCCATGTCAGTCAGTCTCAATCAGAGGTAAATACTTGTTGCAGGCTTGCAAGAATGAAACTGAGACTGACTTCTACAACTGTTGCCTTGAACTTCTTAGATTTCATTAGTATTTTTTTAATAACACTTTAAACTGCATGTCAAGGAGATTTAGTTCTTAGTGTTATCTGAAATAAGATTCTTACCACCTTAGGAAAAAATATGTCCTCCCTCTTTAATTTCCTAGAGCATCCATGTATACAGAGTACATGACATTTTGTCTTATGATTATATTTTTATTAGACTAGAAGAAATGTATTGGGGAACTTCTAATAAAAATCAATTGAAATTTTGTGTGAGGAAGGATGTGGTGTAAGTGGTTGGATATAGCCAAGATCATACCGTTATTTTTCATGACATAAAAATATAAACTGCCTTGTCAAAAAGTGAAAAATACCTGCAGTTTAGATTGTTTACTTTAGGGTCGATTTAATCCTCTTTTTCAGTGTGGCATTTTCATTTAAAGTCTGGGAAAAAATAGTACAAATTGAGTTAAAGGCTTCTTTGTAAGGAGGTTATATTTTTATGAATTCTTACATGAATTGAAGTGATATTGTATCCTCTTATTTTATGATCCTGGAATTGAAGACCTGAGGAATGAGTGAAGGAGCACACTAGATTTTGTGGTGAGCAAATAAACCTTTAATATCATCAACACAGAAATGTCAATCACCAAGCAAGTAGACTACTTTTTGCCTGAGAAAATAAAAACATGTTTTCAAAACAGTATTTCAAGTCCCGTTTTTCTTAGGCCCCTCTCTAGGAAAACACAGTCAGGAAAAACCAAAAAGTAACATTGCTCTCAAAAGCGCCTGTGGTAGTACAAGAATTTTCTCTTCTCATTTTTGCAAAAAGACTGACAAGTACTTGTTCTAGTAAATGCTCCTACTGCTGGGGAAAAAAACAACAAAAACAACAAACTGAGATGAAAAATGTCTGCTGTGTCAGTGGCCCCTCACAGAGGGTTGAAAAAGCGTGTAACCAAAATAGGAAAGAGATTACTGGGGTTGTAAACAGGTATTAATATAAATTTCCTTACTAAGATATAAAATACCTTAGTAAGGAAAGGCAAATTTTTATCTCAGTTTAGCCAATAAGTTGGAGGTAGAGATGGAGATAGAAACAAAGAATATGAAAATAATAGATAAAGAGATAACAGGCTGAGATTTCAACAGCAGATATTACTCTTTCATTACCTGCTTCCCTCTGTTGATTGATGTATTACGGTAGTTTGGTTTGCTGCTCTCTTTGGGATTTATTTCTAAATGCATGCATATTATATAGCACTTTATCATCTACTTCAGTTCTCCTGCTTACAGATTCCAAGGTGAAATCTGCTTTGGGCTTGATGCACTACATTTCATTCATTACATTCCTAAGAAAGACAAATGGTTGTAGGCCTTTGCAATTTGACAACTCATAAATAGGACCTTTAGGAATTAGAGACTTCTTCCTTCTGTCTTTCCTTGCAGTGATACAAGCACCGTGTAAGAACAGTAGAAGAAGGACCAACAGTGCATTGTAATGACAAATAATGAAAAATATGTGTACACTGATGGTTATTGTGCATAGCTGGCTCCCCCAGTAATACTCAGAGCATTGCCTGCAGTCACAGTTCACTGTTACATGCAGACATTTGGCTCCTTAACACAAATACATGTGTTATAAATAGGAGCTTAACATTGTGATAGAAAGTTATAGCCTGGTCATTAAATTGTCCCATGTCTTTTTGGAAAATCCTGCAATCGCTGTGCCCTTGAATTCTTCCTATTCACAGTCTTCTTGCTTGGAACCCTCCATCATGGCTATTAATGGATATCATCAGTCATTTTCCTTTTCAGTTTTTTTGTGTCCAGGACTGATGGAGAGCTCCATGTGTCTGATGTGTTTAACTTGAATACTCCTTATAGTCACAGTGTTAGTTTCATCTCTGTACAAAGCTTGTGGTATGCTTGGAATGCTGTACAAACTTTCAAATATTCATGATAATTTCATCCAGTCTTTGGTAATACAGGTTTGTTTACCATAACAAAGAGTATTTCCTGTTAGTTATACCCTCTGTACGTAAGGTGGAATATAGCATGAATGTTTCTTGTTTTTCTGAGGTAACACAGTGAAGGGATATAAAAAGGATCGTAAAACCTGGACAGATTTTTTTGAGTTTGTTTTTCTTGGAGAAGAACTTTGATTTGCGGTTCCTGGAACTGTAGGGATGAGGAGCTGGAAACTGTAAGGCTCTCTTACAGACTCACTGCACAGCCTGAGCTAAGTTGCCTTATTTTATCCCCATCTGGAAAAAAAAATACAGTCATCTTGCTGGCTGTGAGAATTCTGATGTAATGAGGGGTTATCTTCCCTAGAAGCATAAGGTGATAAAAGATATTTTACTGAAGGGTTTTGCTATCTCCTAATCTGTGCTTTTCAGTTTAGTGTCTGAATGTATGGCAGAGCTAAAGGCCTGTACGAGCCCTGGATTTTGCTGCAATGAATAATGTCAGAAGCAGCTGTGCATATGTGCATGACAAAGGAAAGATATTTATGCTTGTAATTCTGAGGTAGCTACTTAATGTTATATTCTACGGTTTATTATTGCTATGTTTCTGCTGGTGGTTTTGAGGCTGGAAATATACTTGAAAATGTTGACTTAACTGACAAGTTGCTATTATTTTGTTCAGAATTAATTTTCTATTCATTAAAAATGTCATAGCTTATTTATAGGTATCAATCTGTTTTATGGGGCTATTGACCTTTCAGCCTTGTGACATTTGTCAAGAGGAAATGTAATTTTTTTCCTATTAGCATTACAAGTAATAAACAAAAATCACCCTTTTATGTCAGTAAAACATTTATTTAAAGAATTACTGTTCTCATGGGAGAAGGAGATAGTTTGATGACTTGCTTAAGGAAAATCTTAGATTTCCTTAATCTGAGAAGAAGGTTCTCTTTGTGACCTTCCTATTGCACTTAAAAATGAACCAGCTGTCTCCCTAGCCAACCCTGTTCTCCTGGTTTTTACTGTAGTGCAAACCTCCATTAACTTCCCTGGCTTTATTGTGTTTATATTACTAGAGGAAAAAAATGAGGTTTGTGGTGCATTGCCTGGCCAAGCGCATCCAATCTTGAGTTGAAAATGAAAACTCTGACTCCAGTTAGCCTGCAGGCATGGCTGAGCTGTTACAATGAACCTAAGCTGTTTATCTGGAGCAAAAAACTACATGTATGTAGAACACATTTGATAAGAGAGACCTATAAGGGAAATACAGCAAAATATTGTGAAGATGAACTAATAATCTATTTGTTTGGCCATTAGATGCTTTAAACTTGTGACAGTTACTCGTTGTGAGGGCGCCAGTGTTTTGGTTTTTAGAACTACCTATTAGGTTTTGCATTTTTTTTTCTCTGTATAAATACAATGCTAAAATTTGCCATTAATTCAACAAGTGCTATATAGAAGCACATGGTGGTCACCTTAGACTATACAACAATTTGGTTGCAAAAAACCTCAGCATAAGAATGAATATTCTGTTTTGAAAAGAAAAAGTGGGCCTTGCCAGAATGCTACCTCCTGAAAAACAATTTGAAGGATGGATCTGAAGCCTACTGCATTTTAAACTTAAGATGTGTTTTGACTGCAGTTCGCTGGGACACCAGGAACTGTGATGTTCAGTGGAATAATTTGGAATATTCAGTCAGAGTTGGTTAAAGTATGAGTTTTGCTTTTCTGGAAACCTTGCAGTGTTACTTTGTCTATATGTCAAGTAGGAGTAGGAGAGCAGCCATCCATGGTAGAGGGCTAAAACTGTATTGCTTTATTAATATAACTAAAAAGCAAATAGCTCCCCAGTCTCACTTTTGAACTTATTAGTAGCCTGTGTGAAAAGTAGCCTGAGTTTAGGCTGACTTGATTCTGTAGACTCCCAAGTGGAAGAGTGATTTTCTCCAGACTATTGGATAAAAGTTTCCGCTTTTGAATTGTGGTCACTAGTGATCCTGTTGCAAGCAGTACTTCAGTGGCAAGTACAGGTGGTAGGTTTTGCTTTTTCCATTTGAAATACTGTATTTCATTTGTTTATCTTTTGGTAATTTTCCCAATGGACATGAAATAATGGCATCTAAATTGTACCATAAGGACAGATAGGCAGAATGGAGCATTTAAATTTCTCATTGCTATGTACAGATACCCATGGGTTGGTTTTCTTGACTTTTATGTATTTAATTATAAAAGGAAAGTGCATAAAATGTTAAAACAGAGGAAAAAAAAAATCCCTTGAAATTTTCCATGGAGGAATGGGGAATAATGTGATGTTAATTCTGTGCATTCACTGAGATGTGCAATTTTGTGTGGTTTTACTTGCTATTGTGTGGTCATATGTGGTTTTTATTAATATGGTTGCCCATACTAATGTGTTTTAGGAGTGTGAGTGTCCATGCAAGGGCTGCAACAGGCAGTGATTTAAAGGTTTACTTAATGCTTTAATACAACCCTTGATCAAGTTAACAAAATTCTGTATCACCAGGGAAGCAATCTTCCCTGGCTGGGCTCTGCTCTAATCTTAAAGATCAGCACAGCTTGCAGAACTGTGGATGAGAAACCCAAGTTTGGATTTGCAGTGCTGAGAGTACATTATACAGTGAGGTAGCTGGTCTCTCACTCACCAGTACGATAATAAAACACACTTTTATAGATTAAGAGCTACTGATGCTGAGCTCCATATAGCCTGTCGTGGGTAAATAAAGTGCTACAAAAATATTGCTGCTTCAGGCTCAAAGCATGAAATAGAGTTTTTTAGAACACAATTTTTCAGTTATATTAAACTTGGTCCAGCAGAAAAAAACACATTGCTGGTGGGCAGTCTGAGCCATTGGAGGTTGTATGTCCTGAGTTTATATTCAGGAGAAGCATCTGAAAAGCCGGGCCCAACTCTGTGCTTATTGCATCAGGGGAAGAGAACAGTGGAAATAAACTCCTCTGCTGGTATGTCCTCCCACACCCACTACAGTCTCCTTTTGTATTGAAATATATACGAGTTTTTAGATGTCTCCTTTTGTATTGAAATATGGATGAGTTTTTAGATATTAATTTATGTTCATTAGTGGCAGCATTCTTCCAGAATTAACAATAAGCTGGTTTGGTGCGTTATGCTAACTTGGGAAAAACTACCTCTGACTATGAAAGGCATGGGCAAGTTACTAGTGACGGGATAAAAGGGTTTAAAATGGAAATAGTTAAAATTTGTCTTTCTCTAGTGTCGCTCATGTTACTGTCATGATACAGATTTGTAGGTGGCAGCCCAGAAATACCTAGCAGAAGGCAAATAATTGGCAACCTTTCCATGGCTTTTTCTTATGTGTTTGGAACTCATCTTTATCATCCCCTTAATTACCTCCATTTTAACTTAAGTGTACTCTAGCACATCTGGTTGTTGGTGCCTTTGTTTCTTGATGGGGCTCCTCTTGATATTAATTTGATTTGCATTAAGGAGGGACGAAGAAGTATATTAGGAAATGTTTCTGAGGGTAAGGGTGGTAAAAACAGATAGTCTGTCTAAGGGTATTGTGGAATCTACGTCACTGTGAATCTCTTCAAGAGCATTTTGGATAAACAATGGATAGAAAGCACTATTAGATCACCATTAACCAAAAGTATTTTTTCTGTTTGGTCTGTTATGTTACTGGACCTATATCTTGAGTCTGAGAGAGGTTCTGGAGTGTATATCTGTGTGTGACATTAGTAGTTCTGTTTTGGCTCATGAGTGCATGTATGTGTGTATAATTTCATGAATTTGTCATGAGTTCAAGTGTCCAGAAACTCATAGGATGTGTTTCTTTACATCACAGTCACTCAGAAAAACTACATTACTAATGTCTTAGCTGTTTTTTCACTTTGGCAAGCAGTGTATTTCTATAAACTTTCCTACAGTGACATTTTGCACAATTCCCTCAGTTACACGTTCCAAGGTATGCTAGCACATCAGCAAGCTGCTGGAAAGCTAACTGCCAGTTTTGTCCACCAAACTGATGTAATTCCACTCTCTTTTCCAGGGGCAAAGTTTTCTGTTCTGAGTTTTCAGATATTTGAAGTATTTCAAGGATCAGTCATCTTACATTCTACTAATTTCTTCTGCCTTTAGTGCTTCCTGTTGACTACTGCAGACCCTTGAGACAAGCAGCAATAGCAAACACTTGGTAGAGTGACTTTGATGGAATTGAAGCAATCTGAAACTGAGACTGTGTATGAAAATATTCTTATATAGTTTTATTAATGAGGGGAAAAGGTGATAACTTATCCTGTGTTCAGAAATAGAATTGACATTATTTCTCTTCCCCAACAACATTGGGCAAATCCTTCAGGGAACAGAGTATTGTTTTAAACCCCCCCCACCCCTACACAAAAAATGGCTGTGTAAGATTCTTCTCTTTATGTTACAGAATTGTCCAAAACTCCTGCAACAATTGATTTATCATGTAACTTACATTTTGCGTAGTTAAAAGAATGTCTTAGTATTCACTGAATGTATTAACTGTAGTTTAGAAGAAAAATATCCAGTATTTTAAGATGGAAGATAGCTCTGCTTAAGGGTGTGCCGTCATTTTCCCCATTTACCACTTCATTTTCTATTCCCTTTCTCTTTCTACCCTTGATTAAATACTGTGCTATGGTGCTCATGAGAGTAATTGGGATGAGCAGAAGCATTACTAACAGGAAAAAATTGCAGCCTCCAGCAAGTACTTTTTCTTATTAGTCAATGTGCCACCTTATAAGAATGTGATTAATTTCAGATCAGAACTTCACTTTAATGATGTGCTGATGTAATACTATATGTAGGTCATTTGTTCTTCCAGCCCCCAAAAATCTGCTGTGCATCGAGGTAATCCTTGTCTTATTTTTATATCTGTGATGACCACTGATGAAAGAACAGATTTTTAGACTTATTCTTTGTCTTCACTGGAGGATTTATCTTGGTCTGAAGCCTAACACTACAGAATTACTAGCAATACAGTAGTTTGAGGTTTTACTTTATTCAAGTAAAAAATTGCTGGTAGGCCCATTTTGATACAACTGTACTCATGTGGAGAATTGGCTGTAGCACAGGAATGGAGACTCCATTTCTTTTTTGACTGTGTGATGTCAGTAGGGCATTTGAGAAATGCAGTTTCTGCCTAGTTGTTAATTGTAGTCCATATCCTGAATTATCTTGGATCCTGAGACGAAAAATGGAAGCAGTGGAAAAACATTGCTACTTACTAAGCTTGGCTTTGGTCAGGAGTGTTGATGTTGGTACTAGAATTGGATGGTAACAAAATCAGCTGAGTCAAAACTGGAACTTCTATGGATTATTCCATATGGTCAAATTATACTTGTTGTGGAAACTGTAAGGCAGCTGTGTCTCTCTACAACAACCTTGGACACTGCTAAAAAAGGCAAAAATTGTGATTCCTAATAATATGGAATTTGTTTGTGTTTGTGAAAGATTTGCCTAGTATTTCTGTGATATCTCCTATAATTGTATCAGATTGTCAGGAAATTGGGGAAAGAAGGGCTGAATGTCCAGCCGAAGTGAAATGGAGGTAGGAGGATTCAGAATTTTGTTGGTTTTAAAATAAATTATATTTCACTGAATTTATGTACTTGTAGCTACTGGGACTTTATTAGAAGCATTCATTAGTGCTTCTTTCAGAAAAAAAAATCCATTTTGCTAAGCTTTTTTTTTTTTAATTCCAAAGAGTGAGAAGAGCATTTTAGCTTGCACAGCAAAACTATTAAACAGCACTCCCATTCCATATGAACCCAGGGAAGCCAGGGAAGAGACTTCCCTAAAACAGTAAGTTAAGGGCCCATATAAAACGTCTAGGAGAAGCAGTGATGTTAAGATGCTCAGTTACAGACTTGCTTCAGAATAAGCACTTTGAAATAATCACACTCATGCCCAGCTGTTAGTCACACATTTCTGCCCACTTGCTCCTTTAAAGGTAGAAGTGTTTTTCACTGAAGACTGCACTGTTGGGGAAGTAATTTCATTTGTAAGTGAAGAAATTCAAAAGTGATGTTTCTTGGTCTTGTTCCTGGCTCCTATTAGTCAATGCACAGTTCCAGTCCAAAAGCCCTTCCTGAAATTTGATTAGCTTTGCACTTTAAGCTGGTAGAACGTAGCCCTTTGTTCTGAGAACAACTTCTGTTTAAAGCAGTATGAGATAAGGAGTAGTTGAAAATGTTCTTGGGATGGTGATTCATTAATTTGCAGGTCTGTAGGATGGAAGGACAGTCTGAGGGATCCTGCATGTGAACTCACAGCTCCTTTGTTGTCTTTGCCAACCAGCTTGTTCCATGAGCTGTCATCTTTGGATAAATTTGCAGAGCACATGTGCTTTGAACTTTTTGTGACGTGAGCTCTGAATATAGATGTGGACAGACCTTACGTTACTTAGATTTCACATAGAGAGTTTTGCTGCTCATTAGAGTTTACTGTTCAGAGACTGAAATTAAGCATCAAAATTAATTACAAAAACCTATCTTTATTTGCTAACTTTTATTCTTAAAATGTAGTAGTAGTAATGACTGCCTTATCTGTCAGCATAAAACATAATCCTTTGATATTGTATCAGCAGGTGCAAATGACTTGGAAATTTTTCTTCAGCAGTACTAAAATAAGAAATTGTGGTGTCATAAAGTAATTTCATAACTTATAAATTTGGAGTCTGACTCTGAAGAGGAGACTGTTTTTTCACAATCATAGAAAAATATTCAGTGCACGAAACAGCCACATTAGGGAAAAGATGCTTTTGTTGCTGATTTGAATGTTGTGTGAATTAACCTCTCCTTCTTTACTGTGTCCTCAGGGAAATAGTTATTTGTATTTAGAATTGCTGTTGGTTGACCCCCAGCTATGAGCTGGGAACCAGGAACATTCACCAGCTGCCTGACTAGAAGTCAAACTTCTACAGGCTTTACACATAGGTAGAAAAGAAAAGACTTCTCTTACATGTAAACACAAGATGTGACTGATGATTAAAAGAGAAGTGTAACATAAGGAATCTGGTGAGGGAAAGAATAGGATGAAATTTGACATGCAGAAGACTGCAAATTCTTGGAGATCATTGCAAGTACCTTATTTGGTAGGAAATCCCATTTAATTTGCCTTAATAAATTGCAGAAAAACCTCAGGGTTTCTACAAATGGGAACCTCTGCTGCTACATGTATTTAATGTGCGAGTTGTCTGAGAAAACATCTCTAGTTTTATTACCTTATCAATACTAGAATATGATCACATGCCAGAAACAACAATATAACATCAAGTGATGACCACTGATGAAGGAATAGCTTTTTATACTAATAGTGTCGTTCAGGTCAGAAGGGACCTTATGAGGTCTCTAGTCTGACTCCCTGCTCACAGCAGGGCCAGGTATGAGATCAGACCTAGTTGTTCCAGGCTTGATCCAGCTGGATCTGGAAAGTCTCCAAGGCTGGGGACCGTACCGCCTCAAGGAAGTGTCTCAGTTACCTGCCTGTCTTCCTGGAAGACTCATTCATGGAATGAGTTTCTCCACATGTCAGGTCTGAACCTGAATGTATGTCTCTCTTATCTCTTGTCCTCTGGCCATGCACTGCTGTGAAAAGTCTAAATCTGTCTTCTCCTTGACCTTCTCAACACTGATGATGGGCTGCTTTGAGTTCCATTTGTATCACATTGTGTTAAGGGCTGTATTATCAGCTAAAGCAGCAAAGATTATTAGTTGTACTGTAGAGATTAAATTAATAGCTCTTTTCTGAGTGCTCAGGAAATCTATGAATAGATTTATCTTGATACGGAATTTGACTACCACCCAGTATTTAAAAAGAAATGCAATCTTTAGCAGCTTTTCTTTTTGCCCGTTGCTGACTTAGAGTACACTAAGAATGCATGTGTCAGAGGCTGTTATTTTCTCTGACCTGAGTAGAGGCAGTTTCAGATGTACAAAAATAAACCTAAAAACATAATTTTTCTTTGCTTTGTGCTTGGGTTGAAAGCATCAGCTATTCCTGTATATCACATGAAATAGAAAACAGTGTTCACTGCTCTAAACAGCTATTTTTACTGACAGTGGAACAGAGAAATTTAGAATATATACGTGGTGTAATGCATTACCTGTGATGTAATTTATATGGATACAGAAAGTTGGTATGATTATTATACTAGGGCTTTTTTATATCAGTGAGAGAAAATGACAGGTTGCCACTGAGGAAATTGCACTGTTTCATTGTTACCGTCAAATCACCCGGAATGGGCCAGAGTTCCATAACAAGATTATGCTCGGTTTAAGAACTTCCATGAAGAAATAAGGAGTGAGACAGATGACTGTCAATCACAGGTTGAGTTCTTTATTTTTTTTTAAGAGAAACTTTGTTCCAAGGATTTAAATACAAACCCTTTAGATGTAACTTTTCTTCAATTCACTTCTGAGTGATTAGAAACTTGTTTTTTGCAGTGAAATTCTGAAGTATAAAGTTCATATACATTAAGGGCAAAAGGCAGTAAGTACTATATCATCCTGGTCTTAGTTTAAAAGGAAAGCATGTGTGTGTTTTGTTGGAATACAAATGTAACATGCCCTTGGAACTTCTGCACCCAGAGTTAATTTTAGCAGGATGCCAGCAAACTACCAGGTCTGCCACCAATAACAGCAACTGTTGTACTTCTTACATTCTAGGTAGCATTAATATTTAAATGTATAAACCTTTCCATTATACTCTAAATTTACAATACAGAACTCCGATGCAAAAACTGAAGGCAATTATTCTGTGGTACCAGTAGCCCATTTGTCTCTTTCATAGATCCACAAAGTTGTCTGTTGATCGTTGTGCCTAGAAATTAATTTTTGATTACCTGATTTTCTCAACACAAACAGACTGCCAACTGCAATTCAAAGTCTTCTTTTGGGAAACGTGTCTGCTTTCTGCAGATCCAGTGCATTTTACCCAGGAGCTAATTTTTCCACTCAGCCACTTGGTGGCACTAGGCTTCTTCAGAATGGTGGACGCTGCTCTAAAATGTGCCTGCCTTCGGAGTAGAAGGCTGCTCGATTTCTTGTGTAGTATGATAGCTGAGCCTTTTGATTAAAACATGGTTTTTGTTTTTCTTATTTTATACAAATAGCAGTCAGATAATATTTGGAGAGCATTTAGGAGCAGTATGCCACTCTGCAGTGTAGGAAACCGTGTTGAGGCTTTGGGAAGAGAGCAAGCAGGGTTCTTTTGATTTCTTGGCAGGTGAGACCCGTGGCAAGGAAGCCTCTCTGAGCTTTTTATTTCTGATGATGACACTGTCATAACCAGGGAGCTGTAACCCTGCAGTGCTAAGAAACTGGCAGTGCCTTGTCCTTGGAGTTGGGAAGGGTATGGGATCTCTCAGGAGTAAAGAATCCTGACGGATAAAATACCTTATGCTGGAGCTCAGCAAGGTCATGTGCCAGGCTTCAACTTTAGAGTTCTGTGGTGTTGCCTAAGGGGAAGAGATGCCTAAAAGCATTGGGCAGGTGGCAGGCTAAGGAGTTCTCTTGTGATGTGGAGGAATGCTTTGAGTGAGGTGATGGACAGGCCAGCTCAGCATGCTCTTACTCTGCCTCTGTAAGCATCAACTGGCTGTAAAAACAAATTTACAGCTTTTTGAGCAGCAGGCCGAGAGTATCTAATTGTTCAGAGCTGTTGCTTAGTAGCAATGCAGGTACTGTATGGAGGGGAAAATAAAATCCTACTGTATTGAAGTATAACAGAGTTTAGACTTGGTTTCCTTTTTACTATACCTTGTCTCAAGACATTTCAGAAAAGAGTGATTTAGTAATAGACACTGTACCCAATTGAAAAAGTTAAATTTTATGCAATATGACATAATGGAAAAAAAAGATACTGTGTGAATTTTCTTTGTTTATTATTACACTAAATCATGGGGGTTTTGGTTTTCTTTCTTTTTTTTTTTTTTAAGTATATAAACACTGCATAGAGATACTGATTGAAAGACACCTTTGTCAGTCTGCATAGGTGTAGGATGCTGCAACTGAAGGAAGCCATTATGGCCAAGGCAGTTACAGCTCTCGATTTTCCAACTGGCTTTTGCTTGTAGCAGATGCAGTGCTTGAATCTTACTCTTACAAATATCTGCTTTAGCTCAGCTTCTGCATTTTGCCTTTGAGACTGTCACTTTACAATTTAGTGAATGTTGGTAAAGAGGTTCAAAATTTCCCAGGGAAAGGACAAAAAAATGATGTGCTTAGACAGAGGGACAGCATCAACCTTATTCCTTAGAAAAGCAGGCTAGTAAGTTGTTGTTTGTAAAATTTCATGTACTCTTCCACTGCAGAGCTGGGAACAATAGCTCTGCATAGTGCTGAACTCCAGAACAGTCTTTACATGTGCTGGCTTTTTCACAATGATTGTGTTTGCTTTATAACTCCAGTAAGTGGAAAGAAAATAATCCTAATTTTTGCTTAATCCAGTCTATACATACAGAATTAAGGCTGCAGAAGGGATGGGCTTTAATGTTTCATCAGATTTTTTTGCTCAGGACATTCGGCAGTATCTAGTGTTTATGTAGCTTCTGCTGCCTGATTCGGGGACCTGTTTACCTCTGTACTTTTATTTTACATTGAAAGCAACAGCAGCTAGTAGAAGGAGCTTAGATGCAGAAAAGCATCTTGAAATAGGGATACTGACCAAGAAGGAACATGTCACTGTTTTGGATGTGTGAAGATGTCTGCTAATCCTTCGAAAAAAGTGAAGTGTTTCACTTTTTTCGAAGGATTGCCTCACTGTTGGCTGAAGTGAGGTTAGAACTTGGTTGAGAATAAATAGTTTGTAGTTTTAACATAATTTAATATTGGTACAATGCAAGTACTCCAAAGTAAGATACTCAAAAGAATAGTATGAGTACTTGCTCAGTCTTGTGAACATTGCAAAATAATATCGGTCTGCCAACTCTAAGACATCAAATATTTGTTGTTTAATACTTCAGCTTATTCTCTAAGTCCTCACTATATGGATGTGGAAGACTGGTTTCACTTAAGATTCACTAAGTAATTTTTAGTATAAATTTGAAAACTGTTATATGCTGAATAGGATTTTTGTGGCAAGTATTGTCTGAGTTTGTTGTGATGGACTTACTGAAGCTTAGTCCATGAGGATTCATCTCATTCATTATGGGATAAAAACCTGACTTCAGTGCTGAGCAAGTCTGGGTTTTTGTGGTGTTGCCTGCTTTGAGTGGGAGTGAAACAGAGACAGTTTGTTACCTGAACCTATAAATGCCACTATCCCATTCAAATCAGAAGACTGTGTTTTACTTAATTCTGAAAGAAAATTATAACTTACCCTGTGACCCTTTTAAACCCTAGGCTATTGACCAAGAGGCTACCTTTTTTTAGGCTTCTTAACAATTTGCTCTGAGCACCTAGCCATTAACAAATAATGAGAGCATTGATTCGAAGAAAGGGAAAAAAGTCCCAAACTGGAGCAGATTAGACTATTAAATTAAAAATTTATTCCAATTAGTACTGGGGGACTGCTTTCTACAGTACTAAATTAGGCAGCTGGGAATTAATGGCAAGTGAAAATCATTATAATGACAGTCTTTTTTGGTTAAGATTTGAGACAGTTTCTGACAGTGTCACCGTGACCTCACAGAGTTGAAATTTCTCTCTAGACTGAAGATGCATAAATGGTGATTAGTGGAAAAGGTCTTTGGAGTTTGACTTCCTAGCAGAGCTGAACCTTTCTAGACTGTCTGAGGTCTAACTTTTAAGTGTACTAAGCCACCCATCTCCATTTGTTCAAATACTAGGCTTGTCACATCCTCAGGATGGAGAATTCTGTGACTTAATTTGTGATATTTAATGGCAAACCAGAGAGTCTTTAACAACCAAGTTGCTGATTCAGTGACTGTATTTTTTCACTTGTTGTCCTTCTAAGCCAAAAATGTGCTATTTCTTGGCTATTCTATATTATATGCACATTATTTCTGTTAAATTTATAGGAAGAAGGGGAGTTGTCAAAGAAACACACCAGATACCTTTTAAAAGCAAAGCCACACAGTGAACAGGAAAGAAATGGAAACAGAATTAGGGGTAAAAGACCTGTAAGCAGAGTGAAAACCAAGTTTTGTGCTTTGCTTTGTGATAAATCCTATACCTAATGTTTTAGAATTTTGTTTTCTTCTGATCCAGACACAGATCCAATCTCTACAATACTTACATGGCATTTGGGCCCCATATGCATGTATATGTAACATATGTTTTATGTAACATTATTATTTGAACTTCACTGCTTGGAATGCATCAGCAGCTACATTTTCTCAATCTAATAAGCCTGACATCAGTCTGATTTTTAAGCTGCTATATTGACTCAAATTACTGAAGGATTGAATGTCCTGTGAGCAAGTAACAGTGTGTGAGGCAATTAACATTGCTAAGGGTTATGTTGTACTTAAAATGAACTGTGAGTTCATTGCCTTAAAAAGGAAATAATCTTTAGTCTCTTCTTTAGGCTCTGAAGCAGTCATAAACCTATCACTGTTGTTGGGGTAGGCTGGACTGACAGGGGTGCCCAAAAGCTTTAAGCTAGCCTAATTATCTTCCCTGGCCTTAGTTCAAGGTGTGTTTTACCTCTCCAAGGGTGTTGTGTTCTCAAGCCTTTCTGCTTTGCTCTGGCAAGGAGATCACTATCTTAATTGCACACTGACTTCATCAACAAATAATATTTTTGGGGAGGCCAATGCTGCGACACAGCCAGAATCTGTTGGCTGTCCCTAGTTGTGGTTGGCATGGTGAGTGGCAGCTTTGGTGAAGTTTTGCTCATCTCTGAATTTGGACGTGACAGCCGGGTGAACTCTGATACCCACATACAGTGTTCTGTTGTTAAGCTGGGATGCCTGGCATGCAGAATTTTTTTGTGCAGGTGAAGCACCTGTGTAAGTCGTGGGAAGGAATTGGACACTGCTTCATAGATACTGAGGCTGTTCTTTGATTTTGTGGTCTAGAGCCAAATATTTGTTAGAAAACGATGCAGATGTACATAATGAAAGAGATAGGTATCTTAAGCATCAAGTACTTTTGAAAGTACAGGGGAGAAGTAACAAAGCCAGTCAAATGGCTGCATTGCAGGATTTCCAGCAACTGGTTGTGGTTTATGTCTCTGCAATTTCGATAACTCTCCAAGATGGGATGTTGCATTTTGTATTGCTGCTGTTAGTCAAAGCTTGTAACAGTTTGCCTTGCTTCAAGTTTCCAATTCACTGCCCACTCAACTGTGATAATAATAAAAAAGAAATCTTTCTTCTGGAAGTGATATTTAATTTAAAAATATATTTAAAAATAAAAGTGTAGTTGACATTACACTTTTTCTTTGAATAAAAAAAGAAAAAATCAAAACAAAAACCGAACTAAAAAAAGTAGAGAAAACTAGTCAGTAGTGGAGAAATGCCATTTGAGCAGAAGAATTTCTCAAAGAATGCTATAAACCCCTGTTTACCAGAGCAGCCATAAGCCAAAGTTGCCATGGAAACAGAAAGAATTCAAATAATATTAGCCATAGCATATCTTTTATATATTGCATTAATGACACTATACCAAAGGGTCACTTGTGGTTTCATTTACAAGGCTTACTTTTCAGTGATTTATCACCAATATTAGAGGCTAGAATTTAAAATTAGAAATGGAAGCTTCAGCCTTAGTTGGCTTATAATAATATTGGGAAGGCAATAAATATTTTTTAAATCATATGTCTAAAAGAGTTTTGAGTTTTTGATATGCAGAAAATTCTTAGTCTTTTCTTAGAAATAAAATCGTGCTCAAGCCATAAAACAGATTATTCTCACTTGACATCCAAAAGTGCTGACTACAACAGTATAGCTGATATAACTAGAACTGGAAGATTCTTGTATTTGCAAGAAAAATCAATCAGTTCTTGAACTTGGTATATACCTGTTTGGGGAAGGGAGTTTGAATTCAGCTTTGTCTGCCAGATGACTGTGGCTGGTGCTGGATTGTGGCAATAGGTGAATCGTTCTGATGTAGTTTGTCAGAACAATGATATTGTTTAGAGAAGAGTTTGACACAGGAGTGGTAGGGGTATGACTATAAATACTGAAGTTCTCCCTCTTGTATCCCCTGATATTAAATCTTTCTCTTTTGGGCACTCAGGTTCTCACTAGTTCTATGGTTATATTCTTTTTTTTCTTCCTCTCTTTGTACCATTGGTTGAGAAAAGGCAAAAATAGAATTGAAGGTGTCATAAAGCAAATTTTGATCCTTAAAATGTTGGCTGAAGCACTGACTTGGGTGCTTTCAGGACACAGACAAAGTTTCAAGTGACAGAAGGTTTAGATGTAAGTTATGTTTATAATTTGAGCATTTTGGGAAAAAATAACTGACCAATCCATGTGTTGAATAACCTGTTGGACACTGTTTAGAAGTACTCACATCTCTAAGGTGTATACAAATAAGCTTCACAGAGTGGTCTAAATTATATCCTATATAAATGCAGGATAGACATGCTCAAGGAGCTTTTTCTGTGTTTGGCAGAAAAATCTGGCAAGAGTGTAGAAAAATTACCCAAAGCTGTGCTCTGATAATGACTGCACCAGAATGCTTGCATAACGTTTTGCCTATTACAAAAGCTGTAAAAACATTAACTAATCCTCAAAGCAGATTACATGTTGCAGATATATCACTCTGCTGAGAGGAAAGCATATGTGTGTGTGAGTGAGGAGGAAAAAAAAATTACTAAAGGAGGCTTTATTTGGTTCCTTTAAACTTTATTGCATTTTTGACTGTATTTTCATCCTTTCTTAAGAGTGCTCCCCCCCCCCTAGGATTCTGTTAATGAAATTGCAGATTGATGTATGAAAAATGTATACACCTTTTTGAACACAGAAAATCCAATTGTCTTGATTCTGTTTACAACCAAAGTGAATCTCAACACTGAAATTATTTGAAAGAGTGGCAGCCATTCAGCAAAGCACCTCTCTAAGAGTTTTCTTCCTTCCTTTCACAGATACAATTCTCAGCCTTTCTGCTGCACAGAAGCTTTGGCACATTTTCAGTGTGGCCTTTACTTTAAAATTCTTGACAAATAGTGAATTCAGGGTTAGGTGACTGCTGTCTTTTATCAGGTCTGTCAGGAGCTGATACTTATCTAGGGTTGACTTGAACATGGATTTAGAATGCTATGACAGTGCTTAAAATTGCTTAAAATTATATAAAACTACAGCTTAAATGCTGAGGCCACCTGTTGCCTCCCAGCTCTCTTCTGAGCTGATTATCTGTGCCTGTGTTGCAAGTGGATGTGTACACATACCTGGATATAATATGTGCAAATTAAAGATGGCTGCTGAACTAAAAATGGGATTGTTTCAGAGATGAGGACCAAGGTCAGGTCTTGCTGGGACGGTCCTTGTCATCGCCCACACTGGGTCTGTGGAGGCCAGGCTCTGCTCTCTCGAGTGTTGGAAACTGGATCCGAAGTGTGCTGTTTTTCTCTTCCTCATCTTTGTGCATTTGTCCTTGATGGCTTTGTCCCTGTTAGCCTCCCCCCCAAAAGGAAAGGGAGGGGACTTCATCCACCTCTCCTGTAGGTCATCTGATTTTTGGAATGAGGATTAGTTCTGATTCCATCACTTGTCTCTCTCCTGCCTGTCACATCACCTTTGTTATCATCTTTCTGTGGTTTTTTGTGTGTTGTGCTACACACGGTTTGTGCAAATATGTTACTAATCTCTGTTTGAGTCTTTGGAACTGCATGCTATTCATATTCCCGTGCTTAGCAGTGTTACAAAATACTTTTGTCTTGTTACCAGTTATACTATTGGTGGCTTTGCTGTGCTACCAAAACAGTGGCTATTGTCCCTCTATTTTTGACTGACACTGTGGCAGGACAGGAGCATGGGCAGGTCCTGTTCCTGCCACCAGCAGCGCTTGGGCTTGGCTGTATTCCCCTCGTGTGGCTCCAGGGAGCTGGCCAGATCTGTGGCACAATGAGCCCTGCGTGGGTGAGTGCCAGCTTGAGACCTGTTGGGAGAGTCCATTAGTTGTAATCACTCGGGCAAGAGGAACATCATTGCAGACATTGATTTAATGCACAGAGAGAATCGAAAGGGCAGAAGCAACAATCAGGTGGAAAGTGCTGCTCTTCCCTTACACGGTTGAAGGAGTGCACCCAGAAAATATTTTGAAGAATAGTATGATGGATCTGAGCTCTGTAGTTAGACTGTTCCTTCCACTGCTAATTTTCTGTCTTTGGTTCTAAAGGGCACATTAATTTATTATGTAACTGAATTTTCACATGTTAGCTACAGAAGATGTTTTTACTAGACATGGCAACATTTATTTTTTCTTTTCTAAAGTCTTCAGTTTATTCATGTAGTGAATAATATACTTTTCAGGTGGTGCTGTTCAGAAAAAAAGAATTGTTTTAAGCTGCTCTTGGTATATGAAAGTAATCCATAAACTTTACACTTGATGCAAAGATTTTTAGGCTGTTGGCAGAGATTTTGTGTTTTTAAGAGTTTTTCTGTTTGCTGGATTTCATATACTTTCATTTTCCCTTTGAAGTGTGTGGGAGAGAGCAGAAGGGGAAATACTTCATTATGTCCATGAATTATTCAGGTACAGTTCTAGCAGCTAACATTACTTTAAATAGCTCAAGGTCTTTCTTTTTCCTTGAGTATGTCTCAGTTTTCATTCTTATGCTGATTGTATGCCACGTTCCTTTGTTGAATACAATTTTGATGAAGTACTATCCTTCGGCAATCTTTAGAAATCATTTCAGTCTTGAAATAAGTATTTAATTCTGTTCTTCTCCAGCATCAGATATTCAGTGACCCTCAGCTGATACAGGTGAATTGTCATACATGTGACTTTACAAAAAATCAAATTATTCTCCCTAGAGTGTGTTTTCTATATACTCTTTCAAAGGCATTGATCTCAAATAGCCTCCCATATATATTTCTACAGTGAAGGAAAAAAGGAATCTATAATATTAAATATTAACATCCTGTTATACTCTGAGAGGAATTTTACAAACCACATTTAGTATATAATTTCAATGGGGAGGTATGAACATTAAATTCTTACGTTTTGGAAATGTCCTTCCTTCTCCCACCAATAAGATAGGAAAATCTGTATTTAAAAAATAGTTTAGAACAGTAACACAGAGGAAGACAATTAGAAAGATGTCTAGAGGCCAACATGAGAGCAAAGGAAAGCAAAACAGAACCTAAAGGGAGTTTAAAATACTGTTCTTGTAGTTCTAAAAGTATCTTTGACAATCCAGTGATTGCTGCATAATCACTTATGCAAATAAAACCCTTGCTATTATTTCTGGGGGGCAAAAAGTGTTAAAAAATTATTCCCCTGAGGTTCAGGGCTTACCTGATACAGTCTAAAGAGGCCATGGGGCAGAACAGTTGAGGAAAAACGTATCTGTGTGTGTGTGTACAAGACTCAGGTTTCCAAGAGGGATGTCCGTGACCAAATCACAACTGCCCAATTTAGCTGCAGCAGCAGTGAGAATTTTGCAAGGCAAGCATCAGAGGAAGTGAAGTGACAAAAGAATGTCAAACAGTGCAAAGCTTGACCAAAAGATCCATTAAAGATGGAAATGTAGTCAATATATTCATGACATATAAATGAGGTTATAGCAGTGTATTTATAATCAGAGTTAACTTGTGTATATTTTCTTCAGCCATGGATGTGTTTGAGAGAAATTTTTGAACTGAGTAATTGCAAATATGCCAATGCTTCAGTCTTGTAGCTTAAGTTGCTTACTGGACCTCAGGTTCTCAAAGCCCTTGAACAATCTCTGAGCAAATAGTCAAGATTTTGTTGCAGTAGCACAATCCAGCAATGAAATGGAAATCTCAATCTGTGTAAAAGAACCTGGAAATAAACTGGAAAATGCAAGGCCCCAGATTCAACCTGTGTGTGGTAACCAAAAACACTGGTTAGAAAGAAGAAATTGCATCCCCTTTCTCAGCAAAACAAGATTTATCAGGGCTGCATCTCTCTCAAGATTAACGCTATAGCACTTAAAAAATATACAAAAGTTGTTTGAATATCATGTTGACAGGGACTGCATGTTAATTAGAATAAAATTACAAAATAACAGATACAACATGGCAAAAATGCTGGTAATGACAGAGAATTTGTGTCTGCAGCCTTTGGGACCTTGCTGTCAATTGTTTAGAAGAGCAAGAATTCTAGGAATAAAGATGTGTGAAAACATGAAGAAATGAATCTTTTGATTGGTGCCACTGATTAATGGCTGGTTCAAATGGGAGATTTGTTACCTAAACCCAATTATTAAACTTGGTTTTATCTATTAATTGTAAATACTCAGTTCTGCATAGGTTTAGCCTGCTTGGTTTGTATGTATTGTGCAATTAATACAGTTTTGCTTGGTCCATCTGGAATTGAATTACATTGCTTAACAAAACAGTATACATTAGTGTATTTGCATATTCATATGTGTGTTTTATTGCCGTTTTTGAAAAGCAGAGTAGTCAATGTTTACAGGACTATGCTGTAATTTCAGAAATAGTGTTGACTGGGTATTTATATTTGTAAGTTAGTCATTTGGAATAATAATTAGAAAAAAAAAAACATAGTAAAGAAGCCTTTATAAAGACCTGTTATTTGCTTTTTATAATTTAAAGCCGAGTGGTAGATTTGAGACCTGTTATCTTAGGCATTTTATATGTATTTACTGCTAAAGCTGTTGTTATTTTTTCCATCTTTCAGACTGATTTTTAGTGTTGTCCTCTGAACAGGTATAAAAATAATTAAATACTTTGCTTTTCTGGAAAGAGACTAAAATTTATGTATTATGCACTAGATTTCTTTTCAGTTTCCATTCTTAGGAAGGGAACCTGGGAAGAGAGGAAGGAGATAGGGAAGGTACTTAAGTGTAGGAAGGTGTTCTCTTCAACAAGCCTGAGTAAACTTACTGGCTGGGGGAACTGTGTGCCTGGTACCTCTACCTAAAACGTTTTAGCGGTTTCTGAACTATACCTGTGCAAGCCACTGGGTATCTTTTGATACTAAAGCTATTCGTAGGTCATATTACTTAAGATATTAAGGAAATTGTAACTAGGCCCAGACTAAGTTGAGTAGCATTGAATTCAGTGAGTCCTGTGTAAGATACCCAGTTGGGTGAAAATAGCAGTTTGTACTTCTTGTGGTTGCTGAAAAAATTTTAAGTATGAAATTTGTTAACAGGAAGTTACTGATGCCTTGAAATATACTTAGATTAGCATCCTGTTCTGCTTACAGCCATTATTGATTGTCAAACACATCCTGAGCCATTGTACAAATCACTGCTGTTTAGTCTGAGTTTGTAACATTGAAATTATTACTGCTGAATTCTTGTGTGAATAGAAACTTCTTAAAATAACAGTGGTAGTCCACCAACTCAAAGGTGGAAAGTATGGCTGGCAAACTGAATTTATTAGTTTTTAAACTGGTTGCAGGCTGTGTTGACCAGGAAAATCTGAGACGTGTGGGCAAGTGATTGATTAAGTGTGTTCATGTGGTCTTCTCACAGGTTATGATCAACTTCCAGATAGACTAGAAGAAAAAAGCATTGTCATGTTTATTTTGAGTCTATTATAAAATGAGAATGGTACTAGAAATCAAGCATACCCTGAAGTACGAAGTATGTCTTGAGGCTTCTGAAGGGCTATTACAGGGTCAATAAAGAGCTTTTTGCTGCAAGGTTGTTCCTTAACTAAATGGTTTGCCTCCTGAAATAAAGACAAGGTATGCCACCCTAAATAGCTGATAAATGGTTCCTTTAGACCTTGATGGAAGAATTAATTTCTTTTTCTTTATGTAGCAAAGCCTTGAAACTATTCACTTGGAATGCTCTTTAGGCCTCCATCTCCCACTTATTTTAGTTTTTTAATATTTAATTGTGTTATTCTTCACAGACTGCCATGGCAGTGGTGAGGGAAAGAATGGGCAAAGGGTCAAGAGATATTAAACTTTAAAGGAAATTACAATTTTTGCTAATTATCATAGCAACAAAGGAGTAATGAATCCTTGTGAAGGGGCAGAGGGGTGGAGGACGTTGGTGTGCACTCGCAGTGGTATCGCTGAGCTGTGCTGTGACATTTGGCAGGTCAGTCTGAGAGCTCGGCTCTCTTATTTTCTAATTATATGTTTTCAGAAAATATTACTTAGAACAGCACTGGGAATCTAACTAATGCTCTCTGATTGGATGGGCTTTTATGTGTTCATGAGTTCCTTTTCGGTTTGTGTCCATGGAAGAACTCTGCCCACGGGTGGGCCATCAGAGCAGGGAATCAGCTGGACTGCCATCAGTGCCATCCTTGGAGGTGGAGCAGCCCTGTCAAGCCCTTGTTCTTGCCATGATGGACAGTAGCTGCTCTAATTGGTTTGGTCCCAGTCCTGTGATTTGTCCCTTTATAAAGAGCAAGTGAACTCCTGGGAACAGAGGGAGACTGTTTCCCTGGAGGAGGTACTTCTGAAAGAATAAACCCAGTGGGACTTTTCTTTGTCACTTCAGCTTGCCTGCTGTTGTTGGTGCAGATGAAGAGGCTGTAGGAAAGGGAAGCTAAGGGGGTCACAGGTGATTTGGGAGGGCAGGTGGGAGCCCTCAGCTCAGGTGGAGGAGAAGAGGTGTTGCTGTGTGGAGCAGGATGGACATCAGCCTTGCAGAACAGAGAGGATAGATGGAGCACGGTTTGCCTCCACTCAGAGTGTTACTCAGGTGGTGAAGGTCTTCCTGAAAAGCAGTAATAAGCAGGAGGAGAGTTGAATACAACCTTTTTTCTTTTGGTCCCTCTTACACGGTTCTTCAGCTCTTCAGTTTAGAAAATTGTGGTTCTGTTTGTGTTTGTTAATTCCAAATCAAATGGAATTTGTTTCGTGATGAAGGCTGTTAAGTCACTATGTTTTTGCAGGCAATCTCCCAGGATTTCAGACCACGCATAAATTACTGCACAGGATGTAGGAGATGCTTACTTAGCATGAATTCATTGCTCCTTGCTAGTGTAGCTTATCAAAGGATGCTCAGCATTAATATCAGTGTGGATTTAGTTGGTCAACTGTAGTATAGACAATAATTTTAAGGTAAAGAACAAACCTGTGTACTCCAACCTTTTTACCTTTTGCCTTTACTGGCATGAAGAACTTTTAGCTATTGCTTAAAAATTGTAGGGAGTGTTCTTCAGGATGTTTTCACCCTTTTTTTTTATTTTGTTACATTGAAAAAACAATATATAAAAAATGTGTGTTGTGCATTCTCTTGAGTTTAATATACCATTTGATTAAGCTTGAGTGCATAATAGCATCTAAATTTAAAAAGGGAGCAAAAATATAGTAACAGCATTAGCAACAGGTTTTGTATCTCATAAGAGGTTTTTTGTGCTGATGGTAAGTCAGAGAAAGAATACAAGAAAAAGTCCTTGTGTTGCCTGTATGTTGTTTGTAAAAGAGTAGAAAACAGAATTTGAAGAAATAAATTCTCTAAAGGGTTTAATAGGTGCAAGTGGTGAGTAGGAATAAGAGGTGACATTTATTGTGGTGGGAAGATAGTTTAAAGAATTAGAAGGAACCTAAAAAGATACGATTGGAACTGAATTTAAGAAGGGCTTTTACTAGTTGAATGTATACTACTGTCATGTTTCTCTACTTTCTATACAGCAGATTGCTATGCAGAGATGTCCCAGACAGTTCAGTGCCTTGGGATGATAACCTGGCCTCTTTCACTCTAATTTATGTTAGATCAGTGTTGGGAGCACGTGCAGTGCATAGGGTGCCAGCATCAATCCCATGCAGTGTCTACTGACTAACTTGCCTGTGATAGACTGAAAAATTAAGCCCTGAAATATTTCTTGTTGATCAGCAAACAAAATGCCAGCTGAAGAAGGCATTATATTAGCTTTGGTTGGGTGTTGATGACTGTGGAGAAAAATCAATGTATTACCAGGTCAAAAGAAATGACCATAGAATAAAATACACATGGGAAGAAGATGGAGAATTACTATTCCTGTCTGTAAACCTGCCTTATCTGTCTGTGGTGAAGACTCGGCAAACAAATGGTAATGGGGACCTAAGCAGCTACACTTAAGAGTCAGGTTTCTTCTCTGTCTGTATAAGCCTTAGCTTCCTGCATAAGTACTTAATAATTGACAAGTTTATAACTCATGGCTGAATTTCCTGTTTATGCTAAATTTGTGCCTCTTTATCCTTTTGATAAATAAAACAGTAAATGTCTCTTCAAAGTATATTGGTAAGGGCAGGCAGTGCTTAGAATTCCGAAATTTAATAAAAAACATGCACTGATACTATGTTGTGCTAAAAATAACATTTTTATTCTTCCTAAAAAGTTATGATTAAACTTGCAAAGGCACAAAACCATCATTGAACAGTAAAAAAAAAAGGTAGATGGTATGACTTGTACTTCTGGGGTTTTTTGTTAAATGTTTGACATGCTCTAAAAAGACAATGGTGACAAACACGTTTCAGGTTGGACACTTGTTTCATACTGTTTCTCACTGGTTAGCAGAAAAATTTTCTGTAGCTCCTGCTTAAACATGTTTTCCAGTTCTGATTGGAAATCATTTTGTGCAGAGCAATTTAGCTAAAACACCTGTCTAAATGCTTCTAATGCTGCTTTTTTTTTTTTCCTTAATCTACGCTAGGATGTTTTGAACAACTTGGGTTCCTGTGAGCTGGATGAAGATGACCTAATGCTTGACTTGGAGTTCCTGGAAGAGCAACATCACCATCGTTCTGGTAAGTCAGATAAAAATATAGAAATATAAAGCAAACATGTTCAGTATAATTACTTGGAAATAAAAAGAAGTAATTTTCTTGGAAAGAGGAGAGCAGTATTATTTTCTTAGAGTTATTTCTAAATGTGTTTGTAATTAATCAGAAAAACGCTGTTTACACAGCACTTGGACGTCATATGATCAGTTATGAAATGGAAGTTTTTTTTACAGCTACAGAATTTTAGTACCCAGGGCAGACCAGTCTGTTTTCTAAATACTTAAAATGACTGCTGCCTACCCTAGGCACTTAACAAAAGAGCATTGATGGAATAATTGTGATCACATTTTGTGTATGCCAGAATAATATTCTTCAAATAAGGAAGGTTTGGCTTGAAACATGAGTGTAACTTGATGGTTTCTCTCATGGTTGGTTAAAATCACGTTGCACTGCCTTGGTTAATAGCAATAAACTGTTGCTGCCATTTTATGGTAGGATTATGCAAGGTAAGTTGTGGGACCTGCGATAAGGAATTTCCTTTGCTGGGATGTGGGACAGCAGGGCCTCATCTGTGAATGGAAGTCCTGCTAACTCAGCAGGGTTTGGAGAGTCTTCAAACCTATGTGGGAACTTGTGCTTGATCCCAGGTAGAGTTCTGGGTTTGTACTTTGCTGTGATGCTCTATTCTGGCAGTGTCGTGTGTTTAAGCACAAGGAATTCTCACCTTCTCTTTTACCTGCTCTTCCCTGATCCCAGTTTCTCCATTCACCCACACAGGTGCCCATAGTGCACATTCTTGCTGACTCATGTGGAAGTGGGGTTTTTGAGATGTGCTGGCTGGTGTGGACCATCTTCAGTTCTGCTCCCTTCTTAGATGCAAATTTAGCAATGGTTACAGATAAACTGCTTGAATTGTGTTCCTGTTAGATGTTTTCTGTGTATGATTATTCTGTGAACATACCTGAATTATCTGTATGATAATTCTGTTTAACCATTGTACCGTGCTTTTAAACCTGTTTGCATATCTACTTATAGGATGCAACATCTGTTCTGTTTGCTTTGGTAGAGAGTATGGAGGGTTGTAGCGGTAATATGTGCATGATCATAGTTTTCTAAATTATTGGAAGCTGGGATGCAATCAATGAACTGCACAGAAAAGGCCCTTTCTAGCCCATTCTGAATAGTGCTATTAACTGTTTACAGAAAGTTGAATGATGCGTAATGTGGTTTCAAAAAGCTTCAAAAACGAACATTGCATTTTATAAGAAATCATATGGGGTTCAGACTTATTTATTCCCTGGACTGCTTGGAAATGAATTAACTGGCGGAACTGTTTTCCGTAAATAAACTTTTCTAATGGATTGCACTTGGCCTGACCTTTGTTTTCCTTCTTTTTTTTTTACAAAGTACTGAATTAACAGAGGAAGAAAAGTTATGTCCAGTATATAATTGCAAAGATTTTGTAGCAGCTTCTAGAACAGCTAAAGTAATAATGTCTGAATGACATACTTGATAGAGAAGTAATTAAGATGGAGATGTGATATGACACAAAAATCTTCCTGCTCTTGGCTCATTATCCAGGGTAAATGAGGTGCTTTTAAAACAGAGATCTTCATTGTCCTCTGAAGAGTGGTGACCATTTCTATTCTGAGCAACAATGTGGAGACACACACAACAGTATGCACATTGTCTTTAAATACAGATGTGTTTATTTTAGTAATATTTGTTCTTTGGTTTTATTTGTTTGGTGGTGAATCTAGCTGCAAAAAATCTAGGATTTCCCTTACTGTTACTGTTTTCTTAAGTCATTTACTTGGGAAGAAAGATTCGGAAGGATAAAGCCACAGCATGCAGTTGACTCATTTTCACCAAATAAAGCCAATGTCTTTATTTTGCATGAGGATCTGGCCCAAAATGGTTAATGTGGTTATAAGTCATCATCTTAATTTGCGTTAAGATATTGAGGTAGTATGCTTGATTTTTAGTGATTTAGCATTTGAATACCACTGAAGTGCATAAAAGCCTTAAACTAGATACTGACATTTAAATACTTAACAAATTCCTTTTCTGATTCCTCTGTTAAGTTGTGGTCAACTTCCAGGGTTTAAGACTTTTCAACAACAATTCTTTCAGTAATTCCAAGTCAATCTGTTCTCTGTTTTCACTTCTGGGCTTGCTTGTTTTTTTTCCAAGAGGCATCTCTATTCATGCCTAAATAGAATTCTTCTAACTTTTTCAATTAAATTATATTATCATATATTTTTGATGCAATTTTTTCTACAGGCACCAGAGTACAGAACTGATCAGGTTAAAGACATACAGTTAATTCAATGCAGAGCTTTACACTTTCATAAATTCATCAGATTGAAATTGATCATATTTCTGGGCATGCATATATAAGCTCTTTCTAGTAATTGGGAGGTAATGTATGTTTTTTAAAAGATTTTTAATTCTGCCTGCTTCAGAAACAAGAAGACAGCAGATTGCACATGGAGGATGAGCCAGTACTGTTACTGTAGAACATGTTATTCTGATGGAATTTAAATTAAACCAAAGGACTCTTTAATTCTTCAAGTATGTGACTGGCCTGAAAAGCAGATGATTTTCTGTAATTTTTTGCCAGTTGCAGGTTTGTAGAGCTCTTTGTAAAGGCTTTTTTGAAAAGATGGGCTTGAGAGTTTACCTATGGCTCACTTCAGTAAAATGTAGTCGAGACAATTGCAGACATACAGATTTGTGAGCCTCCTAGAGGTTAGGTAGATGTGCTGTCTTTTCTATAGAAGGTTCAGCCATATATTATATCAGCTTTACATATTTAATCCATTTTATATCTATATTTGTTTACCCTCCTAACAAGTTCCTCATGCTTCTCTAATACTTGCAGGAGATCTGTGTGTCTGACATTGACATGTGTGTCATACTGAAGTCAACTGAGAGTTAGTGCATGTGTTCTTAGTCTGTTATCAAAAAAAAGGTGTCGAGTATAAAAAATACTGCACAAAATGTTGCTTTTTGAATGGAAACATTTAAATTATGCTCTTCTGGAAGTCAAAGGTATTAGTAGTACTGTGACTATTTGTAGTACAGTAGAAAACCTGTTGATATTCTACATACTGATGTGTAACAGCATTTATTTGGTTGAAGCCATAGTCCTAGAGCTGTATTGCCATTCACTTGTGCTCCATTTGGCTTTTGATAGACAATTCTGTGAGGAATTACTGTGGGGAGAAATGTTCCAAGAAAAGCTCTGTTCAGTATTTTAACAAATAGATTGAAATATGAATTGGAAAATTATTCAGTTCTTTCTTCAGTTTTTACAGAGAGATAACTAAGGAATAGCTAGGAATAAATATTCTTTAAAAGGCTATGAAAATTTCTAATGACAAATTACATGAATACATGGGCTAACATCACATTTCTAACTTGAATATCAAAAATTATGCCTTGGAGAAGCAGCTGTATACATCAAGCTGTGTTATTTAGACATAACAATTCTGAAAGGCACTGCCCCAGTTAATAAACACTGTTGATGAGCTGATTAATGGCAAATTGAGTAATTCTCTTAAATGCCATTAGGAGCTCCAGTGTTTTAGAGATTTGTTAGTTAAGGCACCATTTCCAATAGTTTCTGCTTTTAGCTGCCGTAGTTTTAAAGAACAGCCTTTGTTATTGTGAGGATATATCTCCGACTTTGCACTGAAGCTTACAATATAATACTAATTTAACAAAATAATTGTATTGTATTGATCTACCATTGTTTTAGTGACCATTTATGAATAGAAAATAAGATTACATTGGAAAGATTTCTGGGAGAATTCGTTATTAAGGAGCTTTCAAGAGGAGCTACAAGCCAGTTGGTAGGAAAAGAGACGTTCCAGAAAGTGGTATGCTGTGTTAATTAAAATATAGAGATAGAAAGGAGAAAGACAAAAATCTGTTACCTCTTTTGTTGTTTATGGTGGTATTTATTTATTTATTTATTACTCCAACTCATTTTTTACTTGTGTTCTTTTTCTGTCCTCTCAGCTTTTCCCTAATGAGCTGGTTGCCCTCCAGCAGCATCCTCATCAAATGAGGTTCCTGCAAAAAGGTGCTATAAATCCTTTTGAATACTATTGAATTTAAAAATATCCCTAACTTTTTCTCTAACCGTACAACAGAAGATAAGGAGACACATGCAAACCTCAGGCAGATGCTTCCACTTTGGACATAGATGTCTGTACTTTGCTGGTCTTAGCACAGCTTTAGAAGTCTGGAATTCCCTCATTTCCGACTTCCTCTCTGTAAGTGAGTTTACTGCTTTAATTTACTACTTATGCTTCGGTTTTAAAGGCTGTATTGTTGAGACAAAGAATGTAAGACAGAGACATTTTATTATCCCACCTAACACAATTGCTTTAAAATTTAATAAAATAATATTTATATAGTACTTGGTGAGTGCAGAGCACTACTGCATACAAATTCAAAATATTAATGTGATTTGCTGGGAATTTTGCATATTGTTCTTAAGCTGGAATGCTTAAAACAGAGCATAATATGACATACATGATGAGTCTTGAGGGTGCCTTTTTATTAATCTGAGTAAATTATACTTTTAAAATCTGCTGCAGCTTTGATTTCCGGTTGTAAAATAATGAAGTCAGTGGTTTCTATAGTGGGAAATCATTGCAGGTTTATAGAAAGTGACAGCATTAATTTAACTTCATTCATTTTCCTTTTCCCTCGTGAAACACGATGTATTTGATTCCAAGTATTGATTAGTCAAATGTATGAGGAAGACCTTTATATTCAGTGATACAAGCAGTGGGGAATTTATTCAAGGAAGGCACATGAATGTGTGTGAGTTGTGTGCTGGTGTTGTGCTGTAGCTATTGAAAACCAAACGGTTTTATGTGGTTGTTGTCATTAAATCAGGACTGCTGAAAGTTCACGAAAGCACAGCTATCCAAGGGTTTTGGTAATTCCTTAAATATATGCCATGGGTGGCATAAAACAGGCCCTGCATCCTCCTACAGAGATGTGTGTGTGTAGCTGGGATTTTCAGTGAGTGGTCTGGCTGAAAGTTGGGGGACTGCTCCTGGTGCTGGATATTAAGCACATGCTCCTGTCTCTTCCCCATCAGGCTCCACACTACGCAGTGACTATTCATGGGTGTGATATTGATTAGCTGGGTACCCATACTGGCCTGTGCATCCATCATGTTGCTGCTGGAATGCTTGCTGAATAGTTTTGAATAATGTAGCTTGCTAAAATTTCTAGGAGAGATTTGTCGTTGGCCGGTGCTTTGGCTGGCCTGGATTAAATGCCAGCCTCAGTAGAAAAGCTGTGACCCAGTGTATACAAGAAGCATAGTTACTTCACCCAGCATATTTCAGAAATTATTTATCTTATTTGTTGGGGAAAAAAAAGTGGAAATATGAAATTTTATATGAATATGAAACTTTATAATCCATCAAAATCCATCAAAATATTATTTAGCTCTTAAAGAAACACTTTCAGAGATGGAACACATTTTGATCAAACCTAAGTTAAGACCCAAGCATTTTAGGTGTGTTCTTAACTCTGTGGTAATACTTGTTTTGGTTCTTGCTCAAGTTTTATGAATTAAATGACAGATTACAGCATGGGTTTTGCAGACTGAGGGGGAGGCAGAAAGGGTTTTGAGATGGACACACAAAAATACTTACGCAAATGTCAAATTAGGGTGATTCATACTAGAATATGGTCTTTTAGTAGCATCACTACATTAGATATTAGCTGCCTCATCAACTAAAGCACGGTGTACATGTTTTTTAGGAAGCAAAAGTCTGGCATTTGTATTGTATTTCTTTTAAATCCATCTATCCTGCAGATCAATTGCCATCAGTACCCAGCTAAACAAAATTGTTGGTGCAACGACCCAGTGATATTAATTAGGTAGTTGCGGAGGTATTTTGAATGTGATGAACAATCTGTGTGAAAATTCTGTGATGAGTTTGGAGTTCGTCCTGCGTCTTATTAATTCAATGTATTAATTATTTTTATTAATTTTTTAGTAGGTGGTAGGAGTGCTGAGCTGTGATTAAACTCCTTTAGTCTTCTAGTGGTTTTTTTTCTGACCAGGAGTTTGTCAGTGCAAGGAAAGCAAATTTTTCAAAGGTTTTAATTTGCTTTTAAATAGATATTAGGAAAAAAAGACCCTAACTATGCATTTTTATCAAACAGTTGCTTAGAACTAGAGCAGAAATACTTAAGTAATTTGAATGTATTGCTTTGCTCATGAATGTGCTGTTGGCAGCTGATTGTGTTTCTGCATTTACAAACAATGACCTATTTTGATTTTTAATTGGAACTGGACAGTCAGCTCCTTGAGCACTTCTGAAACCCTTGTCACTGCCAAATGCCGTCTTTTAGAGCTGCATGTGTTACAGATCAGGCTAAACTAGAGCAGCATTTCTTTAGATTTCTGTTTGGAATGTGTAATAGCAGTTTGGTTTATAGTTGGAGATTTTGAACAGAATAAAGATTGTGACAGTAAAGTAATAGAGAACTCTGTGTCTTTGCCAAAGAGCAGGTGTAAAGATTATTTAGCTAACTAGCATCTTGCCCTGTCACTACAAATTTTGGATAATAAGGTAATAAAAAAGTAAGCAGTACTAATAACGAACAAAACAAAAAGTGATGTGACTTCACTACATTAATTACACCACTATACAGATATCCCAACACCAATTAAAAGGGAAAGTTCATGTTAGTTTTCAGTTTTGCAAGAGAAAAGGTCATGCTGAATAAATGTCTGCAATTCCTCCATCAAACTTCTTGTGGTGAAGGGAGAGCATCATGAGCCACAACTGTGGCCAGCCTGATTTCACACATACATCTGAATTCCAGCATGGATTTGAAGTATGGAGTGGAAAGTCACATTCCACTAGTTTCCATATATCTAGAAAAAGTTATAACAGAGGAATTTTTATATATTTTCAGAATGACCTTTTCTACTAAGCTGCCCTTCCCCTGAAGCATTGTTTAATAAATATTGCACGGTAATGGAGTAACTTAAGGTCTCCAGGGAATGAAATAAAATTTGGCATCTTCTAAGCTCTTCTAACCATGATCATGCTTCTGAAAGAGCACTGAGCATGGAGAAAAGGGATTTTTGCAGGGTTTCCAAGTGAAAGTATGTGTGGCAGTATCAAATAAAAAGAGCACATTGGTGTTAGTCGCAAATAACTGTTGCACACTTGTGGCTAGGCCTGCCTTAGGGCTCTGGAAGTGTAAACTGCTGAGAGTAAGGAGAAGAAGAAATAGTGAAGTTAGTATTAAATTAGAATGGAACTAGTTAAAAATCATAGGCTAATATAAGGTTAATCTTCCAGCATCCTGGAGAACCCTAATCCATATTCTGAAGAAAAGAAATACTGGATTGAGAGCCCTGTTTCTGTTCCCTTATTTATGTAAATGAATGGTGCAATCTTATTTCAATTTTAATCGAGGAAAAAAAAACACAACCTAGAACTTCTACCAAATTAACTTTATCCTATATCTCTTTTAGTGTATTTTACTTTAGAAGTTGAGTTGTAACCAAACCTAGTTGATGAGCCACAGGAAGCATGTAAGACTAGCTTCTAGGTATGCTTTCCTCAGAATATGTTTAAAACATGTCTGGGATATAGATAATGTGCTGTGTGTTCTCAGTAGATCAAGGAAAACACCTTCCTGAGCCAACTGGTATTCTTAACTCTTTGTTTTGGTGTGAAGAGTGGTGATGGACTGATAGATTCAAATGGTGTGTGTATGTCAGATTCCTATCTGACTGTTACAAATTTTATTAGTGGTATGTACTTGTAAATTCTACTGACTTAAGTGGAGCAGTATCACAGAGCATCACATTATAATTTAGATACCAAGAGATTTTTTCATTAATGGACAAGAAGGGCAAAAGAGCACAATCATGAACTTCAGGGTCATTAAAGAATACTTTTGAGTGAGATGCATTTGTATGGTTATCATAGAACAATTAGATTCAGAGTCTGTATCTCAATTTCCTGCTCTTTCATAATTATAGTGTGACATTTAGTTACAAATCCTTACTCATATTGGTATGCTCAACCATCATTTACTGAAAGAACCAGGACAGTAATTAAATTAGGCGGATTGCCTTTCTTCATTCCTTTGATTTTATACATACATTGAGATGAAACATCATCTTTAATAATATCTGCAGGCAGAAAATAAATGCAATTATAAACATTATGACAAATCAAAGCATAGTGTCCTATTTAAAGCAAGTATGCACTTTTAGATGGCAAAGTTTAAGTAGGATGCCAAATGCTGCTTTTCTCTCCTGCTTTGTAAATTTACAAAGACCTGGACTGGATGTCTTGCTAAAATGAAAATTAAAATGAAAATGTGATGAGAACTTTTGAGGAGTATGGTCTGTCTTCTCACTTTTGTGAAAGATTTAGAGTGTAAGAGAAACAATGATGTGCTTACAATTATTTTACAGACCAGCCGTAACTTTGTATATGTAAAAAACAATTGCTCCTTGCATAGAACTTCTGCAGTGATCCTACTTCAAGGTCAGACTGAAAACTGTATGTGAATTAGTGATGGCTTTTGACCTTTTGAAATATTTATCTCTGGGATCATGGTAGCTTCACTCTTAGGTAAAGAAAAAAATAGTAGTCTGATAGTTAAAACTTGAGTGTAGGTCTCCTGGGTTGAGCTGGATTCTCTGATGCCAATTTCCAGCGTTACCATGGGCTTGTCACTTAATTTACTTGTAGTACATAAGTGGCACTCTAGTAGTTATGGGGGTTTGGAGTTAAAGTCTGAGAGATACTCATGATACCAATGGGATGGAGCTGCAGTAATAACTACAGTCATTTCAGTCTTTAGAGGCCAATTATGTTCTGGTTTGTGCCTCTTGATGTGTCATTGCAGGAAGTGGAGCAGACACTGCCATTGCTGTTGCTGGTGTATCTGCTACTGTTACTGCTCCTGTGATTATTTTATTTCCTTCTGCAGAAAAAATGCCAAAGCAAACCACAAGTCTCTTTATATGAGCAGGAGGAAAAAATATTGCAAAAGCCTATCATACTAATGAAGTAAAGCCTGGGCTCAAATCTAAATGACTTTTTAAATCTTTCTAAAATCCTTCATTACTCAAAGATTGGGTCAAATCTGATGTAGTGTTTGAAAATATTAGGTGACTTTATTTTTGTATGTCTTTATACCTGCATCTCTTGTGATGAGAGAGCCTGTTGTCCCTTCTTTTGTCCCTGTGAGTTTTCTTTCAAATCCTTCATATTGTTTGGATTTAGTTGAATTTAGTTTATGTTTTAACCTCCAGCTTCCCTTGAGATGGAAGGAATTCAGAAATAAATGCTTTGCAGGCAGTAAACTGTGAGATTTATTGCAGCCTAGGTTCAACTTTAGGAGGGGGGATCAATAGGTGTCAAATGCTTTGGAGGTTGGTTGGGTTTACAGGGTCTTCCTGAGACCTGAGAATGATTTGTCCTCTTGGGGACTCCTGGAAGAAGGCTGTTCTTTTGGTTTGTATAGCCTAGCTAGTTTTCTGCAGTAAGAAGGACATTGTACGCCTTTCTTTGCCAAGGGAACAATTTGAGATAAACTCTGCAAAGTAACCTTGAAGAAATTTTCCGGTTGTACCTTCTGTAGTTAGGCTTATGTTAGGAATATTCCATCTGACCCAAAGGGAATAATGCCCAGCAATCTCCTTATCACATTCCAATTCTCAAAATTCTTCCATGCAACCCTTACTGTAAGGAACAGCTTGACAATGGAAGTCTGTCAAAGCAAAGTTTGCCTGCCCCTGCTCCAGTAGCTTCATCAAAGGGCAATGCATTCCTTGTGCCTGTGATGTTGCCTGAGGGTAACATCAGTGTTAGGGGTTTGGGGGCTCTTCCCCCCACCCCCATTTTCATAATGCTGTGATGTCTTTAGGGAATAGAGTCTCTTTCCAATTCAGATTTAAAGGCAAGTGTGGTTACAGTGGTGAGTATTCCGAATACACTTTTAAGAACAAGAAGCAAGTGTTCTGTTGCAGGATGGGTAACATGTATATGCATGCATCTGCAAATGGCAAGTCATGCACAAAATGTTACTACAGACTGCAGTGTTACTGAATCTATGGGTATCCCTGTAAGTTTTGTTTGTTTGTTTTGCCTTTTTTTAAAATTTTTTTTTTTTTTGGACAAAGAACAAAGCATTTATGAGTTTGATATTTGAGGAGTTGCTGAACCATACACTAAAAAGTGTCTGTGAAAAGCTGAAAGTTGATTACTGGAGACACTGGCCTCAGCAGCATCCCTCAGCCCATGGTGCTCTGTGTGCATGTGCTTAAAATAGGCTTTGTAAAAATGTCTGTACCTAAGGGCTAGCATGTACACAAATGTGAAACACACCTGATAGACCAAAGGCATTCCTCTGAGCTGTTTCAGTGTTTAAAATGCTGTAATTCCTTACATCCAGCTTTTGATAATGATGCTTGTTTGTAACATAGTAACTGCTGAATCTGGAATGGTGAGAAATGAAACAGAAAGTTGATGGTAAATAAGTGAAGTGCCGTTTGGTTGCAGGATGGATAATGTGCTTGTTTTCGCTTTGCTTTCTAAATATTTCCAGCCCTGCAAACACAGTTCACATATGTTTTAGGAAAAAAGGATTACAGCAATGTCTTTGCAAAGGCTAAGGAAGCCAGAGAGGCCCTAGGGCCTGAGAAATTGTTACCAAAAAAAAAAAATTGGTAGTAAACTTCTTCTTATTATAATAAATTGATTTTGCTGACTGTCAAAAGCCCAGGCATCATGATTAACCTGTTGAATATCTTCCTGAGTTGACCAGTTTTTTCTCACAGAGGTTTTTCTTAATAAAAAAAGCTATTTACTATAAAAATATACTTATTTGGAAATCAAAAAGCAGGAAGTAGATAAAGTGAAAGCACAGCTGTGTTGTAATATTATTTCTGCACTTTTCCCCAAAGCTGTTAATTTCACAGAAAATAGTTTTGACAAGTCTCTGTATTTCTAATACATTTTCTTCTTTAATAAAACATGAAATAACTCTATTTCTAAGGTTCAATTTCATTGTTTTCTTCCCTACTTAATCTTTAATTTGTTTGACTCATTTGGAGACTTTTGCAGGATTGGAGGTTCAGGAAAAAGTATTCTTTATGCTCCTTAATATAACATTACTGAAGTGATGTACTTGTAAATGGTGGGATTTAAGCTAGAATGACATAAATACATTGCTTAACCATCTTATTGTCAGCATGTGCTGGATTAAATGCAAATAGCTCCTGGTTCTGAGCATATGCAGTCAAACCCCTCAGTTGGCAAATACAGCAGACTTGTATTCACAGATGGGCTGTGCAGAGCTGTGTGGGGTTACATGGAGAAACTGTTGGCAGTGTCATTGAGCATCTGGAAGGGGTGGGTTTGGCTGTGGGGCAAGGTTGACCAGACAAAAGCCTTGTACTGAATTTTTGTGGAAACCCACACTGTGATCCTTTGAGACTAAGTTAACACAGGTAGTAAAGAGTAGGGGTAGGCAGAAAAGGGGAAAGAAGTGAATAGAGGTAAGAGGGAAACCGGTATGGAAAAATCTCACCTTTAGCTTCTGGGGAAAATAACGTACTTTGGAATGAAGTTTCTCTAAACGTCATTGAGAATGATATATGGCAAGCACTTAAAAGAATTTTTCAAACTCTCTCAGAAATATTATTCTGTCCCTCTCTTCTGAAAAGAAATCTAGAGGTTGAAAGAAACCCAGGTGGTTTGTGTTTTTCAGGCTGCAGGGGCCATGAGCAGAGGCTCTCTGGAATGTGTGTGTTCCTCCGGCGCGTGCTGCTCCCCCTGATCACCACGGCAAACACAGAGGAGGGAGTGATGGAGACCTGTGTTAGCTGGTGCATCTAGTTCCACAACAGCCTGCTCTCTTACCCATCTGCAGGAAAAACTCTTGAGGATCTTTTTCCTCACAATATAGGAAAAATGAGCTGTTGAATCAGCTCAGTGGTATGCTCTAAATGGGTTGCAAAGAATCCGCAGCAAGGCTGGAGGAGATGACAGGAAAGATTGCACTTGGTTTCAATGGGAGAATTTATATTTCCCGTATTTTCAAATTGTAGGTGAAGAAAGACACTTTTGTCACTTTTTTCTTAACTAGAAGTGAGGTTGTTTTGCTTCCTCTTCCACAGTCACATTTAACACATCCTTTCCTCTCTTACCTGACAAGCTTTTTGTACTTTCCTGAAATATGCAGGAGCCTATGTTACCTTAGATGACACTTGGATTTATTACGATTACAGCTTTATAAAATCAGTTACTACTTTTGCAAATTCAGCTCATTTTGGAGTTGTCATGGAAGAAAACCCCATTACTTTTCCATCTTTAGTCCTTCTCTTGACCTAATTCTGTTGCTTTTTGTTAAAGAATTGTGGTTTGATGGGTTTTTTTCTACTGTACATTCTTGTCTGAATCTCATATTGAGGAGTGGGATGCTGACAGCCTCTATATTTTGTATATTTTCAGCCTGTGATTAATTCTTGATTTGCTTTCATGCTTGGAAATCCAGACAACTGAGATAAGTTTGACAGATTTTTATATCTATAATAATGAAGAATTCTGTCTCCCAGTAGACTGTAGATGTAGAATAGAATAACCATGGTTATTTAATAATGCAAGTTGTATTTATAAATTACAGTTTAGACATTCTGGAGTCATCAGAAGTCCTTGGAGATTAGAATACTTTCTAATTACGTGTGGGAGTAAATTGTCCCTATACTTACTGCTGCAAAAGCGTATTTGAAATTCTGATAATTTCATCAGGGCTTCGGTCATTGTATTTACTGTTCTGTTCAACTTCCGGTCTATATGAAGGATGATTCAGCATGTTTTACGTTTACCGCTTTTCCCTTTGATCTGTTTTTTTAGAGTTCATTATAGATGGAAATTTATTCTATGTCTTCACTCATTTGTATAAATGCCTTTTCTCTATTTTTGGGGAAAAACTTTACTAGTGTATCAGTGATTTCTAGAAAAACCATGTTTTTCCTTTGGGAAACAGGAATTTTTTGCTTCAGGAATTTGCTGTGAAAACATCTCAATGGAGAATTAAGAGTATATTTAGCCTAAAGCACATAGCTAGCTCCACTGAAGTCAGGGGCATTGTAGACTTCAGATTTAAGCTCATTCCTAAGTGACCTGAGTCTTTGGAGACTTGGTACATCCAGTGCCTCCTGTGAGACTTCTTTTATAGCTACTTAGTTTCTGTCATTTGCCTTAAACACGATTATGCTGTGGCTAAAAGTATATGTGAGTACAGTATTGCTAACATATGGTAGAATAATAAACTGTATAGAAAATTTGTAGTTATAGCTAATGTATGGACTGATTTATAGCAACAGCAGCATAGTTTAGAGGAACAAAAGGTCGTATTGTGGATAATGATTATTTTTCTGATAAATTTGAGGATGTCATGTCTGTTTAATTTCAAGTGTTTTCTAGGAATGGATATGAAAGAAAGAGATTTGAAGATAGCACAACATTTTTATTTATGTTGCAGGGAAAATTAGAATTGGTAGCAAAGCACAGTGTGCTTCTTAAATTAAAATGTTAATATCTTTTCGAGAGAAAAAGCCTTCAGAAAGTACTCCTCCCTAGTGAGTCTTAGTCCATACAAACTCTGCTATTTTCCCAAAACAATGAGGACATAATTTCTGACTATTTCTTAATCATCCAAGCAGTGTAGAAATAGGTAGTAAGAAGGCTTTATTCCTAAAGAAAATTTTTATTAAACAGATTTATTTTCTTTATAAGACTTGGTACACTCAATAGTTTAATCAGACCTTGGAAGCAATTAGGAGGAGGAGAAAGAAAACCCATTGCAAAAATAACTTATTCAAGGGTAATTTAGATGAGGTTAATTTAAAATCTCAGCATGCCTTTTAACCCACTACAGCCCTGTTTAGAAGTGATGTGAGACTGGTTCTTTAATATAAAGTAGAAAGAGATAGGAACCCAATTAGGTCCTTTGCTATATCTGATGTTGAAATAATTTTGTTTTCTTTCATACATATGATGCCTTGATATTTTCCATCTATCACAAGAAATTATTGGGGTCTCTGTTACTTATTGTTGTAAGTAATTTCCACTGTCAGCCTAACAAGTTGAATTTTCTGGGTCTAAATATGTCTTTCCTGATAGCCTTGATCACATATGTAGGTTCCTAAAAAACTAAAGGATTAAAAAAAATAGATCTGAATAGGGAATTCTTAATGAGGATTTTAGTTTTTCTTACCTGACCAAACATCATAATCTCAGTTTCATTTATGATTTTTGTATCTTGAGCATGTATTTTCTGATAGGCTTTCCCACCAGGTGACTAAAATTGCTCTCTTCTTTTCCACACAAGATTTTTTGAGCACAGGATGTTTATAAGTTTTTCCATCTCTGACATGATCTAGTACTAACATCTAGAACACTCCCACTGGGAAAAATTAGTCAAAACCCAGGGAAAGACTTGGAGGTTACTTATTAAGCGTTTGTGTGTTGTAGGATCAAATCACAATTTTGGGAAAAGCAGTTTTGCCTCAACAAGCAGGGGCTAAATCTGCTGTGTTTTAATGGCATTTTAGCTCCTAGCTGAGTAGGTAGTCTGTGCCATTAAGTGATTTAACCTTTACTCCTTACCCTGCTGTTCAGGTACCAAGTAATGAAATAATTTATTGAGGTGTTGTGCAGTGATTAAAGTGGTTTTATGGAGTTATGGAGCACTGACACTTCAAGTATAAGGTGTTATGATTTGATAAAAATCATAATGCTGTCCATATTTTCTTTATCTGATACAGTGCATGCATACAGTAAGTAGGATATGCATGGATGCAAAAATAAAGGAGGTTAGGTATAGATTGCTTACAGGAAGGAGTTGGTCTATGAAGCCATTGTTCTTTAGGTTGTTAATAATGTGGTGAGCTGTAATTTCTCATGTGCTGGTGCAGTGGAACTTGGCCTTCTGTTCTGTCATGATCTCAGTAGTTTTGCTGGTTTGTTTTGGGGGGTTTTTTCCTTCTTCTATCTTGTTATTCATATGGATTATTCTGTGTAGTATAGCTGTCCAGATTGCAAGAATAAGTTAATAACTTTTCCTGCATTTAGTGTACCTAAGAATTTTAAAGTAATAGCCAGTGTGAGCAGAGAATAGGATGTAGAAACATTCATCTGTTTGTTTAGGTTTTTTTTTTTTCAGTCTTTCACCCTAGGATTTAATGTATTAACTTAAAAAGTTGTAATTGTCTTTACCATAGGAAGTACTATAATGAGTATTACAATGTATTCATTGTACATCTTTGGACTATTTTCTGTAATTTCTTTTCAAACCCTTTTCCTAAACTGGTGCTCATTCTGAAAAATTACCACGTACTATCTGCAAAGATTTAAGCATGTTTGTGTGAGGTAATACTAGAGAAACAGGACTTCTGGCATGCTGAAAATACTTAAAACTCCTTGATTATTTTCTTAATTCTTGAGGTGGCAGCCATGCAGTGCTGCTGAGTCATTACTGGTTATTACTTCCACAGTTTGTCACTTGCAAATAGAAACAAGCTGTCAGCTATCCTGGAGGTAACACAGCAGATGTTATAAAAGGGGAATTCTCATGGACACTGTGGGAGTTACATAGAGTTTCCAGTGAAGAGTAATTTCAGTCATCTTCAAGGAGCAATTTTGGTCTTTCTGTTACTGTAGCAAATGAGATTTTGTGGTTGTGATCTAGGGACCTCTTCATGCCCTGTAGCACTTTCTCAGTATTTAGAGAACAGTTTGGAAGGGAATGCAATAGTCAATATGTCATTTATGTTAGATTGTTTTTTTCAGCATTTTTGGTAAAAGAAAGCATTGCTAAGATGGTGATAAACTTGTAGATGCATATTGGCTTTGAGAACAGCAACAAATGTTTTCTGTAGTCCCTATAATTTTATAGACAGATTTACTTCAAAGGAATATTTGTGTTAGGAACTTGAGTTCAGTTTCCAAATGAATGCAGAAGTTTGCTTTGCTTTTGAAAGTAACCCTAGCAAGTTGCTTGGTAAAGAGGTAATTTTGCTCCAGTTAAAAAATGCAAACCAGCTTAATTATGTTATTTTTTCAGGCTGTCTTCCTTGGTGTTTTATGATGTTAGAGTTGGTTCAGCTGTAATGAAATTTGGGAGGATCAAGGATAACCTGAATTTCAAAGATTCATATATTCTAGTGTAGACTTGTTAGCTTCCTTAGAGATGCAGTGTGTTTTAAATGCTTAAAACAAAGTAAAATATACTTGTAAGGATTAACTGAATCAAGGACTGTCACTTTAAATGTGTGACTGGTGAGTCAGATGAAAGAATTTACTACAGTGACTTTGAGGGGAGTGACATTTGAGCAATGATCCTCTTCTCATTTGCACCCAGTGGGGAACTGTCTGGTAATGAACGTGAGATCTCCTATCTTTCACATAATGCAGAGGAATTCTAGCAGAGGGATCTAACACTCAAGGGTATTGTGCACATTTGTGCATTCTCTGCAGCACCTCTGGTCCAGAAGTCAATAATTAGTCTGTCACAAAAATGTTGAGGTTTATGTTGTTCGATTTCTGGGTTTTGAGAACGAAAAAAGGAAAGAGTCAGTGAGAAGGGGAAGAATATTTTTCTTGCTAATTTGATTTTTTTAAATAAAATATGTACAGGTAAAGACTAGGTAAACATTGACAAAGAATGAATATATCTTTAAACTAGTTTTACTTTATAAATAACCTAAATTAAACCATCACTAACTTCCCACTTATGTTAGTATTTTGTATCCTAAACAGCTTTTTTTAGGGTATGTTTTATGGCCTTCCCAGAAGCTTTATTGGAATTACAAGTGTGCTGTGGGCAAGCAAAAATAAACCATGTAGTTTACAGGAAAAGTGTGTAGTCTCACTTCAGGAAATTTGAGATCTGCTTCTGTCTGTGCCATGAGTTGTCTTGTATAATCCTCTACAAGATACTCTGTTCATCAGTATTTATCTCTCAACTAAGGAACTTTTTAGGATGCATTCTTTTTCTCATAGGTGTTTATATACTGTGTTTCCAAGTGCTGTAATGTATCCTGCAATTTAATAACTTGCAGTAAGTGTTTTCCAAATAAGATTATGATACCTACTGGATTGTTTGAGGAATTTCTTGTTACGCCTTCTTTTGCTGTAATTTTGCAAGTGATGTTTACTCTTAACAAAAGAGAAAGTAAGTAGCTTTCAAATTGACGGTGATGAAACAAACTGCTCCACAGGGAGCTTGGTGTCTTGATTGACAGTGAATAGAAGCAAACAGGAAATTCTGATCTGGAGTATCAGGAATGAGGAGCATCGAGTGCTGCATCCTCAGGATGTGATAATGAGTCTGTACTGAGGAAGGGGCTGGTCCAAGGGCTCCAGTGCCCTGTGCTGTCATTCTTTCTGTGTCAGACCTATAGGTGTGCTCTCAACATACATATCATTCCAATATGAGAAGTATATTTCATTCACAAGCATGTTTTCTGTACACGCATCCATATTTTAACTGAAGCTGTGCATCCTGAAGAATCTTGAAACATTTTATTTCAAAATAACATTTTGAATTGCATTGCAATCAATATTGATGGAATTATCTCACTAATTGTATTCTTGGTTTAAAACGCAATTTGGAAAACAAACTACAACAAGGCAAAAATACTGCAAACCATGTGAGCCATTTTTGTAAACTACACTTACCAGTATGCTCCATACCAAATCATAGGTGGGATTGTTTTGTGACTTTCTGGATCCTGTGTTTTAATGGCATCTCAGCCTGGGTGTCATAAGACCGTCTCTGTACTGTTTTCTGGTATCCACTAGTATTGGGAGTTGAGATGCTTCTAGTGTGGACCTTACTAATTATGATATTGCTAACATCTGTTTATTTGCAGAACTGGAGAAATGCTTTCTTTCAAACTTAGATGGCAAAATTTTGAAAGAACACATAATTGACCATCCGTACTTGTGTGAAAATATTTTTACATCCTTCATGCAACCAACAAACACAGATTTTACGAGCCAATGTGAATCACTTTAGTTCTGGAAAAAAACCCAGTAGTTTGGCTTATGTTAATGAACTAAGCATCTGTCTTTGTACTTTTTAACTGTGGAAAGGCACAGTATGATCTTGTTTGGTATTGGGACAGGGAATTAGTGCTCTTGTTGAAGAAACAACCCATCCCAAAGACACAGGTGTTTCCTGCTCTTCCAGTGCTTCCTTATCTAAATGCTGGTCAGGCCTGCCTGATGCAGTGCATATTGTGTTGGGGAGGTTGCTGCCTGGAATACCATGCTTGAAAAATGATCAGTTAAATGCAGTCATGCCGATTTACAGGCAAATTGCCTGGTAATTGTTTTTATAAGTTTCAAATATCATTACTTGACAGAAATAATTGGCAGAATGGTGTGGTTTTATACATAATTCAGCATCATGGGCAGATCATTTTAATGCATTATTCTCTTGGAGGAGGTTTTAGTTTCTTCACTGTGTCATTGGCTTCAATCAGGAAAGCTGAAGTTCAAAGTGCCTACTGAATGTTTTCTGAGGTTCAGGTTGAAGAATCAAATGTGTTTGTTTAAAATATAAATATAATTATTCCTGAATTATGCTGATCACCATAGTAACCTACATTCATTGTGTTTTGTATGAAGTAATTTAAAGTCACTTAGCTGGAAGAAATAAGTGATCTCAATTATTGATACATGAATGTAGCCTAATTATATTAATGTGAAACATTTTTGTAGGGTGAATATTTCTTCATGCATTGGAGTTTTGTGTCATTGTCATAATTAGTCATTTACGCGAACTGGAATTCTGAGACATTTCTGGTTTTGGGTTTTTTTCTTGCTTTTTCCTTCTGTGTCCCTCTTATACTATGTGTTATATTCAGCATTTTTAAATTATTTTAGTTGCTTGCTTTTGCTTGCAAATACAACTGGATTGTATTTGAGAAGTACCAGATGCCTGTTAGGTTCTGTGGTAAAGCTGTAGTCACATACATACAATTGTGTACCTACAGAATTTGGTCACCTCTATTATTTGTCTTTTATTTGTTTCCTGACAAAACCTTATTAATGTCATCTTGTAAAGAGTTTTGAAGTTGCTGGGAAAGTTTACTTGATCCTGATTTTTAATGGCTTTTTGGTTATACACTTGATTAATCAAACTGTTGTTTATTTGTTTAATTAATTAAATGCAGTGATGTTTGAAGGCTCAAAAAGCAATGAAGTAAACAGTCTATAATTGACTGAAATGGGAATTCCGTTTGAAGAACTGCTGGAGAGTCAAGTTTACTATGTAATCTTAAAATGCAGAACACTTTTGTTGTTTATGTATGCAGCTCCTGTTCATTATGCTGAAATTGAGCTGAAAATTGTTTTCTCTTGCTGCCATTAATTTTAGTTTTTAAATTCAAAGCAAATTAAGTTGCTAACTTCAGCAGCTATTGAGATGACTTCCTAAATATGAGATAAACTCAGTCTCCAGCTATGTCTAACAATCTTCATTTTGCTGGGTTGTTTCCAAATACCTGCAGTGGAAGCCAATGTATTTGAAAAAGAATTTGTCATTATTGCTCTAACTAGTATAAACTCTCCATTGCCAACAGTAGGCAAATAACCCTGAAGCTTTACTGTTGAAATTTTACGTGCCAGTTTACCTCTTCCACTGAAAATCACTTCACCAGCAGCATTCCCATCACCCAGTAGAGCTGGATAGTGCAGCAGTTACAGATGGGAAGAGCTAATTACCTCACCTGGCGCCTTTGTTTTTGTTGGTTCTTGTTTGTTTTTCTTCTTTCTTTTTTCTGCCAGTACAGGATTTTTCCTACAGTGTGTTTACTATCAGCTTTCCATTATCTAAGTTATGAAACTGCAGCCAGTTGCCTTGGGAGTTTTCCACATTTTGTCGTTTTTTTCCCTATTTTTATCTAGCATTCATAGATCTAAGTGATGTGCTAATCAACTGATAGCTTAAACCTCATTGTAAAAGAGTTTAAATTGATTCTCTTAATGCACACAGAGCTAAAAATACAGGCAATTACCACATTATATTTGTTTTCATTCGTAATTCTGTGAAGCAATATGATTTCTTCATTGTGGTAAGGAAAATGCCCAGGTAAATACCATCTTGTTCAGTTGCATATTCTTATTCTAATCTACTCACTTTCTGACAAAACTGAATATCTAGATTTGTTGATTGCATTTGATCTTTTAAATTATTAGTGGAAGAAAGAGTATAAAAAGGAAGAAGTCAACTATTTTTCTGTTGTTGGTCCTAATCAACAGGTTTTTTAATCAACTGAACTGTGAGTTGCTTTTGATTTATATTAGCAATAGTTCATTAGTCTAAAAAGAAACCCAGAGGCCATGTTAAGCATTCTGATGTTCCCATGAGGGAAAAGAAAATATTATGGTAATAAATGGAACATAGTTGCTCTGGAATAATTTTGAGAATAAATACAGGGCCTTGCGAGACTCTCCCACACAGAGTCATGCTGGGATGATGTTTTCAGTGAATACATACATCAGTCCCAAGAATAATGTAAATACTCTTGTGTCTGAAACTCTGAAAGAAGGCAAATTATTTCACTTTGGTCAGTTGAAGTTGAACCTGAACTTTCAGATCTGCACTTCATCTTTGTTTGTCTGTGTTTGACCATCCATGAGTGCTTACTCAAGGTCCCTAAATGTGAGCTTGAATAGTACCAATTTCAGTAGATTGATTTTGATGCTCATGTCACTCTTAAAAAGTAGCTTGTTCTCCTCAGCCTGGGAGTCATTAAATGAAGTGTATTTCCCAAAGTGTTCCATGTCTACATGGAAAAGGAATAACGACAGAACTCAGTTCAGTTCTCAGTTTCTCCATCTGAGGGTTGAAGGAAAGTTTAGACTCCTGAATCTGCTGTGACTGAGGAGATCCTGGAAGCGTGTATTAAAGGTAGTGAGCACTCTTCCAAGGTTAAAGGTGAAGATGTGTAGGGGTGTGAGGGTCCTGCATTCCTGAGCAAAAACTCACTTAGCACTTGGGCAGTACTCTCAGGCAGGTGGTAGAATTCTTAGTGTTGCTCTTTGCAGGGCCAGGAGTTGGACTTGATAATCCTCGTGAGTCCTTTCCAACTTAGGATATTCTGTGAAATAGTTTTTGTTTCTTTGCCATATTCCTCAGCATCTTCTGTTTGGTGTCAGTTGCTCTGAATTAATACAACTGCTATGAAATAATAAAATTATGATGTTTTGAAGTAAGAAAGAAGTCCTTCTGTTTTACATGTTTCCCTTTGTACAGTCTTTGTTGTAAAAGAGAATTAGGATGCAGCTGAAGGATTTGTATTGAAAACTAGAATGTGAGTAAGCTAAATTTTAGCAAACAAGTAAGATTCTTTTCAAATTACCCAGAGCAAGAGAGTTGTAGCTTTTAACTGCTTATGCAGAGTTTTTAGTGACAGAAGACTAAAATTTTATCTGGGGCTCTATCATACTGCTGTGTATGATAAATTGTACCAGCCAGAATATTCATTTAGAAACTGAAGGAGCGTAACTGCTATCATTGATGGACATACCTCAGTGTAACAGTGCCTCACTGCTTTATTTTAAATTAACTGTTGCTTCTGTTGTTGAAGCTCTTTTTCATATCTAAGTGTCAGCTCAGTTTTTATCTTTTCCTCCTTAGCAAAATAGGTTGTGACACCTTTTAATAAACTGCCTGAACAGCACAGTGTGGGTTGATTCTTGTGGCGGTCAGGTCTCCAAAGTCACTAAATCTGAACAGTAAAAGCAGCCTCCACCATCTAAGACTCTCTAATAGTCTCTGAAAGCTTCAGAGTAGCTGGAAAATGAGTGATGTATCTCCACTGTGTGCAGCATAAATGATGTTATGACAGTGTTCAGTTGTTTGAGTGAGTACTCAATGGAGCCTCAGAGGCACTGAGGGAAGAGCTCTGGGGGTGTGTGGTCAGTTGCAGGTAGCTGCTTGCCATACCTGTCTCTGTGAGGTGTCTTCATACGCTTTGTTACAGTGCCTTGAATTGGTAGGATGAGTGCAGAGGAGGCCAGTCTAATTGGGAGGAGGAAGAAAGTCTCCAAACTCTTTCATCTATGACAGTGTATGTCAGAGAACATGAAAGACTATTCCTGTGGTACTTAATTAAGCCTTGGGTCTTTGTAACGAAAACAGCAAACAATTAATTAATGATTAAAATTAACGGCGTGTCCTTTGTGTAGTGATTTATGTACATAATTAATGCTGTAGCATTTTAAGGTGTTAGCTGTCCTTTACAGAGCTGTGTAATAAAGGGTGGCTTCAGAGGGTGTTACTTAAAATTCAAATTAACATTTACTCCAAAAAATTCTCAGTGCTAAGAGGATAACTAGAAGCAGAGTAAGGCCCCCCCTGCCAATTTTCTGTGAAGAGACATCGGTCTTGCCCAGGGACTACATTATTGTCCACATCTGCTCTAACTAACTAGACAGGCTCTTGCTGGTTCTAGGAAGATGATTTAAACTGCTTCTGTTCCCAGGCTAACCAGAATGACTGATTTGACAGCCCTGTTGAACTACAGATATGGGTACTGATGGACTGTTGAAATCAGACTGAAGTCCAGCATCCAAAGAGAGCGAGGTGTTGTATTTCGTGCTGGTTAAAAACTTCTGGACCTACTAAAGCTTGGTTCAGTTAAGCTGCACAGCCTCAGCAAAACAACATGCACATCTGTGTTAAAAGGCTGTGCTTTAGCTTTACTTTTGCACGTGACGGACAAAATGGGAGGCTGAAATTCAGAAAACGTGTGCACATTAGATTTATCTGCTCACAGGAGTTTTGCTGTATTGGTGATGGATTTAGGAATGATGGCCACTTTTTGTTGTGTCCAGCCTCTTCATCTGCACTCCAGTTTTGTCTGAAGAAGGATATTTCAAGGTTCACTCAAAATGCACATCCAGTTTTAACTGTGCTACCTTGTACGCTTAACTACTTTTCCAAATCCTTATGCTTAAAATAGTATTTCAAAACAGTTTATTACTATGCAGAGGAATGTACTTTTATGCTCCTGCAAATACAGTTTCAACTATGAGCATTGATTGGAAAATGAAGGTCTAAAGGAAAGTTGTGATTCAGTGGCTGTAAAATGCTTAAATTGAATATGTGAATTAAGGAAGAAGCAATTCACTGGCTATCAAATGCTTTAAATACCAGAATTAAGGCTGCAAGGAAAAGGTACTGTAGAAGTAGGCTTTGGTAGAAATTGGTAATTTTAAATTATTTTATTTCTCACCCTACCTATGATTGTAGTTGAGCTACATTTGGGATAATAAGGAGTTAGATATAAATAATTCAGTAAAGAGGTGATAATTCATTTCATAAAAATTGATTTGTAAGTAGAGGGAATTCCTATATATAGAAATTATTATAAAAAGGCCAGAATAACATGGTAACGTGGGAGTTTCTGTTCTGGATTAGAACTATGTCTGTTCTCATTCATTCTCCTGTCTTCACCTGTGAGACCTTAGCAACAGAGAAGAGAAACTCATCTTTTTGTAGAAAAGATCTTGCAGAACTAAATATATTTCTAATATAATATGGCATATGCTCAAAACTTTGTTAACTCAAAACCACAAAGAAAATAACAGCACAAAGTACCAAATTCATCTTTTGTATAACTTTCTGTACCCTTATAGTGTTCTTAAGCATTAGGGAAAATTTGTTCAGCTTGATTTTCTGATGTATGGCAGAATGTGGAGAAATTGTATTTTATCCTTCTGCATCCTCATCTCCACATCCTGTCTAGCCCTTCCACGAAAATTGTTTTTCCTGTGTATCTTATGCCAGTGAATTCCAGAACCTGTTGATGGGACAGTTTGTGGTCCTGAGCTGTGACCTTGGAGGCAAAGAGTGTTTTGTAGGTACAATAATTCTGATAGTGTTTATTTGCTTACGTGGCAAGAAAATTTAATCTTTACCTGCATCTTATATAATTATTTTAAAATCTTATATGATAGTGTTAATTTCAGCAGTAATTAGCAACCTGGTAAGAAGGTAATTACATCTAAAGAGACTGTGTTTTCACGTGTTTAGCAGTGTGCCTAACAAGCCACATCAATGAAAACAAAAACCAAAAAGAATATTTGATTTAAAGCATCTACAGATTTACTCCTATCACTGTAAAATCAACACAAGATACTGAGAATTTGAATGGTAATCCTTCTCTATCCAATACGTAATAAATGAAGGTTAATCAGATTCTTAAACAGCAAATTCTTCTACAAAGTGTACCTCTGCCATTGTTCTCATTAAATATCAGGGTCACGACCTTGCTTATTCCTTTGCATAAAACCTCCCTGTGGGGTATTTTTACAGTGTAAGGTCTTCATGGTACATGCACTCCCTGTATCAGAAAGGCAGTGGTCTGTATCTGAAGTCCATAAGAAATTTAGGCATTGGAAAGATTTGAAAAGCAGTTGACATTTAAGGTGTGATTGTATTTTTTCTCTTACTGAACCAAAGCGCTTTTTGACATTAGCAGTAACTTTGCTGATCAGATACTCTGTCAGCAGGAAAATCTTAGTCAGAGGGTAGGGCTGGGTAGGGCTCTAACCCAGCACCTAGAGCCTTCTTCTCTCCCAGAGCATGACTGCAGTATGGTGGGCCCATGGTCCCTTTCAGTCCTCCTTGTCTTCTGGGATTTCTGCTGGGATAAGTCTGGAGCAGTACAGTGCTGCACCAGGAATGTATCTGGTAGTGTAGAAATTCCTCACCTAGGGGGTATTTTGTTTTGTTTTGGGTGTTTGGTGGTTTTTTTTTTTTTTTAGTGTGAGTAAACTAACACTTTTGAGTCTCTGTGTGAGAACCTGAATAAATGCACTGTTCTTAGAAATGGAAAATAATACTCTGTTTCTGAGTAAAAGTGATACATATTTGGTATTAAGCCCTTAAGAAACAAAAAAGGATTCTTTTTTCATGCCTTATATTGACTAGCAAATCACGCAGGGCGTAAAGGTTTTTCTGCCTTTCCTTTCATTGGCTCTGCAAACCAAAACTGTTCTGAGATTTCAAGGCAAGAAGCTGGAGTCTGGAAGACAGTACTAATGCAGAAGTTTCTTGAGTCATGGTTAGTTTAGACATTTACTGGGGAGCCTATCAAGGGAACCCTTTCTCTTTCACGTCAGTTCATAATTTCTTCAGTTTTATTTGTACTTGTTTAGAAGACGTTGAATAAATATTGGTGTATGTTACCCAAAAATTCCAACAAGATGGCAGTATTTTCCCATCTTTTAAGGACATGTCACTGGGGATGACTGAGTGCCCTCCTAATGCTTGTGGCCGTATTGCTTTTAGTAGTAGTAGTGTCTTGGCCTACAAATTTGTGATGTTTCGTTGTCCTGTAAGGAAGTATAAAACCCCAAATGGTTGTTACTTCCCTTGCTTTCAGTGTGTCATCAAGGCAGAACCTGGAGATTGCCTAAATACATTTCTCTGTGCTAAATTTCAATTTGGTTTTGATGCGTTAATGTAGAAATATTTCTTCATTCTCTTTATATTCGTGGCAAGTTGGATATTCCACAACCCAGGAAGAGAGAGCAGAGCTCAGTGTGTGTTGTTATTGACTGTACAGTCTCTGTACATCAGCAGGACCTCATGGATGCTCTAAGTGCCACAGCAGGCTCCACATCTTCGTGTTAGTCTTTAACTGAGGTGTGGGAAACTCCTATTGAGAACAGCTATTGGGCACATCAGCTGTATCCTGAATTTTACATCAGGTTTTACTTTTGATACACTCTGTATATGCCTTTTCACTGCAGGTTTTTGGTTTTTTTTTTTTTTTAATTCAGAGGCATAACTGGGTGATTTTAACGTAAGCCTGTTTCTGAACAAAGAAACAAGTATAGATTGTGTCAACTCACAATTTCTTTCTGGTTTGCTAACTCCTAGTTTACTAACAGTTCTCTTGCTTTTGACCGGAATACAGGCTACTTCCTCTGTGTTCTTCACAGCTATGCCAACCGAAAAAACCACAAAGGGTAAGATAAGTCTGACCCCCAGAACTAGTAGAAACTTCTGGTCCCATAGGTTTTAGCTGCTAACTCAGACACCAAGCTGAGGGCTGTTAGTTCTGGCTGATAGAGCCAGAAATCCTGACTTCCACCATCCTGAAAAGACACCACTTGTCAGCTGTTTTTTTTTACCAATAGTTTAAATCAGTTATCTAAGAAGGAAACTTCCATGTATCCCACACTAAATGTGTGTCTTTAAGATCTCCATGGTCAGCTTTGATCCCACGGTTGTCCTGACTCCTCTCTAACTTAGTTTTCAGTCTTCAGCTACTTGTTATTTGAATCCCAAGGGATTGAGGAGAAGTGCTGGTCCTTCTGTCATTCTTGACCTTTCTTGTGGGATGGGGGGGACTACATATATCCTATGTGGAGCTGCAGTGAACCCATACCTTACTGTGCAACCTTAGCTTCCTGCTCTTTCAGAAGGAACCATGGCTGTGTAAAGTAATCTTTCCTTTCTTTCATATTTTATGTTCTGACATCATTAATACTGACAGTACAGCTCTGGGAATCATTTGCTAGTTAGATTGAGCAGTCTTTCTGCTGTCTCAGCATTGACAGGTTGCAAAATGTTTAATGTATAGATGCTCATAAAACTTCATATTACAAACACATTTCCGTAACAAATCCATTAGCAGATCTAAAAATCAAAATAGATGCTCGGAATTCAGAAGTAGGATCAATCTAAAATTTTTATGTATTGCTCTTTCTTAGCATTTTCATCAGTGGGTAGCAGTTCTGTACATAATCATTGCCATCCACAGTGCTGAAACACTGGTAAGAGGCAAAGTGACAGGAAAGTGTAGTCAAATGAAACCTTGGTCATGTGTTTAATCCCAGGGGATTGCAGCTATCTCATAACAGTGTTTTATGCTTTATGTTCTTAGACTAGGCAGTACTTCTGACACCAAAGCCAGTAAAGAGATAGTGAATATATGAAGAAAAAGTAAAAGCATACAGTGAGAAATCTTTGCTGAGTTGGAAATGTGTTGCCTGCTTTTTAGATCTATAAGTGGGTGCTTTAGCACATTTTGTGCATGACTTCTCACATCAGAGTACAGGAATTACTCTTTCAAATGCAATAAAGATAATTTAGATAGCTGATTTCCCAGCTTTTTTGTGCTGTTGAGTGTATAAAGCATCTAGCTAGTTCAAATACCACTGGTGGATACAAATTAACGATATAGGACAATTATAAGAGGTGTTTTTAAGGAAAATTATGTGTTAAGTGTGTTTTCATCACCTTTTGGATCTTTATCTTTTGAATATTTTTGTAGATTAACTGGGGTACATAACATATTTAAGATTTTATCAGAAGTGAAGTTTTATTTTGATTAATACATATGATATTTAAAATATTGGGTGACTTCCAAATAATTCTTGTTTTTAAATTTGAGGGCTGCTAGCAAATGTCAAGTGTTAATCTTAGGCCTGCTTTTAAATTCTAATCAGCTAAGAGCATAATTGTTCAGTAGAGAGTGAAGTAAATTACCTTCTTAAATGCTGTGGCTTAGAGAACTGGTGGGAAGGAGGTTCCAGAATTGGTGGCCTTGTGCTCCAAAATGCAAAGAAGTGCTCTGCATACTGAAGATCCCATTAGTCACCCTCCCTTTGAAGAGAAAGGGTAACCTTTGCGCCCTGGTGTCTGGAGTATTCTTGAAGTTAGTGGGACTCCTTCCAGTGAGTGCCAGGATTTTAAATTACGTTGTGCAGGGGATGGCTGTTGACATTTGGCTGAGAATGGAGCAGTGTCATTGAGTGCTCAGCATTTTAGAAACTTTGGAGCCAATTTGTTCTGATTCTCTATGTTGGTTGCAACTTTTCTGGAGCCTGGACTTGTTTGTGTCCCTCTCACTTTTCAGCTTTCTGATGTTTTCATTCTTGTGATGGAGTTTCTCACGCTGTTTTTTTGTAAACATGCACATGTTTTTCTAACTGTATTTTTGTTTTTCATTCCTTCTCCTGGGAGGAGAAAGATTTGATAGACTTTGTCATTGACCAGTGTCGTTGGAGAGGTGGTAACTTCACCTTCTAATCGATGGTCGTTTCCAGAACTCTATATAATGTGAAAACCAAAATAAAGTTTCTCTCTTCTTTGCCTTCTCTCGGGTGTGGCTGCGTTTGTCTCTGCGTTTCGTGTTGCTCGATAGAGTGACATGTTTGTGCACGTGTTGTTTATGTGCCACCTTTTAGGAGCCAGCTGCATAAATGTGCAGTAAAGGAGAGTCTTGTCCCTTGAAAGCAAGTGGTGAAGGCTGATGGATATAGCTGAGTTTTTATAAGGCCACATCCCCTGATACGTGGTTGTAGGTAAAAGAGCACTCCAGAATCAGTATGGATTAGGAAAAAAGTGGTTTGTCTTAATTTTTAGGTACCTCTAGAAATCTGGGCACTTGCACTCTGGTAACTTCCAGCAGGATCTGTTGTACTTGACTGGTTCCTTGGATGCCTCTGGCATGACATCTGAAGTAAAGATCGAAGATTTCTCCAGGGAGAGTGGAACGTGGCATGTGTTGTCACTATTTAAATAGTCATTAGGCCAGATTTTGCTGGATTCATAGATGCCCAGTCAGTCTTCCATATTCATGAACATTCATCATCTGCTTTGACAAATGGTGCCGTTTGAGAATTGAGCTTTCATCTTTTTGCTTCTATTTAATCAGTTAGCCTTGGGTTCAGAAATTCTGAGGTTGGTGAATCCAGAGAAAGCTCCAGGTGAATCTGGCTGTTTAATTTTTGTCTTCAGCCTGGAGTGTTATTCACCGAAAATCAGTAATGTAGATTTCGCTTCTATTTTCTGTACATCTTCTGCTGGTTTAGAACAAAATTACTTTTTCTGTGGAAGAGGTTTTTGAGTTAACCTTCCTGCCAGCTCCTACTGAATTTCCCAGTATCCTCTTTGGTAATCATAAAATTTAGAGCCTAGTTTATCACCTGGTGGAGAGCAGGAGGAAAAGCATGTAGTTCTTTCCTGTTGAGGGAGACAAGGCAAAAAGATTTAGTGCAGGTTCTAAATCATTCTTTGAATAAAACAACACACTTCTCAAAAAAGCATTTACAGTATTTCCTCCAGTAAAAACAACAGTATTAGTGACTGTGCCAACACCCAGCATTTGCAATTCCTGTGCTAATATTGTCAGTGTGCACTACTGCATTCAGTTTAAGAAGTGCAGGAAATCTACCTGACCACTAAATGGCACTATTTCCTTTTCAGAGCCAAAACCAGAGGAAAGGTGTTTAAATCAAAGTTGAGGGATAATATGCAAATGTTTATTTTCTTATCATCTAGTCTCCAAATTGTTGTTTGTCACTAAAAGAAAACTGACTACCTTGTTCATTCTTTGCTTTGCATTTGGTATGACTGGTAGAATCTGAACAGAAGCTGATGAATTTGTAATGGCTTGGCTTTAGCTGTTGCATTGATTCAAAGGTTTTTATGGCTTCACCCATAACACAAAGAGAAGCAACTGAATTTCTTTTCAAGTTAAAATTTTATTTGATTCATGTTAGGAATTTGAATTACTCTTCTTTGCTAATTTTTTTTTATGTTTAATGAGGTTAGAGTAAATGTAGTTCAGGCCTGGGTGGACACCACTGAATTCTGGTTATTCTGTTTGCAGAATCAGTCTGTATGAATGGTGCATTGTTGTCCTGTGGTGGTCTGCTCGCAAGTTGTTCATACATTTTCATGTGGGTGCCAGTACATGGTCAGTTAACAGACATCTGCATGTTATTATCTATGCAGAGGAAAATACTTTTTTAAGAAATTAACCCCGTGTAGTTTTATATCTCATTTTCTGATACATGATTCTTCTTTCACTCCGTTGAGTTCTGTGGGGCTGCAGTGTAAGTATCAATATCAGATTTGAAAATTAGGGCTAAGAGAAAATGGTTTAGGCAACGTTCTTAAAGAAAACAGCCTCCAAAATGCTTCTATATATGCTAATGCTATTTTGCTTGCCATGACTGCTTGTATAATTAAAAACACTGGCTTAAGGGTCAGTACAACTGGAGCATCTATGTCACACCCTTGAAGTGTGACTTGGAAGAACCAATATTTGTGACTCTAGCAGGTGGAGACCTCAGTTCATCAAGTCCAACCTCCCAAATAGCAATGATTATACTTTGCCAAGTTGTGCTATGCGACTTTAAAATATATACTTGACAAACACACACCTTAGTTTTAATCTTAATTTAAATATGTTGGTACACAGTCACCAATTTTGTTTAGTGTGTGGGGTTTTTTTCCCCCAATAACTGAATTGCTTTTAATGCTCCAGTTTGACTTCTGCTTATTTAGGGAGGTCTAGAATTTTCACCCATACAGGATCACATATGGTGTCGTGTATCTTTCAGTCATTTTTTTGAGAAGTTGGAATGGTAACCGAGCTGAGCCTAACTTCAGTGACTTCAAAGTCACCGATTCCATGTTTGTATAGCCAGTGCTTATGTTGGACATTTTTGCAGTGAAGCAAACTGAGTTGCTGGTTTGCTCTGAAGCAAAAACTGCACTTCAGAGGCATAGTGATAGTCTACTTTCTTTCTTTCTTTCTAGGGCTGTAATTCTGCACTGGGCTCCATTTAAACGGTTTTTGTTATAATGATCTGGTTTAATGGCTCTTCAAGATTGCTAAGCTTGTCTCACATTCCTGTCATTTTGATCCTGACCATTTTTGCCAAGCACAATCTATTCCTATCTCAATTTATTTGTCTTTAAGGTAAAATATATTGCTCTCAAAACTTGGTTGGATTTCAAGCCCTAGTGAATTTGGGTTTTTTTTTTTTAGAATAGTTGAAACTTTTAGAGAAAGTTTGAAAAGGCATCAGCATAATGATTGATTGTTTTATTGCTTTTCAGAAAGATGCATATATATTACTTGGCATATGCTTTATTTGCAGCATAGATGTAAGGCTAGAAGTCTGTACTTCTGAAAATCAGTTGGAAAAATTATGCTGTTATTTTGACCATTAATTGGAAAATTCTTCAGATCACTTACAAACCTGTACTCTGCAGAGCAGTGACCTGTACTCTTCAAAGTTTTGTGTCAGGACTGTAATCTTGAACTTTGGGAAGAACCACAGGATGTGCCTGTGCCACATGTCAGATCAGATGATTCCAGTAGTTTCATTTGGCCTTGAAATCTAGCAAATCACATACAGTAAGTATAAAGCATAGTAAAATCTGCAAGCTGTGCAAATGGGCAGACTTTTAAAACTGCAGGTACATCAAATAGTATTCTCTTCCCCATTTTTCTTTGTGGCATGGGAAGATTTGCATCATTCCACAACTGCCACTAGCCCTTGTTGTCACCTAGCCAACCTGTGAACATGATTTCCCTGGTATTGCATGAAAAGCTGTGTGGACAGCCTAGGAAATTGCTGTACCAATTATCTTCTGTAGTCCAGCTTTTGCTTGGTGTCACAACACACCTGTGAAGAGCATTGTCAAAGGACTTGGCAGCCCTTTGAACGTCCAAGTGTTCTTCCTTCACACCCTGGTTTAGTGGGTGCCTGCCAGAGGTCCAGAGGTCTCATTTCCCCTCTTGGTTCAGAGGTCTGTCACTAGGTGCTCCTGCTGGCCTGTCCCTTTGCTGTGGGAGTGCTGAGTGGTAAGAGTGGGTGATGACGAAGCCACTTTCCTCATTTCTCCCCTGCTTTGTGGTTACACTGGAGCAGTCAGCTGGAGCAGCAGCCAGCTGCTTGCTTGTGCATGCTGGTTTGCAGGATTGTTAAATGACTGCAGAGACACTTGGGCTGAATTTGCTTTCCTGTATGAGTGTATTGCCTTAAAGAGAGCAAAGGTATAAAATAAATGGTTTGCATTTTATAATAAATACAGAAAATACCTTCCCTGAGAAAAGAGTGAGATCTTCTTTGTTACAGATTCTCTATTTGTTTCAATGTCTGGTGTAAATTTCTAATGTTCGGTGTGTGAGTGACTTCTGTGAGGGCAGGAATGAGTCTGGAATGGCTATGACCAGCGTGCTGCTGTAGGGATTCATCAAGGAGTTGCTTGTCACTGGGGTTGACAAAGGCTGTCATTCTGCAGCTGAAAAGATGTACAGCTCTACTGGCAGCTGTACCTGCTGCTCCTGCTAGTGACTGCCAGCACAGCTACAATAGAAAGCCAAATAGCCTCATACTCCTGCAAAACAAAAATACCTCGTGAAATTTTCCTGGTGACCCTTTACAATCTGCAAGGAAACTGATATTACGATTTTATTTAATAATTTCTCTTGGAAAACTGTACTTTTGGAGGTTTATCTGTGTATTAATTGCTGAAGTAAATTTCTTGTGACTACAGCCATTCAATACAAACCACAATAAATTAATCTTGCTTGCCTGTCGATCTTTATTTCAGCTAGGCCAAGAATAATAGTTGAAGCCAGGAGACTGTGCTCCTGACAACACTTGCTATTGAGTTTTGACAGTTTTACTTGCAGTGAGTGACAGTCAAGCATATTGTTGTTAGAGTAGTCATTCCTTCAGGGGATTGTATTATGCCTACAGAAATGCCCTGCAGGCCTTTTTATATTCCTTCTTTTAAGATGCATGCCAGTGTCACAGTCACTCCTTTTTCTCTCCTTTTCTTGAAGGCATCACATAACATAAATAGAAACCCAAATGTGATCAAAAGCAGAACTAAAACTATTACTCTTCTCTTGGCTGAAAAAAGAACTTCGAGGCAGACAGCTCTTGCAGGTGGTGGCATCCCTGTTGGGATTTCCTCCATGTCCTGTAGGAAGAGAGACAAAGGTTTCCCAGTTTCTGGGACTGTTCCCAGTTTATGGCTATTACCAGGGCAGGGCTTTATGCTTGCACCTGAAACTGGCACTTTCAGTACTACCTTCTCCATTCTTACTGGATGTAGTGGTATTGATTCGCTAATTTTACAGTTTTTCAATTTTGAAATTTTTCTAATCAATGTACTACTGAGTATTTCCCTGAAATACTTCCCATCTCAAACTACGACACCGGAAAACTGGGGTTTTGGGCTGTTCTGTTTCCTTCCATCACCCAGGACCTGTGGTGTTTTTCTTTCTTACTACCCAGTGAGGCAGCCTTGCCAAGAATGGCACAGGCTACCAGAAGGGGAGGTCTGGGTGAGCCTCGTTTCCCTTATGAACCAACCTGCAGCTGTATTCTATGGTAAATTAATTTAATGAATTTAACCAATTGTCTTCAAAGCCTCTTTGGGGATGATTGGATGCACTTGTTTAGCCCACATGCACCATACATCCTAGACCAAATGACTAAGCCTCCACTTTTTATTCTAATAGATATTCATACTGTTCAATTATGAGACTTCCTGGAATTTGGGAGAGTTAGATATGTTTGGTGGGATTCAGATCATGAGTCTTTCATTATAACCTTTTCTTCACACAGTTGTGTATTTATGCACACAGTTCTCATTCATGCTTGTGTCACAAAACAAGTCATAGACTAGAGGGCTAAAAATACAAGCCTGTGACGTCATCCTGACTGATAGTGCTGCCAAAAGCTAATGAAAGTTAGTAGTCATTTTAAAAGTTGTATTATTAACACTAAACCAATGCTTTTTGACATTGAGAAGTGATATCTACTTATGGGATACAGAATATGCCTTTATTTTTAAAGGTTGATTTTTCAATTCCTGTGTAGGTTGCTTGGAACAATATTTGCTTTAAGTAGTTCACTGTGAATAAGAAAGTATCTCAGAAGCAGCCTCAAGCACAAAAAGATGTACTTAGAATGTTTTCGGTGTACAGTAGTTACAGCTGAAAAACTAACCCACTCAATTTTCTGTAAATGCAGTTACAGTTTCTCCTGACCTTGCTACAGTGATCCATCTTTGCAGGAACTTCAACAAGGAATGGTTGGTTGTAGAGAGGTCAGCAGGGGGACCAGAGCTATGGAACAGGTTTTAAACAGAAATAAATGCAGGTAATGCAGTCTGTAAAAGAAATGGCTGGGTAAATATCCAAAAGAAGTCTGTAAAATCCAGAGTGGAAGGTGAAGGGGAAATTGTGCATTGTCTTCTCCAAGACTAAAACTGGGGGAGTCAGATGAAACAAGCTGGTGGCAAGTTTAAAGTGAACTGATAGGAACATTTCTTCACATAACCTATATTCAGCTTTGGAAGTCTACAGGACATTGTGGATACTAGAAGTTCATGCAAGAACATAAGTAACTGAACAAATTCATAAAATCCCTGAGGGATTAGTAAATACAGGCACAACCACGGTGTAGACGAAAGTCACTGTGAGCTGTGGGAGGCTGCTTGAGAAGACAGATCAGGAGTTTAGGTGCTACCCTGTGGCATCTTTCTGCCTCAGGAGAAACCAAACTGCAGTTGTTCTTTCAATACAGTGGAGTTAAGGGAAAATATGCAAGGAGTGGGTCATCAGTTTTGTCATTACCTATGTTATTTTTTTAGGCGTTGACGTTTCCATCACTTACCCAATCTGTGGGGTTGGTCCTTAGGTGATCACAGCATACGTATTCATTTGGCATTTCATTATGTATGAACATTGAAAAATTACATTCATTTTAGTTTAATTTCTTATGCATGGCATACAAATCACCAGACCCAAATTTCACTTGTGGCTCTTACTGTATTATCACAGTGGCTTGTGACAACAAACAAACTTAGGATACAAAAGCAAGGGTGTAGATAATCACTGTAGAACTGCTGGTGTGTGAGAGGAATTCCCTGGCTCCTGCTTAATGCTGCATTTTGTACTCTTCATGTTTCTGTGCCAGTGCAGAGAGCACAAAGCAGATATGTGTGTGCAGCCTTTGTATAAAAGAGCCATGAAACATAAGAACCTGATAGAAAGTAATTCATTTGCCCATAATGGGCCTGTAATTGTTGCTATTACAAAATTTCTGATTGTGACTATGTTGTGTTTAAGAATCAGGCCTGTGGTTTTATTGCAAAATTATTACAGCAAACCCTTCGGGGACTGTGAGCATATATACTCATTCTCTTAAGTATTCGCTTGGCCAATATTGTGAAATGTAGCTGTTCCTAGGGAGCAAGAGGCCCTAGAATAACTATTGAACTAATAAAAAATAGAGATCCATTTAGTTTCCTTTTTTCTCCAAAGACCATCATCAAATCTAGGATCAAGCAGCAGGAAAATTAGGCCTTTTTATTATTATTTTTTAATATTGAACTTCTTCTAATATAAGTAGATGGGCAAAAATAGCTTTCACATGAAATACCTTGACCTTTTGTGTTGCTTTAAAGAGACTGAAAGTCTCCTTGGGCTTTAGGGTTTAATAACAAAGTAGTAAAAGACTTTATTGTGTTTCTGGGGCTGAGAAAGAGGGTATGGAACTGAATTCATACACTTGGTGTTGCTGAAGTGTTTCATGCAGGTGATGTTCGGGGTTGATGGAGAGACAAATCAGAACGCTGGTTCTTTTCTGAGCCATCTGAGTGACTTAGGACTATCAGAGGCCGTATCTGTGCAGTCAGGAAGGGATTAACATGGTGGTTAGTCACGGTTCTTCCTGGACATATCAGAATTAATAGACTGGATTTCAAGGTCTTCTCCTATATGCTATTTCTAATATCAGCAACTTTCCTGGCAAAATAACTTGAGTTGCATGTTGTAAATGTTCTTTTTCTTTCCTCAGCTCTTCACTTGTTTTAATATGCTAAAGGAATTTATGGTGTATCCACTCTTCCCTTTCGGTTGGTTGATGTGTTTGTGGTTTGGCTTTAGTTTGTTTGTTTTAGCAAAAGCTCTGTTTCAAGTGTAACAGTTCTTTGTCCTGAATTTCCCTTGTCTGAGGAACCTGTACAGGGGTTACATATTTTGCAGCTCTTTCTTGTCCTTTGCTCAGAGCACCTCAGAGGGTGACTTACTTCCTTTTCATGGTGGAGGGGTATTTAGGAAACCATGTGCCAAAATGTTCTCAGTGCCTGCAATGGCAGTTGGTGTTCCAGAGTTATTAAAGCATAACGTCTGGTGTTTGGTAGTAAAAGGGATGTGGGATTGGATACTTGGGATCCAGATGCTGCTCCCTCATGCTCTAGTCCCCTTGTCTCCTACAGTGGCAGCTGACTGATCTTTCAGGGTAAAGCATTCAGTGCCTTCCATGCTCCTGGCTGCTTGCCTGGTTTTTTACCAAAGTGGAAGGATTTTTGGTATAAAACAGTGTCTGTTTCCAGATTTGCTCTGTCTCTTGAATAATGAGTGCTGATAATTTTAAACTTCATAGGCATAAAAGTAAATACTTCGGATTGTCAGGATAAGTGCCCAGCTTTCTGAAATCCAGAAATACTTCACTGTTTTCATGTCCCTGTGTCATGATTCCTTATGCTTCATTGCACACTGCATATGAACATTTCCCTTCTGTTTTCTCTAAGCAGGTAGTACTTGATGCTAATTTCATCTTGCATCTTGTGTTAAGGGAGACTTTTTTTTGATAGCAAGGAGTGATAACCAGATTTTCTTTCTCCTCAATTAAAAAAAAGGGAGGGGGGGGGGAAAGTGTGTACATTTAAGTGTTTGAAATAGATGATGTAAATGACATCCCTAGAGCTTAAACATCTTTTTATTCTCTGGAGAAACACATTCTATTCAGTAGCTGTTGAAGGCTTCCTACTGTCCTACTATTTAGAGAATTAAAATTTTTTCAGTGGTTGGTTCAGAGTAGAAGAAAAATGTTTAATTAGTCATTCTCATTGTTCTTGAATGAAACAGCAAAGAAAAAAAAAAAACAATGTTTTTTTCTCCAGATGTAAAGATCTGTTTTGATAGTGAATGATGTTCTGGGACTGTCTAAACCAGCTAGGGTAAATCCCAGCCAGCACTCCTAGTGATAAATATATGGGGTACTTTTAAAACACTTGGCGATGGAAGGAAACAAGCTGCATGCATCATTAAACCGAAGGATCTGGGGAGAAACCGTGCAGCTTCAAAAGTAGTACAGATCTTTTATAATAGTAGTTGGTGAAGTTAAGACTGGTTATTTTTCCTTTCTGTGGAGTTCTCCTTTACATGACTTGTAATTTGTAGGTAGTGTCTTCTGTTTCACTAAGAAAAATACGTTTCTTTAATGATAACACATAGATGTTCCTCCAGTTGTGTTATTTCACTACAATTATTAGCTTGTTCGTGTAATGGTTGAATTGCAAATGAAGGACTGAAATAACCGTCTCACTTACTTGCAAATTGGTTTTTTTTTCTGAAGGTATTCAGTGTATAACATATTCTGAGATACTAAATGTTAGTTTCTTAAAGAAACTGCTACAGGTAGTATAAAATTGGCTGATTGTTCCTGTTGCTGTTGATAACTTGTACAGTTTTTCCTACCATTCTGCATGTATGCATCAGGAATAATGCAGTAGGCTGAGACAGCTGATTACATTGATGGCTTTGCCGAACACTAACTCAGATGACTGAAAATGCTGCTTTCCTTACTGATTCAGGTGGGAAGGCTAAATTTTTAAGTTCTTGCTGGATGTTAAGGAGCAAGTTTGGTGCATGAGAGGATTTATGATTAAAAGGTGCGATCTCTTAGAGTAATTGTTTCTCTGACGTTTGTGATATTTTGAGAATCTAACAGATTTTGATTCATAAAGAGTACAAGATGTAGACGTCCTGAATGGTCTGTTTTTGGGGTAATGTAAGCCACTTGTAGATTAAAAAATGAAGTTGTAGAAATGAAGCTACACTTAAGAGTTGAGTTTGGAATGTAAAATGCAAACAATCTTAAGTAAAACAATGCCCATCCCCATCAGTGTTGAAGTTTAGAGTCCACATTCAAGCATGTTCTCATTATTTTAATGCAAGTTGTGAACAGATAGGAAGAGAATACACTCGAGTAGGTGAAAATTACTTGCTGCTGTGCCATCGCTATTTCATGACATTTCAGTTAATTGTAATGTCTCATAATGACTTATGACTGTGCACAGAGAGTTGAGATAAAAAGGAGGAATTGTAGTGATTTTCAAAAGCGAGACCAAAGAGTATTGCTGTCCAGAATGGGGGGATAATAGATTCCACGAGCTGCAACCACTGGATGACCAGTGGGTTTGTCTTCAGCCCTAAATTAGGAGATTATGCAACTCCTGTATAGCGTTAATTATTAAACAAAAGCATTTTCACAGTTTTATTCATTCATGAAATTTCTGTAAAGAGTAGGAGACTTGCAGTGTCTTTTTTGTTACTTGTGATTACCTCTTGTATCTTATTTGTAACTGCTCTGATGGACGGTGCCTGATCTAGAGCAAACCCTCCCCTGTGATCCTTGTCTCCAGACCTTTTATGAGTTCTAAAGTAATAACCTGATACTCTAGTAGCAATACAGGTCTTCTGAAGAAAAATATGTATTTGCTTCTTCCTTTATGCTCCGTTTTATGAGTGTTTCTGGTTAAAAATCAGGTGCTGAATATCAGTGGTGCAGTATGACGAGCCTATTTTGTTGCAATTCTTTGACTGTAAATAAAGAGACAGAGACATAAATGCTCTTTTTTGCACATACTCAGTCGCTGGTTGTAATGAGAAAATACTGTTTTGTAAATTACTTGGTGCCTACCTAGCAGGATTGTGCTAGTAGATGGTCTGCTGGTTGTGCATAATACAGGAGGATGTGAAATCAGGTAAAATTCCATTTTTTAAAATGTCATCTCTTTAGTTCAATGTATTTTGCATTAGTTTCATCTTAATCTGTTGTGCATCAAGCTATAACACAAACCCTACTTGCATGCCTGCAGTCAATGTAGCAAGTTCTTTTTGTGTATGACCATCTTTTGGAGATGTGTGTCTATGATAGTGACAAAGTCCTGAGTAATGCTGGTTCCAATCAAAAAAGGAAGGTAAGGCTTCAATACTGGGCATCTTAGGTGGCTTAGTCACTTAGCTCAGTGTGCATATTAATATATGAAACATATATATTAATATATACACTTAGCACAGTGTGCATATTAATATATACAAGCATAAACAATGCTGGACAACATCAGATGAATTAAACGCAATTACACGCACTCCCTGAAAGTTTTCCTTCCTGACAGAGCTGCCTGTGCTCCAGCCATTTGTGCTGCTTGCTGAATAGCTCAGAACTGCTCAGAAAGCAAAAAAAGACCTTTGTAGAAATATCCAACAAGGACCTGATGTGTTCTTGTTGGTGTGTCAGGGTGTTAGTGGAGCACCAGCCTATCCTGTTGGTGTCTGCTGAGTTTGGGCTGAAAGTAATTTGTGCCCTCGGGGTAAAGTGTCACAATTAGCTGTTCTTAACCCAGTCAGGTCAGTATGGGTGAAGTTTTACTCCAGTTTTGCTTCTTTTTTAAGGGGAGCATAGGCTGGGCCAAAGGTATGTTATCCATGGGCAATAAGGAGGCACATGATTGTGGAGAACAGAATAATAATAAATAAATGTCACAGTTCAATGTTCCCAGCTGTACAAATCTTGCATAAATGTATGTACTTGTGAAATGTGTCCTTTCTGGTTTTGAATTGCTCAGAATTTGCCACAGTCATTCTGGTTTTACAGGCTATGTTATTGGCTCTGTGGGTATGTGTTCACTCTATGAAAAAGTTCTGTATGTTATAAAATACTGTGTGTCTTTCTGTTTAAACATAGGCCACCACATTTCTTCTTGCTTGTAAATAATTTATTAAAGTACCAAATGTAAGATAAGAAGCTGTCATGCTTTGTTCAATGAAACCAACTCTCAATTCCAGCTTTCATTTGTTTCAGAAAGGTATACCTTGGCTGTAAAGGAAATGTATAGCTTCAAAATTAGTAGGAGTGATCAGTGCTAAAAGCTGAATTAGTAACACTTAAAATTTAGAATTTAAGCATGTTTATGAATTGTAACATATCTAATTGTTGAGAGGTCAGAAGCTTTTGGATATTAATTTATTAGTTCAAATTGAGCCAAATGCTCAGGTCAAATGCACGATCATTCTTCTAGCTCTAAATACTAAGTTGTAACATTTGGCACAGTAATACAGACATAATTTTTATTAAAAGAAAGCATGAGTCAATATGTCAGATATCACTTCTAGACCATTTGGATTCGGCCTTTCTGGAGTAAAATGAGTCATAACCGTTAAAGGTGAAAAATAAATCACTAATTAGATTTTCTTAATTCTATTTTCTTACAAGTCTAAAATTTTTGAAGGTGGGAGGTTTGCCTTGAAATCACCCATTATTTTCACCCTTATTTTCAGTCTGTGATGAAAAAGAACTAAGAAGTGAATCATACTCTGATGTCATTAATGAAATGTAAGTCCTTTTGGGACTCAGACACACGAATGAGCTAGAGCAAACTGACAGCAGATGTTGTGCTTGGTAAAACTTAGTAAATGATCAGTCGGTGGCAAAAAAAGTGCAAAGTAAGCATGTTAGAAAATGTGAAAAACAATGGCATTTTCATTGCATGCGACCACAGTGAAGCCTGGTTAATTATTTGCATTTGTGTTTGTCACAGTATGAATAGATTTTTTCTTTCTCTATTTTTTCATCTTTCAAGTGCAACCTGAGTTCACTGTTTAACGCTGATGCTTTTTATCTTTGCAGTGTGCCGGGAAGACTCATACCAGTCAATAGTGTCGTGTGCTGCTGTAGTACTTACCCCTGTAGAGACGACAGTGGATACAAGGAAGAAAGAGCAGATGATAATGCCTGATCTGTCCAAACAGTGAGTTATTCAAATAACATGATCTTTTACAAGTGCAATTTAAACACCAGGCCAGATTCCTTCTCATGGATATGCATATACACCTCCTTTCTCTTTTATCCAGGCTTTCATAGGTGTTTCCAAAAGTAGGAACTGGCCTGAGGCTAAGCTGCTGCTTTTGTTCATTAGCCTACATTTTTTCCCAAGACTTTTGGTAATGACATATATAGAGGGAATAGGCCTTTATGTGCTGAGAAACTGACTTTTTAACAGGTTTGATAAGGTGATTCTTTTTGTTTAAATAGTCCTTTCGTTCTTGCAAGTAGTTGATTTTTATGAAGGCAATGATTTGTAAATGCTCAACTCGTCTGATATATTTCAGTATTTTCCAGTGACCGTTTTACCTCTGTGGTACAAGATATAATGACATCTTCAAAAGTGTGGTAGTGTGTTCTTCCAGGGAAATTCTGTGTACTTAATTACCATGTATTTTGGTATCTTGTATTAGCTGAAAATCAGAGTGTGCAGTAACATTTGCCTTGCAATACCAGGCAGGATGGTTATTTCTTAATGATTGAGTCCTTGGAGAATAAAAGTAATTTTGTTTTCATGAAAAGAAAGAAAACACAATTGTTAAGCTTTATCACAACACAAACTTGAGGTCTGTGTGTGCCTTTTAAAGTGTGGAAGGTATTAAAAACATGACAATGGATAACATAATTCCTGCTCATTTATGCTTAGTTTTCTGCTTCTCTTGGTATGTACAAGTTTAGCTTTAAAATTGTCTGTGGAGTCCTGGCTTGCATGCCTATTACAGTAAGAAAATTAAAACATCCCTTCACATCCCCCAAATCCCTGAAACATCCAAAACACCACTGGTGGATTAGAGCAGATTAGATGGGTTGTGATCTTGCTACAGATCACATAGAGACTGAAGTCTGTATCTGGCTGTGGTATCTTTTTCAGTGTGGTGATAAACCCATTTCATCTAGACTACCTGTACTTAAAATTTAACAGAGTATGTTACCTGTTGTCTAGGTATTACTGCAGTGGCCTTATGTTTGAAATGCTGTGAGCATCTGATTGTTGTAGTGCTTCTGTTGTGTGGCTCTCTGAATCCCAAGAGATTGGAAAGGCAATGGGCTGTAAAATACTGTGCTGAAACCTAGAATAATCTTTCTGGTTAGTTCAAAGCAGCATAGAGCATTTTTTTTTTTTTTGTCTTCACTAAAAGGGAAACCTGCACTGTTGTTTGATTGGCTTTTTCATCTACTATGATGAGATTCAGCATTTAATAATTTCTTATGAATTCGAAGTAGGAAACTCTGATACCTGTTTAACATGTGCTGAATGAAGCCACCTCCCAGATTTTTGGCATGTTTGGGTTTTTATTTTTTTTTTACAACCTGATTAGTGTTATCTTCTGAGAGCACAGCCATAACTTTTCCTGAGCACTCAGAGGTCTCAGAAACATGCTCTAACCTCTGCTCCTCTTCCAATACTAATGTTTAAAAATATGACCTGTGGCTCTGGAATTCTTTCAACAAGGAATAAGATTGTGCTTAAACAGATTAAATATATTTTAACTTCTCCGTGTGGAACTGTATCAGTGTATAAGTGCATTTGAAATTAAACAGAACCATCTTCCTGGAAGAAGTTTGCAGCTAGAATTCAGTAAATTTTGTAGGAACCTTCAAAGTAATTGTAGGGAGGTGAAAGCATGCCGTTTCAAGAGAATCTCCAGCATTATGAATGAAATACCAGCATACTGACCTTGCATTTCACACTGTGCTTTCTACATGCTGATAGCTTTCTTCGTATCCAGTTAAAGTAAGCAAAACAGATCCTAATTCCTGTGTCTAAGTATTCCAGTGTCATGTGTCTCCAATGCAAACATGCCCTTGGCATTTGTTGAATTCCATTGGCTGGAATGCAGATTCCGTGTATGAGCTGGTCTGCATGTGTAGATTATAATTACTGATACTCAGTTCATGTGGAAAACAGCATTGATGCTTTGATTTTTATACTAATCTTTGTGTGTCTATATGGTTTTGACTTCCATGTCTGAAAATTGTGCATATCACAGAGGGCTGAGCAGCCATCGAGGTCCTGTAGGGAGAAGTTTCTGCCTTCAGGCCCTACAGGGACAGAATATGTTTAGAATAACTAATGCTTTCTAAAGCTACATTAAAAAGTGTGTAATCCAACCAGATAAAATGCATATTAATGATGATAAAATGTTAAACAGTTACAAATAGCTAAAAATAATTCTCTTGTAGGCCACAGTAAAATTATGTCCAAGCCATTCAGGACACAAGAAGCTGTGAATACTGGGCAGGAAAAAAAAAAGCTTTTAATGCTACTTGTATAATATTTGATTAATGATGTTATTTTGTTTTAGAAAGAAACTGTTTAGCGGCTTTAAATAATGTATTTGCTTAATGTATTTTTTTTGTAAGCAGCAAATGGTGCCAGAAGTGGTAGCAGCAAATCTTAAGGAGACTTTAAGTGTCTGTGATTAGATCTTACCAGGATTGCAGGAGTAAAGGGCCAATTTTTCCCCCCGCCCTGTATTTCTTCTTGGAAGCTCAAACCATTTCATCAGGGAGTAATTTCATAGTGATACCCAGGTAATTGCTGACTCGTTGCTTGTGCACTGGGCAAAATCCCTACCTCAGTTATTCACCAGGAATGGATTTGGCAAGAGGAAGAGCATGCCTTTGTGCTTTTTGTCTTTCCACTCTACAACAGGCACTGAGGCAGAAAAATACATGGTCAGTGTGAGGTTAGGGTGAAAAAAAGGAAATGCGAGCTCTGCCTTATTTTGTCTTCTCAGCCCTCCACTTCGCCTAGGATGTTGCATTAGCTTTGCTATATTTTGTAGAAATAAAAGACTTAAAAACCTCTTGCTGTCTTGGTAGGTGAAGTTATTGAGGCCTCTTTGTGTTGCCATAGTGATACATCAGTCAGTTGTTCTCAAAGGTGCCCAGATGCTAAAACAATTGGAACATTTTGAACAGTGAATTCTGCTTACAGAGTCCTAATTTTAGTCCTTCCTATCTGAATTCTAGTGTAAATAAATCAGCTGCTGGCACAGAGCAGTGGCATGAAGAATCCTCACTTCAATTTCAAGTTCTTACGAGGCAGCATGGAAGAGGAAACATGGCCCAAGGAACTGTATGTTATGCTTTAAATCAACTTCGCTTCACTGTGCAAACTCTTGGCTGTAAGGTCAGCCTACAAGGGGCAGTGTGGAAAAAGAAGTGTCTAAAGACACACGAGTCTTGGAGCAGAAAATGTTCTTCTACTGATGATGGTGATGTTCATAGGTAAACACAGAAAACCATTCATGTGCTCTAGTGCATGAAAAAAGTAGTGAAATTCAGGTGCACCATTTTTAAATCAGATTTAAAGTTAAGCTGTTAGTTGTGTACTTAATTTGATGCATTTCTGTCAATATGACTGCCCTGCAGTTCAGAATAGTGATGGCAGCATGCAACCCTCTGAGCTGGCTAATTTAAAGGTGGTTTGTGCATTAGTACTTCAGCTGCTGTCATATTTCTGATTTTGATTTTTACTTAAAGATACTGTTTGCTGTTAAAGTGTTCTTAGAGCTACAGATCTTGTTATGTCGTGAAGCAGACACAGTAATTAGACAACACTTTTTCATGTCAGAAATATTTTCCTGAGTTTTAGGAGAGCTTTACAGATGAAGATCCTAGAAAAATGATAGAATGAGTGGTAATGTTTTTAACCTGAAAGAAGGTAAATTCAGACTGGATCTAATGAAGGAGGCTATTACAGTGAGGGTGGTGAAACACTGGAACATGTTGCCCAGAGAAGTCATGGATTTCCCACCACTGGAAACATTTAACGGGTGTTGTTGGATGGGGCTCTGAGAAACCTGATCTAGTTGAAGGTGTCCCTGCTTATTGCAGAAGGATTGGATAAGATGGCCTTTAAAGGTCCCTTCCAACTCAAAAGTATTCTGTGGTTTTATTTTATGATTCTAAATGTCACAGATCATTTGACAGTTCTTCAGACTCTTAAGATCAAGTTGGATTTTTTCTGCTAAATGCCTGAATGAGCCTATGTAATGTAATTCCAATATTCTGTCTGTGCCAAAGCTGTTTCACTGGTACCTTGCAACTGTGCTTACCTGAGTAAGATTCTTAACTGGGAGATCAAATACACGAGAAAGCTTCTTGAAATCACAGTGACTACCTGGGTGCTTGCTGATGGAAACAGGGTGCTGGGGGACCTGCACCCCAAGGGGGAGAGTTACAGCTGTAATGCCGTTCTGTACAGCACTGTTTAGTGCAGATGATAACCCAGGACTTTGGTACCGATACAGATGGGAATCTAGGAAGGTTCTGGTGCATATATAGACTAAATTTATTAGCTGCAGTAAGCATATTCCAAAATTTTGGAGCTTTTTTCCTTTCTCAGAGTTTCAAGTTGTAGGTATATAATTGTTACATCGGAAACTGGTAATCCTTTTTGACTCTTGCAGCCTTCCCTAATTCCTCTCGAAAGAAGTTCAAACCAAGCTGATTATGTATTATTCTTCACTTAATCAGTTGTGGATTTTCCTTTCATGTTTTTTTGGCTATAATTTTTTTTTGCATTCTTGATAAATCCCAGGGAAGGCTTTTTCCCCTTGAAGCAACAGTGGTGCTCTTTCACCTCTGTAATTACCTCTGATACTTCTGTTATGATCCTGTTATTGAGAGATGCCTCTGCCCGAATTAAGGTGTAAACAAGGGGTTGACGTGATACCAGCAATATGTATACAAGCAGTTATTGCTCCACAGTTGGCCAAAGTGGGAACCCTTGTGTGGATGCATTACCTAGGATGTGCCAGGCCTGGAGCCAGGCCACCCTGCCACTCCATCCTGTGCTTATCTCGTGGCAAAGTCCTTCTGTGGTCTTAAAATCACATTTGCCTGTCTCAAACGCCATTTAAGTCCTTACAGCCCTTCAGTGGTGATGTGAAGTGTGGTCTCTAAAGCAGCCAGGTTGTCGGGCAGTGGCGTCCACATCACAATTCATGTCTGCTCTGACAGTCCTTTCAAAAAGGCACTTTTCAGTAATGTTTGGAAAAGTAGATAAAAGATGGTGGTACTGTTTCAGTTTCTGGATGATTGGGACAGTGGGCTACAGAAGCGAGTGTTACTCTTTGGGTGAGAGAATGCAGATGAGAATAGGAATGCCCAGTGAATTTAGCCATCCGGAATGGCCATACTTTGAAAGCTGTGGTTCCAGCTCAGCTGAAAAACCTGAGACATCAGCTGGATTGCAGTATAGTCTCCACCACTATATTTTAGTGATAACAGGTGGGAGGGGTAGCATTTATACCCATTTCTTTAAACCAGATACTTTGAAATTAAATACACATAAACAATGTGTTCTTGCTGTCAGTGGTCTACTTTTACATTCTTTTATCTATTTTGCTAGTTAGTCTTTAAGCTCTATTTAACGACTTTAAGGGGAACTGACAATTTCTATTTTCTGTGTTATCTGTCACATGGTCTCCTTGTACGTCCTGTATTGCTTTTTGCACATAATGGGAAAATAAGTTATTTTTTGTACTCATATCTCCTTTGAAATGGGAAACTTTTCTGGAAATAGTAAAAATACGGTATTTACACTTCTTTTATTGTCTGCTAACTAGTTGAATCTCCTACCCGACATTGCCTTTTGTCTAGGCTGCTCAAATTGGTAACTCCTTTCTTCTTGCTTTGAGGAAAAACAGAACAATAAACCAGACTTGGTTGTTTCTGTTTTTTCCCTGTGTTCAGCCACTGCAAAAATGAGAATGATTTTGTAAAATCAATTATAAGTAACAGTTGTGCAAAGGAAATATAATTGCACTGCAAAGTGAATATGGAAGAAACCTTATATCTGGTTGTAGAACAGGAGTATCATCAGTTTTCATGTTCCTTCTCAGTCACTGCAACCATCAATTTATAGGAGAGATTGACAGGAAAGCAGTCTACATAGGTAATTTAAATATCTTAGGCAATTGTTTGCAGCCAAGGGATTAAGCAGTTATGTTCAGCTTAATTTGATCATGAGCTGCAAATGCTGAATAAGCTAGTTTTTGAGAGCCACTAACTAATTTCAGTTACTTTATTTACTATTTTCAGTATTTTGTAATTCAACTCCTGTCTTTTCCTCCAGTGTGGTGGTGAATAATGCAGGAGGGAGAGGAATGATGGCATTTGTCCTGTGGAGGAAGGGTGCTACCTAGATTTTATCTCTAGCCCTGCCAAGGAGGCTTTGATCCTTTGTAAGTGTAGTCATTATTTGGAAAGCTTCCTCTTTGCTATGAGAAGAGATTTGGTTTCTAATACACTGCTAACTATGAGTGCTTCAGTCATTTCTCTTAAAGTATTACTGATGTGACTGAACTCAACTTGAGAAGAAGATGTAGGGGTGGAATGTTAAGGTACTTAATGAGGTAATTTTCAATCAAAATGTGAAGGATCAAGAGAACTACAGCATTTTCTAGTTGAGATAATTGTAACTGCAAAAAAAGATGAGTGCATTGTATCATTGTGTAGCTATTCTTCATTAATAAAAGAAAATTGAGGAAATAAAAATATGTAGGGATAAGACAACTTTGCTGATAATGTTTCTGAGCACCAGATGGTGAAAACTTGGATAGAACTTTTCAAATCAAAATACAGTTACTGTAATGTACATTGGCAGAATGTGGCCAAAGCTGATTTAGAACATTGAAGTGCACAAACAAAGGACAGTGCAGTTATAGTAATTGGGAATACAGATTTCCCTTGCTTAAACAGCAAGCACTGGACAACATGACTGCATCTACAGCTACAGCTTCTGAACTAGATCTGAAGTCATCATGAGAAAAACATTATCACCAAATCACAGTGACATTTAGAAAACAGCTTTGCCTACAGCAAGATCACTTTGTTTCATTGACATGTGTTAAATAATATACATTTATGATACCGTAATGTCATTCTAGTTTCGTTCATCACCCTAAAAATAATGTCCTTTGGAGTAAGATTATCAGATCAGAGAATGTTTTTAAATTTGTAAATTAAATTAAAATCTGTGCATTCCCTCGCATCCTTCTGTTCTCTGTGAATCATCACGTTCTCCACTGGGCGTTTCTGAAATAGAGGAAGCTTTAATTATATTACTTGCTTCTCCTTCCTGTCCACAAATTTCCCCAAAAGAAATACATCAAGATAAGTAATTTTGCACTATTTGGTTATAGAACTTATTTAAAAATATACCTTTCTTATATACATATATGGGCAGGTGCTTAAGATAGACTTGGTTCCAGAGTGCAAATTTTATCCTATATGTACTGCAGTGTCTGGAAGTGTCTGCTTTATTTACATAACTGAGAATTACAAGTCAGACCACAACTATCAACTTAATTCCAAAGTGGCAGTCTCACACTTGGCAACAAAGAACTCTTCTAAACTGATGGCTTTGAGTAATCATTGCAAAATATTCTTGGCAAGTACATTTTAATTAGAACAATGAACCATAAGACAAAGTTTTGAATTTTAATTTTGGGCTGAGAGTTTTGCTGTTTGATGGAATAGAAATGTTTTTTTATATATATCAAAACTCCCTAATGTCTGGAACAATTCGAAAAGGAGATGTAGTTGAAGTAAATAAAATCTTACCTGGTTCAGTCAACCTTGAAGAGGATGATTACTGTAGGTAATGCAGGCAGAGATGTTTGAGACAGGCTTAGGCAATTGAAAATCAATTATTTTATCTGGACTTCTCCATCTGAAGAGCTGCTGTTCTAAGTTGTAGTGTTAATCACTCACAGCATTTGTTATTCTAATAAAATTACAGGTTTTTCCATTGTATTACAAGAAGCTGCCTAAACCCTGAAGAGCACACCCGTCATCTGCTGGGATGACTACAAAGCCGCTCAGGCACAATGTTCTTCAGAGGCAGGGCTGCAGTGGGGCATGCAGAAAATTACTCTCTCATTGACTTTGGATTTAAAAGAAAAAACAGACTTCAATTTCGTCCACCCTAAATTGATGTCTGACATAGACACTCAGAACAAGCATTGTTATGTCCTCAGTTTCAGATAATAAAGGAGATCAACAGTTTTTATTTACCAGGTACCTATTCAAAGGGCTGAAGGCACTTGATTTTGGGGCAGCACAAAGAATCCTCAAAATAATGGCCTTACTGGATATCACTTCATTTCAAAAAAGTTTTTTTTTTTTAGATAGTCTGAGTGTAAAGTTAGATCATACAGCAGTTTTTGAATTTGTATTTCAATAACCAGTTCTTGTAACATCCTACATCAGTTGGGAAGGCAGTGTTAGCTCCTGTTAACTTCGATGCCTAATGAGAATTTACTGTTGCTGTGAAGCTTTACTGAAGGAAGATGCTTTCAAAATACAGAACCAAAGATTTGGGAGCAAGCCCACTTCACTCAAATGGGGAAAATGAGAGAAGTGCTAGCTGTGCCCATTTTATTCCTTTTTCTTGTATGTCCAAAGTCTTGAAAGTATACAGAAAATATTTTGCTGTAAAATTGGGGCAAATATAGTTGTTAAACTTGTTTAACTCAAGCTTTCACTAACTTAAGTGGAAGTGCTCAGTCTTAGGAACCACTCCAGAAACAGAATTATACTTTCTAGTCTGTAAAAGTTGCTGAACTGCAACTGAAGTTCTGTTTGAGACCAGTGGTTGTATTTTATCCCTTGCAAGGAAATTAAGGCAGGTTTGGGTCTGTACCTTTGTGCAGCAGAAGCATTGGGCTGGGGTAGCAATATCTCAGTGCTGAAGAGATGAGGGTGGGGTGGTGGGGGAGGAGGCACCAGGGGATCATTCGTTTTTTAATTTAGAAGCCTGTGGTGTTTGTATTAAGGTGCAGCCTCAATTCTTACAAATTAGATTTCAAAACATAATTGCAGCATCAAATATAAAAATTAATCAACTATGTTATTACTTGTGAACAATTAAAGCATCATAAAATGAAAAAATATGGAGGAAATACACTTGTACATGTAATGCTAGGATTGGAAAGTACTTTATTTGGTTAGACAAATGTATTGTAGATTAAAACTAGAAAAAACAGTTCAAGTGCATAGCAGAAATGTATTTATTTCACTTTCACAGTAATTTAATAATTTCTCTGGAGCATAGCAACAGCATTTCTTATTTCTTACTGTCATTGGAAGGTGGGGAAAGGAGAGATGTCACAGAAAACTGGGTACATTTGCATTTATAATTGCATGGTGTAACTACTGGACTGTTGTGCTGTGCTGTTTCACAGCTCATTGTAAGATTCCAGTGAAAGCATTATCAGGTATTCTTTTGAATCTAATGGGTGAAAAATAATGGTGTTGTTGTGGTGTTACTACTGGCTTATTGAGGGGTTTTCTAAATGAGGTATTTTGCAGAGCATTCCTGAAAACCATCATCCTGTGCAATGGCTATATTAGGGTTAGCTTTGTTAGAAAATACACTACTCTTGAGTCATATTATCATGACCTAAATAGGAATACTACTGCAGCAAATGTAAGTTCAATCAGCATACTGCTTAAAAATGTATAGACTGCTTCATGGTGCTTAAGGTTGAGAGATTACCTCCATCCTGGAGGGAATGAATTACGTGAAAAAATGTCCATACCTGCATGCTATGTTTCACATACTACCAGGAGGAGTTGGCTTTTTATTTAGCACAACTAAATGCGGAGGGATGCTCCAGAAGTGTGCATAATATAAATATTTGTATTTCTAAGAGCAAGATTTAGTCTGTTTTGCAGAGTGAAAAAGAGATATTAGAGAAGGACAGAAATAATTTTAAGAACAATCTCCTTATCCCCACCTCTAGCTCCAGTTTGTTTTGTTCTTATTTATTTTTTCCTGGAGGTAACAAAGAAATAGAGGCAATATTCCTCTTTCTCTACTATGTAGATTTTCCAGTATATCTGCGAATAGCCCTGGGAGAAGTAATTTTAATAACCTATCAAAATCCATGTTTGCAGTGAGTATTGAACATGTTATTTTTACTTGCATGGATTTATTGATAGCAGAGGTGGACAAAACCCTAAAAAAGAGAAGTGATGTTATTGCTCTTTCTTTATCTCCTCTTCACCCTCCTATTTGTTGCGAGTCAATACACTGGCTGCATTGGCCACCAAATGGGGTATATAAAACATCTACAGCATAAAAAAAACTCAACGAAAAGCAAGATGGGAAATGGGGAGGTGGGAAGCAGAGGAAATAAAAGTGAAGAGACTCTGCATCATCACATTAGGACACATGCAGCCTTGGTGCAGTTGGATTAAGACAGAAATTTGCAATTGTATTGCAGTAGAGTTAAGCTGTAAAGACAAAATACTGTACCAAATAAGAGTGAATTTAAAAGAGCCAAATGCTGCAAAAACTATTGTTACAGTTACAAAGTGAGTACAAATGTAAGTTCTCCCTCCTGGTCTCCAGGAGCAGGATTAAGCTCTGTTACACTGAGGACATCAACTAGCCCAGATGCTTTTTACCAGCAATAGCTGCAGTAGCCACCATCTAAAAAGGTGTTTGTGAGGGAGGAATATTTTTTGGTTTTCTTTTCCTGTGCTGAAGCTCCAAGTATTTCATGTGCTTCCAGGTCCATTTACTATTTTTTTGTGGATGCAGTAGGATTTCACTCCAATTGTTTTGGTTTTGGTATTTTAATCCTCTCTTAATCATTACATAAGGAAGTAGTATGTAGCTTTTGTTGCACATCAAAAAATATTTCACCACTGCTACATTGATTAAATGTGTGACAGCATGTATTGCAGATATATCCACCTAATATTAGTAATAATCCAGATTTAGAGCTTTCATTGCAGCAGCCCACAACATCAGCTTGTGTACAGCTTTTATAAATGTCTTCAAAAAATAGAAGCGGGGAAAGAAAAAGAGGCCAATGCTTTCATCGTGAGGTGGCATTTTCAAAAGCAAGTAGATATACATCAAAATATGATAGGTTACAATCCCTTTTTCCTCCCAGATCAGCTGTTTTATATGTTCAGTGCATCCCCCTAATCCCAAAAGAGTTCCTGTGATGAGCAGTACAAGTAGGAGAGGGAAATACAAATAGGAGGTTACTAGGAGCGAGCTACTGGGAAAAATCAAGGGAAGCACAGGCAGGGGGAAGAGTGAGGTAGCTTTGAGGTAAACTTCCCCATGTTTTAATTAGTCATGCTTATAAACCATACTCTTGATAAATCTCTTTATCTATCTGTCTGTTCATTTGTTTATGCAGAAAGCCTATAGGGCATTCATCCAAAAATATGGTAATGTTCCTCTCATTTTTGTGCTAATCTACTGCTCCATCCCCAACCCTTTATTCAGATTTTTCAATACTGATTTTTCAGGAGCATTCCAGCCTCACTTCCAGTTACTATGTCCTTTTGTAAAATTGACATATTTATGTACAATTTTAATATGTTAAATTGATTAATTAAGCAGATTGCTAGTTTAGAACGTACAACGATGAGCAGGGCGCATCTCTCCTGGTAGCCATAGGTGCAAAGTGACAGAGACCTCAAGTCAGAGCCACAAAGAACCAAGAATGAAAAGCATTGTTTTATTTTAGAATACCGTTCTTGATGTTTTGATTGCCTTGATCTAAAAGGTCACATGCACACAGTTTAAAGGCAGAGCAGAAGAAACAGAATTTCTTTTTAACAAATGAGCTAAATGGTAAGCTGCTGTCAAGTTATTTTGTCCTACAAGAGCCCCCTAATAATAGGGCTGCGTTTTGGGCCCTTCTTTTGTAATCCCTTTTAAAACATAATCTAATGTTGTAATCTTATTTTTGTATTCTTTACCTGGACCTGTGTAAATAGAAGTGATTGATACTTTTGACTGGAAAAATTTAGATGTTCTATGTAAACGTTTTCAGAGATACAGTCTAGATAAGCATTTCTATATTGATTATTTGTTGTCAATTCTGACAAAGTGTGCTTCAGCACTCTTTAAAAAAATAGGTCAATAAAAACCTCCTCATTTTCTTGTCCAAGGAACAGTGGACTGTATTTGGGATAATTTATGGAGGAGATAGAAAATAACATTTATGTGTCAGTGAGAAAGCACAGGTGTTCAGAAGTAACATGACCTACTACTTTCTAAAGCCTGTGCTGGTGTTCTCAGAACAAATATACATAAAACTAGTTTTTGATATCAGATGGACTTGAAATGGAACAATGCAAGTAAGGTGTGTAATAGTAATAACAAATACTAGCTGCAAGTTCTCTGCTCTTAACTGTGCTGTAGATTCAAGTCAGAGAATAAGTACAGTGCCAATACGAACCAGATTATTTAAGAAAACTTAAGCAGGCAAATCATCATTCTGTCATATATTCTCCCAGAAATTGCTTCTGTTTTTTGAAGATGTCACCTAAATCAGGAATACAGTGGTTGGAATTCAGTCCAGATATGTAACAGGAATGAATCACAAAGCTGAGCCATAGTTCAAAAATTGAGTCATTCAGGTAGGGAATTTTGATATAAGCTCTAGCAAGGCTTGTTTTTTCTCATATTTGAAGTTGAAGTTAAAATTCACCTGTTCAAAACAATATTTGATGCTTCCAGCTTTGTGCTATATCTACATTCTTCTTCCTGAATTATTTTATTAATGTAATACTACATACTTAAATGCAGTAAATGCCTTAAATGTCAAATTCTTGAAAGCAAACCTGAATTTATAATAAATGCCTGATAGACTTCAGGGAATGCGTAATTTAGATGGCAAAAGAACACACTGATTCTAGCTACAAAACCAGATAATATTTGAAAAGGCAACAATTAAATACAAAGAATGGTTTTGGTTACTATGGGAACAGTTAAAGAGAGGTTTTTCAGCATTGCAAGCCACTGTGTGTATACAAGAGAAATGATGTTCTTCTGAGTCAAAGAAGCTATGAAAGCTTTTCAAGAAAAAGGGTAAATAATAAGAAATATTTAAAGCAAAAGCTTTAAAATATCTCTGTCTAATATGTTGGTGGTTTTATATTCTCTCCTCCTGCTTTCCTCCCATTTTTTGCCACTCATTTTTGGAGTTAGAGGTTTTTTGAGTTGTGTAGCAAAAAGCGCCTGGCAAAGCAGATTAGTGAAAGAAAGAGCAACGTGGATGATTTATTTTATTTCTGGGTCTGTTTATAAGAGATCTAATCCTATCTCATAAATTTGCTTAGGTGAAGGCGTTTGTACTACGCATTCACACTTTCTCTCACATACTTTTCTATTTATTCTCGTAAACCTGGAAATAATGAAGACACAAATTAGAGGAGGATGAAGTGGGGAAAATTATAAACTCTGTATTTCACTAAAGCTGAAGTGCTTTCTAATGAAGTTGCACAGTCATGTTATGAATGCTTTACTTAATATTATTGCTAAGAGGCAGGTGTTAACCTTTTCTTGTTTTGCTTTCTTTTTTTTTTACTTTAATAATTATCATTGTTTCATCAATTTTTTATATTTGCTAAAATAAAAGTGTGTCAGTCAGGTACTTACTTACAGCATCAACTTTGCAGTAGACCAAATGTTAAAATATACAATGTTTTTATATATAGATAAAATATAATTTAAATCTTTTATACTTGATCTAAATCAGGGGGTTTGTTTATCTATTGAGGAAACTTTAAAAGCTTAATCTCAGAAATGCTCAGTCCTGCGTGGAAACTGGCACAATCTGCAAGACTTTGGATCATCTGAAATCCCTTGGTCCCTTGGAATAAAGAAAAATAGTAGTTCAAGTGAATGAGCATATTTATTTTCATGATATGGTAATGAATTTAACATGGAGGAGGTTCTTTGATTCCTTTTAAAAGAAATAAACTATCTGAAAAGTGTGTTATCAGCTATTATTTAAATATGTATTAAACAATACTGTGCTATTTTTGTGCATCTTTCAAACTTCAGATGTGGGAATGTGCTGACTTTGAACTACAATCCAGCAGTTATTTAAATTATGCTAAATTTGTCATCTAATTTTCTGTGCTTACTTGTGAGGTGAGTGCCTATCTTGTGATGCTAAGTACCATACAGCTCTTTTATTTTTAATGCTGAAGCAAGAGTACTAAATTTTGAGAAAAACATGTTTAGGGGCACTGAAGAGATATAAGTCGCAACTCTTTTTGGATGCAATATTTATTATGAGGTTGATGCGTAGCATTTTTTGCAGCTGTATATGAAAAAAAGAAGAAAGACTGTATTGTTGGAGGAAGTCCTGGGAGTAACTGGCATCTGTGTGTACAGTCACAGGTGATGGGCAAGTCTCTAGATTTAGACCCATTTTTGCTTGTTTGGGACCCTTACTGTGCTTGTGTATGCAGGTCTTGTTTTCTTCCAATTCATCATTAAAAAGGAAGGACGTGTTCTATATCTTGCAGCCACATGTAATTTATAAAATGAACCTTTCTGGATTCTGCATTTTGGGGAAAACATATCTCTTCATAAATAATTTTCACTTTCACCCACATTCATTTGTTTAGATCATTTAATAACGTGTAACTTCAAATTGTTGTCAGGAACAAGTGAATACAAAACTGCTAGGGTGAGGTAATGCTGGGTATCTCAGTGGTCTTCTCAACTTCCCAGATATTCATTGGCCTTGACATCCTCCTTCATGATGAGGGAGGCCAGTAAGTTGTATTACAGGTGGTTTTGTGCTGACCTCTGTCAGTTATCCTCTGTGGAATTCCCACTGAGCACCACTGCAGGGGGCATAGGCTCCAAGTGTGTAGCTGCCATGATTTTCATGTGTTGTTCCACCGCCATCCCGAGCCTTTTAAAAGCCATATTGAAAAGGTGATTAAATTGCTTTTGATGGGGACTGAGACAAATCTGTTGTGCTGTCTGCAGACAAATTGTTGCCAGGACTGAAGTGAGTTTAGTGCTCAGCATTACCTGTTTGAAATCCTTGTCTGGATTTACCACCTAGGCTGATGATAATTCTGATAACCAGGGAAAAGAGCAGTGAGAACAGGCACAGCCTGTCCATGGCCAGGAGGAACGGGCATGGATGGGCTCCTCCAGCTGGGCAATAACTTCAGCAGCACTGACACAAGGCAGGGAATGTTTATCTTTGCTTGTTGACAGCTGCTCCAAAATGACCTCAGAACATGTCAGGAAAAGTAATAAAAGATGGACAAGGAACCTGGCTTTAGACAAGAAGAGGTAATGAGTACATTTTTGTAGATTGCTTCCCTCACCTGGGCTGGAGAAAGCTGAGTCAAGACTAGCCACTGCTGAGGCTTCATAAGCAGTGTTACAGGTACTCTGGTGCTTTGGGGCAGTCAATACTTCAGAAAATAAGTTTCTTTTCTATGAACTAAGAGTGACCTTGCATCCCTTGATCTTACAGGTGGCGTTGGCCTGATTTGCCACATTTACCTATTTTCTTAAATAACCTTTGCAGAGTTAGCAAAGGGCAAAATGGATCATTCAAAAAGCTTACTTTGGTGCCATGTTTTCGCTAGCACTGACTATGGAGAAAGCATAATTCTGTGGAAGGTCTGGTAGAATCATTCTTCCTGACCAGATAATTAATTAATTCTTTAAAATCTTGTCTTAAAAATAGTTATTTATGATTTTTATACACATTCTTGAGGGATAGAGTTACTTTTCTATGCTGCAGTTTACCTAAAGTTAGGTGAAGTAAGCAGTGTTCCTTAATTCAAACTGATTTTCCCTAGACCCTGAATATTTTCTAGAATATTTTCCGAATATAGCTTCCTTATTATATATAATGAAATAGAGTCAGTAGTAAATAGTCAAATGTAAGAGCAGAGATTATAAATGAGTTTACTTAATAATACATCACACTACCCTGTGATAATCCTCAGAGCACTAGCTTTTGGAGGCAGTAAGAATTTTAAATCTATAGGGAAGATACATAGGCAAGGCATCTTTGGGGGTCTTTAATTGACCATACATGAGATTCATAAAGGTCAGTTTTGTTGCCTACTTTTTCTTTATATCAGGGCAAAACCAGAATAATCATACAGGCTTAGGGAAGCCCTGGTTATGCCGAAAAGATTTTGTGTACTTGTTAGCTGTAATTCTGTTGGGGTGAATGGGGAGAAATACTTCACATGCAACGGGATGCTTGTGCCATCTGCGTGGGTGTGTACCTTGCCAATAAATCAGGCTGTCCAAGGCACCTTCACTGCTTATCCTCAGAGGTGTCTTGTCTCATAACAGGGAAGCTGCACAGATATTTCTTGAATAAATATATGCAATTATGCCTGTAGGTGTCAGTGGTTCAATACAATGCCACCACTAGAAGCCTAAAATAGGTGAACAACCTTCCTTGGATTCCAGAAACAACAGTTAACTTAATTTCTTCATTTGTTAGCTTTACTAAAACATAGAGCATTTTACCTTGAATGAAATGCTACCTAAAGCAATAGGAATATGTCTAGTAGTGGTATACTGTGAACTAGCTACCTGGAAATAATCACAGAGTAATTATTCCTAGCAATTTCTTTTTTGGTTGGTAGAGATAATCAGTGTAGGAAATGGTTTTGTCAAGTATGGTTTAGATTTTTTCTTTTTTTTTTTTTTATTGTAACTTTGTAGATTCTTTAGGAAAGAACTTGATAGTTTGCTATATTGAGTAATGTATGGTGTAAGCATTCTTCATTGGTGGTGGTGAACAGAAGAACAGACATTAATGTTTGTTCAATCATCATGCTTTTTTACAAGAGGACTTAGCATGTGATGATTTTGGTAAGAGCTGTTGTGTTTTGTGAGGCATCTAATCTTGAATCTGTACTTGCTTACATTAGGACATTGTTTTCTAACAATGCTGTGTATAAGGTGGTCAGGACTGTTGCTGAAAACATGCACTTCAGCCCTGTGTATCCTATGAATGCTGATGAGCAGGCAGCAGATTTGCTGTCTTGCTGTCTGCTCCTCAGGTTTCTTGGGGCTATGAATCCCATTGTATATTGATGACACAGGGATAAACTTGTTCATTCAAGCACACCTATGAAAAATTCATGTCTGTTCTAAAGATCGGTCACTTCGGATGCGTATTGGTGGCTATATGAGTACATCACATCATGTGTTGGTCAAAGGCTGTGGTTTTTAAAAAATTTTTCAGAATGGCTTTATCCATCTGCCAAAGCAGAAATGAAGGGAAACCTTTGGAAAGTTTGATTGAAGAAGATCATGCCTGTCATGAGGTTGCTACTTCCTCCGTATAGTGATGAATTAAGGTATTTAAAAGTAGGAACTTTAAACCATGATTTAAGTAGCTGGATAAATATATTTTTTTTTTGCTTTACCGTCTTCAAAAGACTAATTACAATCTCCCTTTTCGTATATTAATGCACATACAGTGTAAAAGCAGTTGAACAGTTGAGATTTGCTGTGTAGAATTTAATTTCCTAACATTAAAAGTTTTATGTATTTAATGATAAAATGCCAGATATTGCATTGTGCTGAATGTTTTTGCCCAGTAATTTGTTCTGGCCAGGAGTAGTGCTGTGCTGCTGCTCTGGGAAGAACTAGTAGAGAACATACCCTTATATGCATGTGTGCTTGTAAAATGGGGGCCTTCAGTATGTATGAATAGTACTTTTAGAAATTAAGTAGCTATTGGTTTTTACTCTCTTTGTGGAAATAGCAGAGATTGTTTTGTTGTTTATTTTTTTTCCTCAAATACAGTGGCTATGTGTAATAGAACATAGTGAAGTCAACAAAGTTCATGAGAGCCAGTTGGATTCATATGCATGATTCAATGCTCAAACCTCCCACTGACAAGACAGAATATAGGAGAATATTTGAAAATTCTTTTTTTGTTACTACTGTGTGTGAAAGTCATAGGTTCTGATGTATTGAGTTTTGCAGAACTCAAGTAACTTACCATAAATGCACTTTTATCTGGAGCCTGAAAGTGTCATAATGAAGTTAATATATGTTAAAAATTCAGCTACAGGACTATGAAGATCTGCGTAGTTATTCAAATTTAAGCAAATGACTAGTCCATTGAAATTTAAGCCTGTGCATAAGTCTTTGTGGCAAACTTGTGCTGTTTTATCCAGTGTTCTTTCATTCAGCAAAGTAGCTGGGATGATACATGTCTGTGAAATGTAAATAGAAGTACATTTGCATGGCAATATTTAAAGAACTTTAGGAAAATAAGTACTGAAACACAGAAATTAAAGATAAAAGCATTCTTATTTCCAACAGAACTAGTCAGAAATTTTCAGCTATGGGAAAATACAAAGGACAGAGCTGTAATTCAAACAGATGAAGGTTGTGTCCTTGTAAAGAGTGGACTCTTTTCATTTTGAATAATTTAAACTATTTCTTTCTTTTGAGGTGAACATTGTAGAGCGATAAAATCTCTTGTACCGTTTTGACCATTAAAAAGAAATTTGGTGATGTCTTACCTTTTCTGTCCTTCATTACATGTACATTTAAAATTCACTTTTGATATTAATCATACTTAGAATTCAATTTGCTACCCATAGTGATTTCACTAGGGAAGACTCAAATCTTTCAGGGTAATGGAGTTCTAAGTAAGTATTAGTTATTAGGTACTTAAGATCTTACTTTTTCCAGATGGCGATGCTTAATCTAGATCTTACACACTTCTGATGGATAAAGATTCCAGATCACGTTCTGAAGAAGTAAAGAAGTTATTCTTGTAGTCCAGTTGAATCAGGTGGTAGCTCTGCACTATCGTTGTGGTTCGACCGACGAAACAGAATTTTCTGACCCCATATCAGAAGGCTTAATATGATTATTAAAATGACTCCATTGTTTAGAAGGCTTGGGCTATCTGTGCCCAGGTACAGAGCTTAGGTGCTTTCTTTTTCATGCTCAGTACAAGAAGACCGTGATACTAAAAGTGAGAAGCTGATAACCAAGACCAGCTTATCTCCCGTATTATGGGAACAGAGCAGAAAACACCAGCCATGTCCCTGAGGACAGAACATGGCCCAGATTGTTTACAGAAATCTGCTCGTGGGAAAAGTGATCTTTTCCCTTATGAAGAATCTCCTAGCAGGTGTGCTGCTCAGAGATTCAGAAAACCTAAAATCACAATCACTGCACAGAAGCTTCCCAGGCAAGTGTCAACTTCTGCAGGCTCCAAATGTTGTTCATGGTGATGGGCACTGCAGTGAAACCTTCCAACACTGAGGGAAGTTTAACCTGCAGTCTTAAAGCATCTTGCCTGAGCATCTAGGGAGAGGTTTCTACATAGTTGCACAGTTTGCTTGAACTGGAAATTGAAAACTGTCAGCAGTGTTCTGAGTCCATGCAGCAGCATTGGCTTAGGCCATAGTTATTCTCAGCTATGGATCATAAAAAGTAAGGTTCATGCCTACCTTATTGCAGCATGTCCTTCATCCCAGACCCACTTGGAAATTAGGTAGGGCTGGAATGAACACCTATCTGCTTGCTTCAGCATCATTTGGGAGCAGAGAACTAAAGCAGACAACTCAGGGAGAGGAGTGAATGTCTGGAGAAAATTTAGTATGCTGCAATACATATTAGCAGAAGTGGGACTTTTGTAAAAGCCCATCACAGTCAAAGTCAGTGCCCTTGAATAACAAAAGAGAATATCCAGTAGAGTGTACTGCTCTTCACATATTTTCTTTATACTTGCTATGTAAAACTAATCCTTCTGTGACAATCATTAAAACAAATACCAACCCATTAGGACCAACCATTAAAATAAATCTTAACTATGAACAAATCTCAATACTCATTAAAATAGGTCTCGCTCATTAGGATTTTTACTATACAGGTTGAAAACAGAAGATGAGATCATTTTTTAAAAGAAAAAATCAGGCATCAAGGCCTTTTCTGTTTCTCTCACTTCCTCAGCATTGAGGGGCCTGGGGGTGCCCAAGGATTTGGGAAAGGACACAGCCAGGACAGGTGACCCCAAGTGACCAAGGGGGTATCCCAGACCACATGGCATCTGCTCAGTCTGTACAGCTGGGGGAAGAACAAGGGATGTTTGGATTGTGATGGCATTTGTCTTCCCAAGCAGCTGTTGCATATGATGGAGCTCTGCTCTCCTGGGAATGGCTGAACACCTGCCTGCCCATGGGAAGCACTGAACGAACTCCTGGCTTTGCTTTGCTTGCTTGTGCAGCTTTTGCTTTACTCATTGAAGTGTCTTTATGTGAACCCACAGTTTTGTAGCTTTTGCTGTTCTGATTCTGTCTCTTGTCCCGCTAGCAGGGCAGTGAGCGAGAGCTGTGTGGTGCTTACCTGACAGCTGGGGTTAAACCATGACAGTCCTGCAGGAACTGCTGATGCCACAGCTGTCCATGGCAGTGTGCCTTAGCTGGTTTTTCATGATGCTGTTTGAAAGAGAACTGAGAAGTGTGAAGTCGTACCAAAATCTTGGTGTATGGCTACAGGTCTGTACAGTGGGAACTTTAACAGTTGCATGTGTATTTTACTATTATAGTGCAAATGTTTGTCTTTTCTATTCAAAAAGATACTAATGCTGACAATTTAGACATAACATCTTTTATGGCAGAAAATTCTTCACTTAAAAAAAATTCTATTACATCAAAATCCTGAAGTCTCTTTTAGTCACTCTGGATCAAAATCTTCTCTGAAAGAGTGTTCATATTCACTGCATGTTGTATTTCTTCACCTCAGCCTCATATGGACTTGAGCTTTGGTCATTGTTTTGTTTTTCAAATTAAAGGGAATTGATCAATAGGAGTTGAAGTCAGTGGCTCAGCTGAATAGGAGTTACCCTTGCATACCTGAGGTCTGAGTATGAACCATTTATGTTTAATTAAATGTAGTGGTCTGAGTGCAGACCAGATCTAATCTCTGTTTGTTGCAATACAAGAATGAGCAAATCTAGTTAAGCAAAAGAATAGCAGCACTCTGTTGGATCTCAGGGGCTGGAGGCATTGTTAGAGGTCTAACACTGGCTCTTCATCTACACCTGAAATAGACTGTATAGAAGACTTTAATTAATTAATGCTGACTTGTAGTTTCTGGTACTAATGAATTTCTAAAATTAATAGAACACTGTTGTAGGAAAGAACAGCCCTGTTCAAAAAGTGTCAGCCAAAGACAGCATGTGCCTTTGTATTAACTTAGCTTTTAGATAAGCATTTAAAGCTGTGCCAAATATTTCTAAGGTTTTAAAAGCTTGGTATCTTCCTTTTAATATTTATCAGACTTTGTTGTGAGATTTTCTCGGAAACTCACTGATTGTGAACACGCTTATAAAAGCATGATATGTGGACTCTTTCTAAGGGATGCAACAAGGAATGTAATGCCATCTTTTTCTGTAAAAATTATAGCGATACATTTTAACCCATATAATGCGGTCTTTTTCAGGTGGTTCAAGGCTGATTTTTTGCTCAAGAATAAAATCCAGATTTTATTCTGAAATCTCGTGGTCTGTATTTGGTGTAGGCTAAGAACAGAACCTGAGGAGGTGTTTATTACTACTGAGGTCAGAGGATATGGAATGTCTACCCTTAATGTTAGGGACAATCTTTCTGCATTTCCTCCCAAGACTCTTCTATGGAATCCTTTTAGGGAGATAATAAAAGATGAAGTTTTATCAGTCAAAACTATTTTTGCATTATTAAATATGCTTTCTAAAAAAAAAATAAAGTTGCTGAAAAGCCACATTCTGTAGTTTCAAAATTGATAAATTTTCATCTGTCTGTGGTATATGTAACAAGACACAGATAAAAGCAGAAAACAATCCCAGAAGAGATGGTTTGTTATTAGGGCAGAGACATCCCCCTGGCCCCTTAGTTGTTAGGCCATTGGTTACTTCCATTTCCCGCACTCCATAGTATATTTGATTTATACAAATAACTGCTCTGATTGATACAAATAACTCTTACATTGAAAAATCAGTGCAATAGAATCTTGGGATTTTGCAAGGATGAGATATGGCTGCCTTTTCTCTCAGCCTCCTCTGGAACGTATTTCACACCGGTCTGCATTTCCACTTCTAAAATACCACTGGTTACAGGAGCCGTAGCTGTTACACTGTCTTTGCTTTGTGAAGGGTAGACCTATCACTCTTATTAATATTTCTTCTGTATAGGTTCATTTGTGACAACCTGGTCAAAGCTCCTGGTAAGGTCCAGTGTTCCTGGCAGTAATTGAACAAGTAGAATTTCCTAAAATATCACTGCACAAGGAAGTAGAAATGTATCGTTCTATTTATAGAATTGAGATGTGGTTGGGAAAAAGAAAAATATAAGAACATTCATTGTATATTGAACATTGAGACCATTGATTGAACATTGTTTATTTTTTAATATATTCATTGTGATTGCCAGCTAAAATGAATGTAGGGTTTGGGGTTAGTTTGTTTCTGTTTGTTTTTTAATTCCGAACTCACGAGGTGCTTGCTGAAGCAAAGTGATTAGGTTAAGATATTTTTTCTGCTTGTTCTAGCGAACTCATGCTGTTTGAAGCCCAACAATATTGCTTTAAATCTCAATTTTCTCACTGTTGTGAGCATTTTATTATAAACATGTTGCAGAAAAAGAATTTTACTTGAATTATATCAGCATGCAAGAAAAGATGTTAAAACGTTCCTTTGAAAGAATTTAGTGTTGTTAGTACTGTGCAAGATCTGAGGAGCAGAGAAATAATTTGCCAAATGTAGGAAATATAAAAACTTCATTTGTTTTGAACAAGATTTTAGATGGTGTATGATACATATAAAAATTATGTATTGGAAAAAACTGCTTTCAGATACTTTTTGTGCTCTCTGTCCCTCAACTGGAAGTTGGTTCTCACAATGCAGTGCCTTTAGCTTGCTTACCTGCTTATATGAGGATTTTGTACATTTGTTGTAGGGTTTGGTAATCTGAAATTCTCAGCTGTATAATATAATCTAGCTCTAGAGAAAAACCTTGTCCTTTATCAAGAATTCTTTGTTTTCATTCTGAGCAGGGCAGAGTATATTTAGGATGTTCAAAGCCAATGTGGTGATGAACAGTGTAAGCAGATGGAATCTATGGAAAACTGAAAATCTTCTGCTCTGATTTGCAACTAACATCTAATGCAAGATTAAAATTTTCAAGTTTGTATATCTGGAATTTAGAAGCTGTGGGTGTATGATGAGAAGATAGATCCTGTGAAGAATGGCCTCTGCCTTTTGCCAGTCATGCACAGATACCTGCACAGACAACACTCCCTAGTGTAAATTCTGCCTTTGTTTGGATATATACAATGCCTTGTAAACAGATGAAGATTCACTTGAATGATGGAGAGTTGGAAATGGGCCTCTTTTTTTCCTCCTTATGAATATAATGTAAAAGATCATCTCATGTGCAATATTATAGTTTCATATAAAAACATAAGCTTGCATGGATATATTTGACCTTAGGGAATATCAACAAAGATTAACATCAGACAAGATAAATAAACCATTACTGTTTTTGCTGTCAAATCTGTAATTGGGCAAGAAGTTTTGTTTTGTTACTGAAACATTTATTGCTCTTGAATTTGTATTTGTATCATATATTATGCTGCATTCTTGTGTTGCCTCCGTATTTCAATAGTACTGCAAAGTTCTGTAAATAAAAAATATGAGATTGCCAGGCAATTTCATATTACTTTAATGGATTATAGTGCAAATTGCCACGTGCAATTGATAATACTTGCTGTAGTCAAGCCAAAATTAATGAAAAATCCCAAGCTTTATCATAAAATTTATCACTGAGCCCTCGATATCCATCTCTAACATGGCTAATTACAAGCTGTCTTCTCACTGCAAATACATACCTGGATCTTTACCTCCAGATGGTAAAACCTTATTGAAGATGAGAATCAGCTTGACTAGTTTTTCCTGTTTCTCATTATTACTTTGGCCCCAGTTCCTGTCCACAGCCCTCTTTCTTGAAGATTCAGCCAGCTGTAGATGCAAGCTCTGTGTTTTTCCCCTTTATGGCTGTGCTAAACCAGAGCTTTCCCACCAGATCACATTACCCATGGCAGATGCAGTTTGTGTGAACTCCTTGCTCACACCTTTGCCTACTCACATTCGGAGTAACCAGAACCATTGCTGCCACCCACCAGCTCTACATTTAAACCCCAGGTCTGGAAGCCTGGCAGTCTCAGGTGCCAAGCAACCTTACACAGTTGAGTACTCACACAGCTGAGTACTGCCTTTGCCCAGCTTCCCTGTCCCAGCCCTGCCTCTCAGCTCTCCCCGTCTGGCCAGGTCGTTTTGCTGAAATTTAAGACTCTGTGAAATTAATTTATTCCCAGAAGGGAATGAGGAAGATTTAGCTTGTGCAGGTCATCTTCATTTCACTGGACATAAAAGGCGTTACAGTGTGTGTTGGAGTGTGAAGGGTGGAAGTGAAACACAGACAGAACCTGTGCTTTTGTTCTGGTGAAATTCCCCTTGGGACAGCAGCACCTTACCAGAGCTTCTGCCCTGATGGATGCCTTAAGGAGGCTGATGCTGTGAAATTTCCCCAGCTGTTATGACGTTTACACTTAGGACCTCGCTTTCTGAAAGGATTATGACCGTAGAATTTTTACCATCAATATTTATTTGCTATTTTTTTTGCACTGATATTTATGATTTGTAATGACAATTCAATTTAATCCTTATTTACAGATATATATTTTCCCAGCTTTGAAAAAACACCACCAATGGCGTTTTGCTTGAGGATCAACATACTGGCTTTCATATTTCAAATTATTCTGTATGAAAGCATGAAGTCTATTCCCTGCACTGTAATCTTGAGTCATGCTAGGAGTCAGATGGAGAGCTGCATTCCTTGCCAAGTGACAGGATGGTTTCCCAGAGAAGCCTGGGAAATTAATTACTCTGGGCAGCAACCATCCGTATGGTGCATTGAAGCTAAATGTGTAACAAATGTTGGAGGGTGGATGCTGTGGACAAGTAGATGAGAGCAGTTGCAGTAGCTGATGGTGGGAGATGTGTAGGGACAGCACAGCTGGGTGTGTGGCACATTAGGCATATGGGCAGGCCTGGGGGAGTACTCTTGATAGCCTGAAAATCCTGAATCTGTTGACTTGAACATACTGGGCTGTTTTTCTCAATGATCCTTTCTGTTATGATTATTTTGAAATAGAAAAAAACCTGCACTGTGGGGTAGCATTTCAGGAGACAAGAGGTAGTTTTGAAGTCAAACATTGATGCTACCCCTGTCCCCCATATAAAATGAAGTATTTTGTCTGTACCTTTTCGGAATATGTTTTTGTAGGCTTTGCCAGAAGGAATTAATGCTCTGCATCTGCAGTAATGTCAGTTCTCCATGGTTTATTAATCTCACAGTAGGCGGGAATTTAAACAGTTTTCTTATAGTTCTCTCCTTGGTGTTGCCATGTAGTCCTTAATAGTAGGGAAGAAAGTGACCGTCTTTTATGCTGGAAAAGAAAAGAATATTGAAGGCCTCTGTCATGTTTTTTTAAACACACTCTTCAGTTACATGAGCTTGACAAAGGAAGGAGTAACAAAAATTACCTCAAAAGCTGGGGAAGGCCCACAGATCAGCACTGCTTTCATCATTATTATTCACTTGAACTTACTAACTTTGAACTTCTGTAAATTATGTGCAGTCAATCAACAACTGGAGGGGAAAATCTGGAGTGAAATCTGCCTTGTGTAGCTTTTTAAATCCCTGTGTTCTATCTTTTCACATGATATTATGTTGTGTTTTATTCAGCCCTTTGCATGGTGAAATGTAAGTTTTTGTGTCTTACTTGCTGGCTGTGGTTATTCTTGTTCCTATGCCCATGTCATTCATGGCACTGGCTTTATATCAGCAATATAGTTACCTTTTTTCTTGCCTCTGCATCGAAAATACACTCATGAAATACAATGAAGAATGCAAAAAACCAACCAAGCAAACTAGAACATGGGCAAAGAAAGGGAAAACTTTTGTTAATACAGAGTTGTTTAAAAATGTATCTTGGGGAATGAGAGTGTAGACTAGCTAACTTTGTTTTCTGCATGAATTAATGAGCAGTGACTAGACCAACTAGGTTCTACAGGTTGTGTAACAGGTTCTACAGAAAGTACTGACACGTTCTAATGTATTTTCAAGTGTATTTGTATATATCGCTTTAAACAATTTGGTGTTCACATTCAAATCTCTGTGCCTAGTATGGCATAGAAACGATGTGCTGAATATAGATGGAGTTTGGAATGCCAGTTAATGTGCCTTCAGCTGTCTTGTCAGGATGAATGTGATACTGAAATTCTGCAAAAAGGGGGTTCTTGTCTAATCCAGTGCTGCTTTTGAAAGCCCTGCATCTGCAGTATACAATGATCATGCAGAAAGTATTTTGTCTTTGTTAATGATGAGACAGCAAATGAAGATTTAGGAATCTATCTCTCCTGTGATACCATCCTTTCAGAACAGGCATTGGAGCTTCATGACGTGCATCCAAGACTGACTCTCCAGTGATGGCCTGTCAAAGAATCTTGCTGTATTTCAGACAGGGAAGGAGGAAAAGAACTCCCACACAACTTCAGTGGAGAGGATCCTGTTTTCATGATTATTTATTTTTTAGTCAAATGACTGATTTTTTAGATCAATATGCTGCATTCACTTAGTTGCATAGAGAAGAGTGAAAGTTAGTAGTCAGATTGCAGGTCAAGAGGTAAAAAACTAAAAGTCAGTTTCTGGCTTTCAGTTCCCTGAATTACATATATTTTTACCATACTTAGGGGAAACAATGGAAGCTTCAGACCTGCCATGTCTGTAATGACTTTACTTACTGTATCCTTCGATAGGAGAGGTTAGGAAAGCTTTTGGGGTTTTCTGAGAATTCATACAGAATGAAAATGCAACACCAATATTACCTCTCTTCTTGCATTTTCTCCACAGAAATAAGTGTGATGGGTATTTTTTAATGGTCCTTAGATATTGCTCAGTGCAAAGGCTAATGCATTCTTGAATATGTCTTCGTGGTGTGAGAGACTCATTAAAACTATCTATTTGCAGTTGCACACAAAAACCAGTCCTTAATTGCCTCCCTGGATATGGACAAGAGCTTAAAAAGATGCAAAATATAAAAGATTAAAAGAGCATAATGATATCTTCAAGAGATGAAAGATATGATCTAAACGTTAAAGAAAAAAAAAGGAGAAAAGCTTGAAATCTCTTTGTGTTTCCCCAAGTTAAGTAGGAAAACTTTGAAGATGACAGTAATTTTCTATTGTGTTTCATCTTTTTCATAATAACATATTTTGATATGTGGAATGAGTGTATCACCTAATAATGTTTTTTAGGACTACATAAGTTGTAGTATAAAGCAATATAAGCAAGATTTTCTTCTACTTTTTGCCACAATAACTAAAGATATTATGCTGTATGGTTTTAAATAATTCTGATTGGATGCATACTTGGGTGAGGCATTCCTAGAGAAAAAGGAGATTGATGCTGGTGGTTTATCAGGTGTTGCTCTGCAACTTGGTTGTAAACTCAGATCTTAAGGGCTCAAAGTCATGAGGTCTTGTTTTTGAATGAAGTGTAAAAACATGATTCTGACCATTTGTGGTCATAAAAGATCCCATGATGCTTTTGGAGATGTACTCTCATGTCCTGGCCAAATTCAATTTTTGTTAGTTCCATGGTGATTACTTCATTCTCCCTGCAGTTTTGGTTAGATGAGGCATTCTTTTCTTCCCATTCTGAATCCCTGGTGTGTGTTGCATTGATTGCTTAGCCCATAGGTTTCAACTTGAAGGATGCTGCTGTTCAGCACAGAGCTAGGTTGTTTGCTAGCTAGGTAAGAAGTTTCTGGATTCATTTGGAAAAAATGCTTTTGCTAGATAGAGGTTATAATTTCAACACCCGCACAGGCAGTGTGAATTTACATATGCTGGACAAATTTCTGACCTATTGTAATAAGCACTGATGATGTATGCAATAATATGGTGATGTCTGGTGATGTATGTAATAATCGAGGAGATGAAAAGGGATTGTATTTTCCAAATGCCACAAGTTGCTGGAAAATTCCTGACTAATGGTTCAAAACCTGCGTTCAGTTTTTTTTATCTGAACATGGAAGTGCAACAAATGTAACAAATGTGTAACAAATGACAGTGTTTATGCATGTGCCCACCCACTGTAAAGGGATTGGTGTGCTATGACTATACTAAATGGAATTACTACTTCTGTTTAGATTATAACAAGAGGTCCCCTGATTTTAGAACACCAAGGAATCTGAAGTTTTCCATTGATTTTGACACTGTCTCTTGGTAACAATGTAGTTTGTTTCATTTTCCTGTGCATTATTTGAAAGGGGTGAATGTGACTAGCATACCGATTATCAAGATTCTCAACTTATTTGCGACAAATTTCTTTCTGGGTGAAGAGATGCCAAATTCTTCAACAGTGGAGTGAAACGTTTCCCTTATAGCTTCAGAGTCAGAGTTTGTGTCAGATGGACTTTGGTGGCACTTAGCAGAAAGTTTCTGTATGGTTGCTTTGTATTTTCAAGAATGTTTTTGCTGTACCTCTTACGGGAAAATATTACATTTTTGCAGTAAAATTGTGTATCTTTGGGGTGAATGGCTTTTGGTATGGAGTGGAAACTCTTTTTCTTGATACATCATCAATATGAAGAGCTTCAGTCAACAGCCTTGTATTTACAGGTTGTTTAGAGGATCCCTAGAAACCATCAGTCAATAACCTTTCCTAGTTATTAGGTGTGTTTTTGTAATGCGTCCTGATGTGTGTTTGTGTGCATATAGGAATGTCTGCATTAATATTGCATGCTGAATTTTTTGTGCAGTGATTTATATGTGATTTTGTGTCTGTCCTTGTAAACATGCAGGTGATGATGGATCTGCTTGTTTTTAAGGAGTTTGGTGACAGCACTAATTTGGCCTTGGCAGGAAGAGCCTGAGCTCCATTTCACAGCCTGTGTCTAGGCAGTGGGGTGGAATAAAGTCATGATGGTCCCTTGGCCATCATGACTCAAGACTGAAAGCTGGAGTCTATCCTAGCCAATGCAATGTTCCAGCCATTGCATTGCTTTGCTTTCCTTGGAGACCTGGATACAGCAGGTACATGGGATAGATGGCAGCTGTAAACTCTGTCACACAATACTCACACCAAAGGTGGCTTTAATAAATACTCAGGAGAAAAAATGTTCTTTATCCTTCTGTTCTTGCATGGGTGGTTTTAAAGATGGCGAGAAGTAATTTGCTAACTTGGGAACACTGCCTTCATCTGACTTAGGGTGAAGTCAAATGGTTGGGAGGAAAAGAGCTTGTCTTATTGTGAACTGGCGATTTTTGAGAATTTAAGGGTTCTCCCTAAGTTATGACATCATAAGACTTCCCCAAGATGTTCGGAATCCCCTCCTTGTAAGTGGCATCTCTTTGTTTATGACAAGGTAGGGAGTGCAGGCACCTGTCTTGGACCATCTGAACTGTGCTGATAGGAGATCCCCCAGACAGGTGAGTTGCCCAACCCTGAGTCTCTGGCTTGCAGGAGGAGGCTGTAAGAGTGCAGCCTGAGCTGAGGGGATGTGCCCTGAGCAAGCACTCCTGAACACTCCTGAGAGAGATTTCCATTGTAAGGATGCACTTTGAACATGAGGTTTTTGGGGCTGCTGTTTAAATTGCCTGTGATGGATAAGGTGTAGTGTGCTTCATTCTCTTCATATCCTGTGATCTGCCTCAGGCTCCAGGTGAGCTTCCTGCATGTTGGCTGTGTGATGTTTCACTGGCCAGCCCAGTCCTTTCTGTCTTCCTCATGGTCTCCAGCTGGACCCCAATAAGGCGAAGGCCATCTTTCTGGCTAGGAGGAAGTTTGTGCATAAAAAAAATCAGGCTTTAAATGAGGAGTGAGCTTAAATCTTACCTTTGCCCACTTATCTTTGACCATCATGCTATTGAAGAGGAGCAAAGGCTTTGTGTCTCTAACAGTATTTCTGGCATGAGTTTCTTTTATCAGTTTCATTAGCATCTCAATACAACTCTGCTTTTTAAGACACTGTGCTTTACTTAAAAAGATTTTAACAAAACAGCAGATGAAAAATCTCACATTAAATTGTATGGTTTTGTGAAACTGTTCAGATCTTTTTTGCTATCACATGGACCTTTCACCTCTGTCTTAAGCAGAAATAATTGCAGGTCTTCTGAAATGAGTTACATGAAGAAGTCATTATTATTTCATTCAGATGTTTAGAAGCCAGATTTTAGATGCTGTTTGAGGTGCTGACATGAGCACTTTCAGTGAGCTACAGCAGCTGTTGTGCAGTTACTGCTCCTTAGCTAATGCTCTGCGACCAGCAGACTATTTATATTTCATTAACATTTAATTAGCCCTCTGTACCTATGCCTGAATAATGACAGATGGATAAGTGAACTTGAGGACTATCTGGCTTTTTAAAGTTTATAATTTTAAACCTGTTTCTTTCTTCTTGCCTTCCTTTTACCAATATTACATTATGGTAGATTTTATTTTTTTTTAATGAACCTTTGGGTAGTTAAACTTGGAGAGACAAGTAAGCCTCATCATAGTACTAGCAATCACAGACTGCTGTAAGAGTGTTGAAATCTCATGTTCCCTAAGAGAATGTCTCAAAATTACCTTTACCAACAGATTATGGTATGGATACACACAGAATTATTTGAAGGGCAGGAAATGTGAAAGCAATGTCATCCATTTCAAAGAGATTGCTGCAAACATCAGGTTATCCTTGAACTACTGAAAAAAATAATCTGATCAAGGTACCTGTTTGAAGGATTATTTTAGTTATTTCTATAGTCCTATAATGGCATGAGAAACCTTTATGATTTTGTGAGAATGAGTTTTAACTTTTTTTTTTAAATAGCATTGAATTGAAGTTATAGAAAATTTTATAGTCTCTGCTTCTTTATATGGACCCTGTGCTGGAATATTAAAATGCAGAAAATGGCTACGGCATCAAATTCAGAAATATTAAAATACTTTCTAGCATTAGGAGGGAAGTAGTGGAAAGGAAACACCACAAAATAAGAAAAAACTGGTTATTGTTCTGAAATGCAACTGGTTTGATGTGAGACTCTTCACTGATTTTAGTATGGAAAAGTAACAGGGCACATTTCTTTCTTGTAATTCTCAGTAATCTAGTAAATATCCAGAAAACTAAAAGAACAAAAGCAACAAACAGTATTACTGACATCTGTACACTTTTAGCTCTTCCTTGTGTCCTTTGTTCTCAGAGGAAATTTAAATCTGCTTAGAAAAATATTTGTTGTGACTCCTAGATAGAAGTAGCTAGAAATAGTAGACTTTGCTTACAGAGTCTAGGAGAGAATTGAAAGCACTGTTCCTCAGAGTGCCAGGAAAATCTTTGGTAAATGTGCATTATATCTGCACATACTCTGTTCACTTCTGTTCAGGTCTGTGAAGTCAGATAAGCCCAATGGGAATCATACTCATTAACACAAATGCCTAAATACTAAATCTGGTAGGATTTACAAGGACAATGAAAAAGAAGCGCTGTCGTAACATTTGATTTTTATTTTCATGGCCTAGCTCAAGTTTATATTGGTGCCATCAATAAAAAACACCAGTAAATTCAACAGTAAAAGATTACCTCTTCAGATATGGTCAGTGGTATCTGCTTGGTTAAAGTGGTGACTGGTGACTCCTTTGTGATGAAAACCTGTCTAGAAGTCAGGTGAATATATCTTTCTCAGCATCATATGGCCAACAGGAACACTGACCCTATCTCAGGAAGGACGAAAATTTGTCAAAGGCAGAAGTTCACTAAGAACTCTCCAGCCTGTAAAGGTGAGGGATGCTGGAAGGACAAAAAGCAGTTTGAGCAAGGAAAGGTTGGAAAGACATATGTTGCCCTTACCTCTGCCTATTGGGATCTGTCAGTCAGTTCATTTAATGTTCTTCTTTCGTGACTGAAATGGTTCACCTGGGAAGTTAGTAGTGAAAATGTCCTCATAAACCCAGAGTCTGCCTGGCTGCTCTCTGCCATACATCACCTCTGGGCTGTAAGAAGGGAGGGAGAGTTTGTCTGAAGTGAAGGAAGACATTGCAAGAAGAGCTGGTTTATAAACCTGCACCAGGTATAATGTATTACTGACAGTGAGAGTTTATGCCAAAACCAGTTGTTCGTCATTTCCAAATGCAGGTGTAAAAACCAGGTGGTGACACTGTTTCATATGTCATGTGTGAGGTTTGGGAAATGATATTTGAAAAGAAGCTAATATAAAATAGCTTTTTGAACCACCCCAGAATTGCCACCTGGAGCAGCACAGGGCATCACTGGTGTTTGTGTCTGCCATAGTAGCATTGAACTATTTTAGTTTCTAAGTATGGAGCCAAAAAAACTTGTGTTTTGGAAAGATGAATATTTTCATTCTCCACAGCAGATCATTTTATTTGTTGGAAAATTGAAAGTAACATTTGTGATCGAAAATTTCTATTTTCAACCCTCAGAAAAGAGTGGAAATGAAGATTAATACATTCTGGATTAATTTTTTTTTTGTTTTCTTTTGTGTGCATTTTTAAAAGGATGAGCTGTATTTCTTTGTAAGACTCTTACAGCTATTCTTCTATCTTCTAAAATATCATTATGTGAACTGATGACTGCATACCCCTGGGGATATTGCAATATAAAAAATTCCGGTTTTGTGAAACTAATCTCTGTAAAATTGGATAGAAAATATAAGCAGCAAAGCGCTTGAAGAAAATCTGTTGATTTTAGCAATTACATGTGCCATTTCAGTGCTGCCAAAGGGTGATCACAACTCAAAGGTATTGCTTACCTGTAGAAATACATCATTCCCTCTGTTTAAAACTCTCAATCAGCACAATAATTTTGTATATTTATATTTGGTAACCACAGTTTGAAGAGTTTCCTCTTTCTGTTTGCAATTTCCAGTAAATACTGTAATTAGTTTTTCACATCTTCACTTCAAAAAATATTTTTAAATTGAAAAATTATATTATTTAGGGAGATTAAAAAACCACCAGGTTCTACACTTCCAGTTCCTGCCATCCTTCATGATGTCATGGGAGAATGTAGCAGTGGAACTGTAGACGACTCAGCAAGACTTAATTTCTTACATTCAAATCTTATATAATCTGTCTAATTTTTACCCCTCAAATTTGCCATTCACACAGTAGTCCTTACAGTTAATACTATTGTGATATTAGATGTGAATTCAGAAATTCTTGTGGCTCTGACAGAATTTTTGTTTTCAGGTACTCAGAGAAAAACACATTAGGTTGATCTCTGTGATATTTAAAATGATGAAGAAGGATATTCAGCTTGGAATGCTAATTCAAATAAAATTATAAGATTTTGTGATTCTACTTTAAAAAAATTGAAAACATCATGATAATAAACATTATTTCCAAACTAATTTTTTGTGCTAAGTATGAGTAGGGAGAAGAAACTTTATGAAGTTATTTGTATCAAAGTTTACAAAGAGATTGTCATGCATACATTACAATAAATTGGTGTCATTGTTTGGACATGAACTAAAAAATGAGAGCACAGTGCTTTTGAAACAGCTACACAAAATTATATAACTGCTCTAAAAAGCAAATCACACTTGTTTTCGTGTATTTCTTTTTCACAATATTAAATCTCCTTTCTGACAGCTAAAAGGAAATTACTGCAATTTAGGGTGTGAATCTTTATCAGTAGCTGACAGGTAGGAAAAAAATGTTAAGTCCATATAAACAGTTATTCATAATAGCATTTAGTTGGAAAATGACAATCACTGAGCATTTGATTTAGGTAATTTTCCAGGACAGTAGAAATACTTTCTGCAGTCGACCAGGCACTTTTTATGAGCCTGAAGCATGGAAGTCTGCCTGCTCACTCCAGAAGGAGCAAGAGAAATGCAAAACTGGATACCATTGTATAGCAGATAATGCATTTACAGATTCTTGTCCTGCTTAGAAATAATCCTTTATAAAGTCAAGTTGGTATTTAACCGTTTTGGCTATTTCTTTTTGAAGTGCACACAGTGCCAAACTGTGCCTGCAGAGTTTAGTCTGCTACAATAAGTGGGAGCTTGGCACAGCCATTGAGGATTTTGCCCCTTTAGATAGAGGCAGACTAGTGACATTGACTTCATTCTCTTTTCCATCTTTTTTTTGTGTTTCTGCTGTTCCAGAGGAGAAATTCTTTGTCATGTCACTAGCTTAGCTGGTGTTTAGGGTGGAGGGATGAGTCCCCTATCTCTGTCATATGTTCCTGAGAAACATTGGTAAAAATAATTATTTGAAAACTCTAAGGACAGGATGGCAATTGCAAAAGCCAGAATGTGGTGAGGCTATATTTTCTTTTTGTTAATGTTCCTGCCAAATATTGAGGCAGAAAAACCAGTGTGAGTCTTGACTAGAAACTCATCTTATGTCAGAACTTTACAGTTTTGGAAAGCTAGAAATAAGCAGCTACATGTTTTGAGATTCAGCTGAAGAAGCTGTGATGCTTTGGGTTCACCTCAGCTCCCTTTAGTTCCTCTGTGTTTGAAGGTGACTGTACAAAACAAATATTTTGCTCATGCCATGCTTTTCCAGCTGTTGAACAAAACTGCTTTGTTTTGCAGGTATCAGTCAAAAGTGGGTGGACTGGGTGAATCTCTGGGTTTCTGGAGAGCTGACAGAGTTATCCCAGGATTACAGCAAACACATCCCTGGGGAATGCTTTAAGGGGGAAAATGTTTCAGTATTGATCGAACACAGTTTCAAATCCCATGATGGTGTGAATACACGCAAATCAGAGAGACGATATCAAGCTAATTTATGGAGGAGCTGTCCTGACCAGGATTAAATCCCTAGGAAAGAACTCATGAAAGTTGAAAACAAAAATTAATCACTCAGCAATCACAGCCAAAGATGACACATTAGGAATTAGTTTTTCTGTCAACAAACCTGTTTTCCATTTTTTCCTGTGAGTTTGTGCCCTCTCCCAGCTGCTTTTGTCCGTGAGCAGTGCCTTATAAAGTAGTGGTGAATTAATGTTGCTCAGAAAGTCTCATTGAAGAAGACAGCCTTTCCTGGAGGCCTTAGGTCAGCCTTATTGTGCCCTACAAGGAAACAATAGCATCCTAAAAACCAATTGTTATTGTTGCATTAAGGGTACAGGAGAAAATTGTGTTTGACCTTTGCCTTTGCATGCAGATTGCGACAAAAAGTCTCTTTGCAAGTTTCTTTTATCTGTTTGTTAAAGCCTTCTTCTGCTGTGCTGCTGCAGTTGGTGATTTTACAGTGCTTTCCCTAGCAAGCACCAGTTAATCATAAGGTGCTTGGATTTTTTCCTTAAGTCTCAGTACAGAAATTTAATAGGGGTTTCAGTGCTTCAAGGAATAAAAGTTAAGTAGTCTGCTAGCTAAGCTTCCTCATTATATTACCTTATGCTTAGCTGCTCAGATGAAGTGAATAATAATTTTCTTTCTTGGCAGCATTAGCTCTACAGAAGCACCATAAGCATCCAGTCAGGCAGTTCTGCATGTTGAACTGTTTTTAATTCATCCATTTGAATACCAGTTTAATGTGGTTTACTATGATTCTGTCATCACACATAAAATGGCATATCTTTTATCAAATTTTTAAAAATTAATTTTGAGCTCACTATGTGTTAGGGTATATATATGTAACTAATGATTCGTGGAGGTGTACATCTCTGTTCCACAATATGCATTAGTTGTTTGAATAATTAGATAGAGGCACTGAATGTGGACTATGAAATAGAAATACCCAAGCGGAAATCCTAATCTGCCACAATAATTGAATGAAAAGGTTTGTCATTGCCTCTTGTAAGTCTTAAAATCACTGTTATCTTGCGAAGCCACAACAGCATAAAATTTAGCTTACTGAAATAGAGGTGCTTTTTTAATATTCTGGGGTTCATCAGCTATGGAAATAAGCATTTTGGAAATAATGTATAAAAAAGCACTGAAATTTTAATAATGGAGATGAATTTCTTCTGAAATGTGTGGTGTTTTAAGTAGAGGGTTAAGGAGATCTAGCAACTAGGTAATAAGGTGGCAAAGTTCTAAATGCTTTGTCACTGGCAGTGCAGAAGATGTTAATATATTTAAAAATAATGAGGGAAATAAAAAGAAATAGCTTCTCTTATTCTGCACACCTGTCACAATGTATTTCCTACCTCTCAGTTACATGGCTTTTCTGAGAATGAATTTTTCAAGATTTTTCTAGATATTTTTCCCTCTAATGGTTCATTTTGATTTTAGCAACCGCAGCTTGAAAAACAAAACAATCTGGACTGGCAGAACAAACTCATCCCATTGGATCAAAACTGCAGAACTTTCTCATATAAGTTATTTTCGATCCCAGTGCGGAGTTGTTCTTCCATGTGGTGCACAGCCCTGTGCTGGAGGCAATGCCCCTGTGTTTGTTAGCTGTCTGTGTAGGTATATTCTATTTTCCATATCAAACGATTACGTCTTGTGCAAGATGATGATAGAGTTCCTTTGGACTTGAGACAGAGGGAAGTGTTTGTCATTTCTTGACTTCTTAGCATATTATTGCGTGCACATCTCGTCTCGTGGCATCCTGTGATGGGATGGTGATCAAACATTACTTGTCAGAGCCATGTGACAAACCAGTGCTAAATTACTGAGTCTCAGTTGACAGCAGTCAGTGATGGAGAGGGTCTTTGAGTTAGCAGTTTGAAAACATAAAGGTGTCAAAAGAAGGCATTCCTTCCCAGGGTAAACTGAAATAAATCACTTTGTAGACTCAGCTGGCTTTTGTGACATGTTGACTTGCTTTTCTGCCTCTTCCCCTGCCCCCCTCCCTCCAGCCCCTCCCCAATATCATGATTTACTTAATTGGTCAGTATTTTACCATTCTCAGATGAGCATAAGTGAATTAGCATTATAATAATAGCGTGATTGCTTTCCAAGATTCTAATGGCTGCAATCTCTGGTTTCCTTTTCTGTGATCAAAAGTCATGGTGGAAGGAGCTAAGTTAATAAAGTACAGGATTTATAGGTGCTAGAAAGAATCTAGGTTTGTGTCTCCTGGATGCTTTTGTGAGCTAGGTAGGGTGTTCAGTACCTGTTGGAGAATGGCAAGTAATGTTCATTTTTTGATTTGTGGGGTTTATATGGTGTGTTTCAGAGTTGTTCTTCTGCTATATTTGGCTCTGTTCACACGGTGTAATTTTGCTTTCTGTGAACTGGACTAAATATTTATTGGTTTTGCTGAATTTTCTCGTCATTAAACTCACTTGGAGATTTGGGAGAAATGACTTCATGAAGTATGCAGAGAAAAAGCAAAGGGAGTTACGGTTTTATTTTCTGTTTGTTTCTTTCTATTTTTTGTGTATGTTTGTGAAAGAATTTACGATATTCCCCTGGGCTGGGAAAGCATTTTGCTTCTCTGAATGGGAGCAGTTGCTTGGAATCAGTGAGAGCTCTGTCATTGATATCAGCTGGAGCATTAGTCAACTTGTTGCAAGATTTGCCAACACAACCTGGCCATGTTAAAATAAAATTTATATATCCAAAGATTTCAGGTCTAAGACTTGTCACATTTATTTTTCAGTTCATATTGTTCATTTTTTGCTACTATTTGAGAACTACAGATTCACTTGGAATTTTTTTTCCAAAATGCTGTAGCTTGATTATTTGTCTCTTCTTTGGGATGATATATTAAACTAATTTCTCGAAAAGCCTAAGCATTTTTTTTTAATTTAGTATTTTATCAAGGTTATGAAACAAACAATACTGTAGATAAATAATTCAATTTTTCATACTGGTGATAACACTACTACACTATATATCTCTTAAACACATCCAGTATTTATCTGGCAGTTAGTTTTTTCCTAAGAAAAGAATGAAATTGTATTGGCACTTAGAATTTTAAAGCTATAAAACAAATTAGGTATTACCTTATATATTTTATTATTTATTTTATTTTGGAAAGGATTCAGATAATTGCAGATTTAAAAACTACAAACTAGGAAGTTTTATTCAGTTAGGTTTTTATGTCTTTGCTTTATTGTATTTCTGTTATTATTGTAAGAGAGAGAACAGGAATATTTTTGCAACCTAGTAGTATTCAGTGGTGTGTTAATTAATCTGTTTTTGACAGTCTGAACTTACTTTGAGTGTCATACTTTAGGGGTTGTCTGGGATTCTTATCATGTTTACATATGGTGTATATGTTCCTGTTAACCAGTAGGCCAATCAAAATCCTTCAGTGAATATTCACTGCTAGCAACTCAGTACCATATACAAACTATTGAGAAGTTAGCCCTTAATTTTTATCTGTTTTTATGTACTCACACAGTAGAAATCATTAGAGGCACAAGGAAATAAGGAGGACATGCTCTGACCCCTCTTCACTTGTCCCCCAGGAGCCTGAAGTTCTTTTGTGCAAAGCAGTTATTTATCTTGTCCGTGCCCATGCTGTGTCGGTGCCTGGTGTAATCCTGGGGACAGGAGCATGGCTCCATTCTTGCTTCCTCCCTCTGGCTTGCACTCATTTGTTAAAATAAGGGTGGAGCATGTTCTCATGGCTTAGATGCCTAAACACAGTAAACAAAATCTGAGTGTCAGTCTGACAATTGTAATCTGTAACAGGGCAGGTTTTGGACAATGCAGGTTATAATTTTCCAGTTTGGGGTGTTTCTGATATCCAATTTAGTCGTCACAAATGAAAAAGGTTTAAGGTCTTCTCCTGTGAATGTTTCTTGTGGATTGTTTCTGTTCTGAGCGTGTTCTACTTTTAGGCAACTTCTCTACCCACTTACAGTAACTTTAGGTGCCCAAGTTAGGGCTGTGCTTTCTGCTCCAAGGAGCTGGGTTCTCAGCATCTGTTGCCTTGTTCTGTGTCACAACCTTTAAGTGTCTTTTATATCTTGCCACAAGTGACTGGATCACTGTGCATAATTTACTTGACATATTTAGCTTGTTTTTTTCTGGTTTAATGCTTGTGAAAGAGAATACATGTTAAATGAGTTATCTGAATAGCCCCAAAGAATGGCTTTGTCAAGTATTTTTAAAATCACAGTCTTAATTGAATGAAATTCATATCCCATATTCAAAATGTGTGCTGCATCATCAAGTTGATCTTACTCCTTTTGTCACGGCTTTTATTCCTTTTCCTGCATTGAAGTACTTCCCATGATAGCAAGCTGAAGATCACAATCTAGCATCACGTATTTCCTGTGAGATTTGACTGACTCTTTATGAGAGTAAATTATTGTTTCTCTTTAGTAGGACAAGTTAGTGTCCATTATTCCTCACAAAAAATATGTCACCTATTTGTTTGCACATATAGCTGGATATTTTTTGTTCTTTACAATTAAGTCAATGTGCAAGTGCATATGTAGACCTGTCAAAGGAAAATAGATATATTTAAAATCCAGTTCTTGCCATTGCTATTGGAAAATAAGACTAAGCTGACTGGCAGGAGAATAAACTGATGTGTCAAGAATTATTGTGCTTTTTAGATACTGACATATCCAAAAATAGTGATCCATTATATTGGATCACTATTTATGTGAATAAACTTCGACTACCTTAGATCAGGTTTGTTGGTGTGTTTGGTGGTTTTTTTGGTTTTTTTTTTTTTGTGTTTAGACTTAGGGTGTCTCATAATCTGTATAAGTGCCAAGGTTATAGTTATAAAGTGATAATAGAAAACTGATTTTGTAGGCACTTTGCTAGACCCTTCTGCTGCTGGGCATACGGAAATGTTGTGCTTTGCATTTTAAAATCTTGACTTTCAGATGATTTTTTATTTGGACTCTTCATTTTTTTTATTTTTAGTTTTGAATGTAAGCAAGGTGTAAGAATAGATCCAAAACAGGAGCTGTTAGTTGCCTTCATTTTCTAATCCTACAGTGGGCTGAAGTATGAGAGGATCTCTAAGATTAATTTGGGTTAGAGAGTAGAGGGATAAGCAGAAACAGTCTTTTTTGTACAAAGAGAGAGAGGGAAGCTTGAGAAGAGTGTAGTGTTAAGATCGAGTTTCTTAAAGAAGAAATAATGAAGAAATACATGAACAGTTACTGCTTCTCTTGTCCTCTAGAGCACAACCTAAACCAGATAAAGCCCTGAGGGAATGAAGAGCCTTTCAGCAAGAATTGCCAAGAGGAGTGGTGTTATCTAAGCAGTCCCTGTTTTGAGTGTAATAGGCAACCAAGGCTTCTCAAAATGTCAGAATCCACACCCAAGGGAGAGTCCAAGGTGAATGGTGGGGTTAGCTTGTGGAGGGAAGAGGGCTGTGCTTAAAAGAAGGTGCCTTCCTGTGAAGGCTGCTCTCCAGCTATGTCCCATCTCTTTGTGGAGGTGGCAGCTGTGTGGCATCATCCCTGTCCTCCTGTATGTGCTGTGGTTTTTGTGGAAATCAAACCTAAGCACAAATGCTGGAGTGGTCCAGGACTGACTGCAAATGGCCTCTGGGCTGCTATTTACATGTAACCTGTGCATCTCAGAGCACACCTGAATGGTCACCTGTTAGCATATAGTTCATATGTCTGCTCCAGAATGCATTTGGTCTATTTTTATTATTTGTTTCCATCTTTGGTTGCAGATTAAATGTGTCACTGTGAAAAATCTGAAAAGAAAATGTTTAAAAGAAGGTAATCTAGCAGATCTGAAGATCTACTGCAGGTAAACTATTAAGCTGGCAACAGGCAAAATTATCTTACGGTGGAGACTGAACCACATTCAGAAGAATTTGCTCGATGCAAAAGCCACCCTGTATTTCTGCCATAAAGTTCTTTTCTAAAAGAACTTAGAGTAATGTTTCATAATGCTATCAGGTCTTTTAGGAACAACGGAATTAATGAAGTTGATATGTTTTGTTGTGACAGATCCTAGCAGGATTTGCATTAATTGAAACACATGTTTGGAGCAGGAGTGTTCAAAACTGGTAACCACGGGAAAATATTTTGATGAACAAGTAACCTAGGTAAGAAAGACTGATTATGATGGTAAATTTACTTGCTATATGATATTAGTGAAAATGGTGTTTAATTTGTAGATCTCTTCCTAGTCTTCATAGTCTGGCCCTAAATATATGTTACATGCAAGTATTATGTTCAAACTCATTGTTATTTTCATCAGCCAGCTTTGCATCTTCTGTATTACTAGCATTTTCTCCGAAAGAGAGTTGTTGTGATTGCAAAATCAGTTACAGAAAGGTTTGATGTAAAAATCTCTTCCAAAAAGTTGATGTAAAAATCCCTCTAATTTTCTGAAATACTACTAAAATCAGACGTTGAAATAAATGGATAAAATGTATATTACATTTGGTAGAGTGTTTTCCAAAGTGCCTGGAAGTACAAAGCACGACAAATGTTTCTGCTTCAAATACTTGAGCTTTTAGTTTTCACTGCACCCAGTGAAGTGTATAGTGCACACACAGCCTAGATGACAGCTAACTGTAATTCTTCAAGTAAGAAATTTTTGAATATGTATGATTAGGGTGCATACTAACCTGAATGTGTGTTGTGGCTGAATGGGAGGTTACAAAGAACCCAAGCTTCTAAGTGTGTGGAGATTCTGTTTACTAACCTACTTGAGCACTTTTGGAAACAGAAGATCCATTTTCAGAGTTTTTAAAGTTTGTTTGTCCAGTCAGTCTTACTGAAAATTTGTGGGATTTTGATCGATAAAAAGGCAAACTTCTAAAGAAAGAATAGGATTTTTTAAATGCTGTCTTATGCTGTTTTTATTGTGGTTAAGGAGTTAGAATAATTGTTAGATTTTTACCTGGGATCTCTCTTTTTTTAGGCACCAAAATACATATAAGGTTGTCCTAAGCCAGAGGAGACTGTCTCTCCACATGACCCTAGCTCTTGAACTGTTCATGCTTCTGGCTACAGTGTTCAAATGGAGCAATGTCTGTCACTGTGCTTCACAATCCTTGAAGGGCTTTTGTCCTGTTTCTGAAAACAGAAGCCTGTGCAGTTGAAGGAAGGACATATTCAGTAGAGATTATTGGTTTATGAATTCATTCATGCCTCAGGTGGTTCAGGGGGAAGTGACTCTAGCATGACATGGGGCACAGTGCTTAGAGGCATTTGTGTGGCATCTTGCTCAATGATCTCTTCATGTTACAGTGAGACTCCTGTCTGTAAATGTACTCTGAGCATGAGAAAGGGGTCTGATCATTGCACAAGAAATACCAATTCGTTAGGAAAGGATGGATCTCAATAAAGACTGCAGGATATATCAAGCAGTCTTTTCAGTGGATGCTAACATTATGTATTAGATTTGAAAACAATGGTTTTGTTCCTTACAACCTCTTTCTGGTTGGAAGGGACCTTAAAGGTCATCCGGTTCCAACCCTCTTGCTGTGTGCAGGGACACCCTCCACTAGACCAGGGCCTCATCCAACCTGGCCTTTAACTACTGGAAGGCTTCAGTTAGGTCCTCCAGTAACTTTCTCTTTTCCACACTGAATAACCCCAGCTCTCTCAGCCTGTCTTTGTGCGGAGAGTTTCTCCAGCCCTATACAACTCCCTCAAAGTATGATAGATGTATGATAGTATCTGTAGACTTTTTGTTCCCCTTTTTTATATAGTGACACAATTTAAGATTAGCTGTCAGATCACATTCAGTTCTCTGAAATATTCTGTAGTTTAGATGAAAACAAGTCTTCACACAGAAGAAAGTGAGAAGAGCATTTGTGCCAGTCAAGTTTATAGACATTGTTCTTTCACAAATTTTCTTCCCCTATTCTCTCCCTATTGCTGGTAACAATTGCATCAATCATAGGAGAGCTATCAAGTTAAGCTTCATGCACCCCAGTGAAGTTATTTTTATGCAAATATGGTTCAGTTGCTTTAGTTTCTTATTTGAGAGAATTTTTAGTAGGAAACCTGATAAATCAAAACTGGAAAGCAAGTGGGTAAAGCAAGATAAAAAACCAGAGTTCCTTCTTGAATAATGGCCTTGGGGATTAATTTTTTTTTCAATTTAAAGGGCATTGATTAAGTTTAGAATAACATAATTTTGTAACCATATTTTAAATGAAATCTGAAATGCTTTAGGATCACCAGCTATACTGGCATGCTTTGACTGAAGCACAGGCAGCTGGACAGACCCCCCCCACTGCTGCTCCTGTGCAATTTCTTTGAAGCCAAGCAGTGCACTCAGGATTACCCTTGATGAATTTGGAACATTGCATTTGTTCAGCAGGGGGATGTGTTCATTTGCATCTCTCTCCTTACTTGAGAGATTTGCATGCTCCCTAAAAGCCTTTGTCTTAACAGCACAGTTTCTGTCACTGCAGAGAGAAACCAGACACCAAACTGTGGTTTCAGCAAACAGAGCAGTGAGCCCACAGGGGCAGACCGAGAAAGTGGGGAAAAGGCCTGCTATTTGGCACCATCAGATCTTTCACAAATTAAGTCTGATTTATTACAGTAATTTTTATGTGCCTATGAGATTACACTTTCTGACAAAGATGGTTTTAACATGTAGAAAGACAGGTAACTTCAACATATTCTGGAGGATAACCACCAACACTTGGTGCAGTTCTAACAAGGAGCTTCCAGTGGTTTCTCCTCCAGCTTCACACCCATTTAAAGCTCAGCCTTCATTGTTCATAGCTGTGTTTGTGAAATGTTTCATTTCTGCCCAGGAAGACTGTAATGGGCTCAGGCATGCCATTCTGCATTTCTGAAGAACACAAATGTTAACTCTTACGTATGCGGGTCAGCAGCACTTAATGCTGAATTGATGGCTGACTTCTTACTATTGTAAGTTTCAGCTAGAGAAAAGGTATAGAAAATCCACTTACCAGTGAAAATAAACTTTCCAAGTTCTTAGTGGGTGGTATTTCTTAATTAGGTTGAAGAAAGAGTCTGAGAATCTCAGAGCAAATAGGCTCTGCCATTTAATATTTCCAGTCACACAGTGTTAAAGTCTTCACATCACTAAATGCATTTGTCTGTTGAGCATGGAAGAAGTTGTTTCTGTGTGTGCAAGTGGTGTTCAGATTTGGGCTCTGCATCTGAAGAAGTTTCAGTTCACTGAAAATGGTATTGCAAAGAGCTGGCTGGCCTAACACTCAAACCTGTTTTCCAGTCAAAGCCTTTGTGATGTTCTGAAGATGGCAAAATCCCTTTTCCTTGTGTCTTTGTCCCTATTTAAATCCAGAATCTTAGTATTTTGCATTCTTCCTGACAAAAATGACATCACTCACTGTTACTTGGTGCCTGTCAGTTTTAAAAGCAGAACAGCAGTGTGGACAGCACTCTGGTGAAGACAGATGAGAAGAGGCAAACATTTTATTAATTGCTCTCTATTTTAACCAGTAACCTAGCACTAGAAAACTTCTTTTTCTAGTTCTGTTCTGCATTAAAAGATAGTATAAATTTAAATTTGCCTTTGTTTTCATTGCATATACTTAGACTATGTGACGTTTTCCTGTAAGTCATATGATTTTGTAACTTCCATATGATGACCTGATACGTAGCTTGATTTGTACAGCAATCTCAAATTTATTTTCACTTTAAGAGCTCCAATTTAAATATCAAGTTACCCAAATCTCATTGATTTCTACAACATTCAGTGTTCTTCATAGTTCAACTTGTATCATATTGTATCGTATCAACGTGTATTCAAACTTGTATCCTTTGAATAAACAGTTCAGAAAGCCTGAGTATAATGCAATTGCATCATTATGCTTTGGTTACTTGGCAGTTTAAAACTATTTTCTTCCCATTTGGAATTAAAGCCTTTATTGGCAGATGTGGACCTAAGTATAAGCTGGATATCCTCAAAATATTTTGCTTCTTTTTCAAACTTTTAATGGTTTCTCTTGGCCTTTATAAAAAAAGGCTATTTTAGTAAAAAGATTTCCTTCCAACTGAAAATTACATATTTTTTTAAATTACAAGGACTAACTATTTCTATTTTTTCAAAGAATTTCCACTAAAATTTGCTCGGAGCTGTAATTCTTTTTCCATTTGATAGAATACATTCTGTATTCATGTAAAACTAGAGCAGTTTCTTTGCCCTTTAATTTTTTCTTATTAGTGAAGGTTGAGCAGGTAAATTGAGTAGGCAAAGAATTTTTTTTTTGCAGCCCCTTTACAGTCTGCAGCAAAGAGCCAAAATTTTGGCTCCTCTGTATGTTTAGAATGCCTAGATTTCATGCTCCACCTTGGAATGTGTATGTGTGTAGGCTTACCTGTCTCTGTAACTTATTTGGTTATATCGTCCTTCTCTGGGCATTGTACAGGCTGCAGGAGTTTTTCCTTGGGTTCCTGCTCCCAGAGCAATCCCCTTTCTCTTCTTGCATCAACCTGCTCAGTTATTCGTGGCTACCTGCAGTAGCAATGGAAGCAGTCCTTGCGTACCCCTGTGGTGCTGTTGGAGCTGCAGCAGCTCCCCTGCTTATTACATCTTTTTTTCGTTTGAGGAACTTGTGGACAGCTCTTAGAGAAATAGAGAAATTTTAAATTTTGCACGTGTTTCATTTACTGGACTTTCCTTTGACTTGTGGATCTGGGAAGTGATTACACAGTAACCTGGGAGGGACCTTCTAGGATGAATCCCAGAATGTATTTCTAGATAATTTCAAGTTTCTAAAGGAGGAACTGACATGTCTCACTGGAGACACAAATACCCATTTTTTTTTGTAATCAGGTCTCATCTCCTGAAGTTGTAATGTCTGTTAATAACTCCTTGACTCAACAAAGTAAAAACTTCCTCCATTCCCTCTTTCTGGATGACTCAATAAAGTCCAGTGCTCGAACATTTTATTCTATGTTATCCTTTGAAGAGAATAATTCTACTTAACACAAACATCTATATAATTTGTGAAGCCCATTAATAGCTCTGGACTGAGACCAGACCCAGTGGTAATCAATGGTTTTGGGTTAATACTAAGTTTGTGACTGACTCTAAATCACATCATGTGGTGTTTCAAATGCTGGCAAAAATAAAGTATTGGATGTAATGTTCTTTACGGCAGTGAAAATGTGAAGCTTCTTTTGATGAATTCAGCATTCTGTAAGAACATACCAGCTCTAGTCAAGAGACATTTTTTCTTCTTAAGATTTTTGATTTTTAGTTTTTTAATTTTTAACTATATTACTACTCAGCACTCTCACTTTTTTACTGCTGCTTTTCTACCAATATAATTTTTCTCAGACAGACTAGTTATTAAGATATCGTAGGGTTTATTAGCAGTGGAGCTGCTGATGAACAGACTTCACCTGAACATGGGTTTGACACATTGATTGCATTTAAAATTACATTTTCTTTGCAGAACCAAAATACTGAATGTTTTGGGTTTTTTTTTATTTCTACTTAGTACTTAAGGTTCAGAGTGATAAATAAGCTTACCGAATTTCATGCTATAAGGAGATAATTGTTGAAATTAGTTTATAGAATTAAAAACCTGGTTGTACTGAATCATTGTTTTGCATACTAGAACCTCACTTGCTCTTACTTCACTTTTGCATTTGACATGGAAGATTTTACAGCTCTGCTCAAAGACTGCAGCTGCCAAAACTCACTTTCCAGAAGTGCACCTTGACTGCTCTAAATTCTGTTGACTGGCATTGGAGGGCATTGTCTGTCCTGCTTAAGTACTTTGGGTCTTCTGTGCTCTGAATGGGTTGGAAATCCACACAGACTGATTTATTTTGGTCAACAGTCCAGAAATCCTGGCCATGTTCTCTTCTTCACCCAAACACCTCTGCCACTCAGAAACTGGAGTATTTCAGTAGGAAGAAAAGGAGTTTATGTGCGTTTGGTCCAGGTGGATTAATGTTTAAGGTGGGAAACAGAACAAAAACCCCTGCTTGCTGAGGGGTTTTCCCACTCTCTATTACTCATTCTCATAGAAGCCAGCACAAGCTGTACAGAAGTTTTTGTAAAGAGAAAGAAAATCCTTGGAAGTTATGATTAAAGTAATTAATAGAGGGAAGTATTACCAAATTTATAAAACAGCTGTCAAGTAAATCTTTAATTCAGTAGAAATAATGCCAAATCTTATTGTACTCAGTAGAGACAGACTTCTAAACACTTTATAAAAACGTAAATGAAATTTTTGGCTTGAATTCAAAGAAATCGATGTAATTTATATATATATATGCTTGAGTTCATGTACATATTTAAAATAGATTTTAAAACTAAATGACAAATGCCAAGTAGAGATGAATTTCCTTGATAGTATATTGTTAGTGATACCACAGAAATGCATTTTTATCCTTTTTATGAATCTGTTTTCTGGATTTCCTCCCTGTTCCTGGAACTAAGTCATAGTACCAGGCCATCAGTCAGCCAGGAAAAATGTCTTAGGAGAATTATTTTCACAGAAGAGCTGCTGTTGCTTAATCCACCAGACACAGCCCACATTCAGAAAATCCCTTCATCTGTTTTTTCTTTTGTTAAGGTATAAAGAAAGCAAAGGTACAAAAACAAGATGAAGTTAGCAACCTTTTTTTTATTTCTAAGGCTTCAGTAATCGTTATTATTGTTAATTCATTATTACAGAAGATTCTGTAATTTCTTGAGGCAAGGCTTGTCGTGTGCTGAGATCAGCCACATCAGTCTTTTAGTTGACATACCACCAGCAGTAGCAGTAATTATTCTTTAATTAAGTAATTATTTATTCATATGTTCAATGCAGTGTTTGTACTCTTCAGTGTTATTACACACATGCACCTTACTGTCCAAATTTATTAAGAAGTAAATTTGAGGCGGGAAAAAGGGAACACATTAATGTTCTATGAAGTTTAAATCTAGAAGAAATTTAAACAACATCACAGAGACAATATTTCACTAAAGATGTAGATATAATATCTCTTGGGGAGGATTAGTTGGTAAATGTGATTTTGTATCTCCCTCTGGCCTTTGCCCTGAGTCTTCAGTTAGCTGTTGTTAAATTTAGATTTAAAGACTTTGCAGTTTGCTTAAAAATGGCAGTATTTGTCTTTGTCAACTGGTAGACATAGACTAACTTATTTCATAAGGGAATTATTTATTACATTTATGTGAAGGGCAAAAGTTCAATTAAATTGGTTGAAAGGTCTTTTCACTGTTCATTCATCTGAACTAGATCATATGAGAGACATAAGAATTGTGAGATGTAAGATGCATTAGGCTACAGCAACATAAAGTAAAATAGTGCCTTAATTTTTATTTTACTTAGAGGCTTTTTTTTGGGCATGGTGGTTCACAGGTTAATGTTGAACAAAAAGATGGTGTCTGGATGATAAAGCACAAGAGAATGAGTATGACTTCAGTACCACTATAAAGGTGGGAGGATATAATTCTCTTGGAATATTGAAGTTACCCACACAGAAAAAAAAAGTAAAAATTAATACAAAAGTCAGACACAAGCAAGAAAATCCATTATGACTGACTATAAAAAGAGATGGAGAACATATTTAAAAGTAATGGCATGCATAATAGAACTTATTCTGACATACCGTATTAAACATGGTGCTTTGCCTAAACTAGAGATGATACATCACCCACTCTTTATGAAATAATAGTAGGCATGCTTGAAATAGTCAGGAATGGTAGGATGTTTGTATGGGCAGTATGCTGTTTGAAATGGGGAGAATTCAATGCTGTAATGGATCATGTAAATAAAGAAATATAGATAGTATTTGAATACAGAGAGGGACTAAATCAGCCTAATAGTCATAAAATGGCATTGATTTTCTTTGCAAAAAGACAAGCTTGCAAAGTAATTCTTCTTTGTTTGCTAAATATGGTGGCTCTTGAGGCGAGATAGTTCTGGGGGTTGTTCTTATATCAGCTGTGCAGCGAAGGTGCAATGAAACTGTAAAATTTATACCCCCATATTTATTTTTAGCAATGTACATAATGGCATTGGTACTTTAGTCCTTATATAACAAGTTCTTTTATAATTGCAAGGCTGGAGGAAATAATTGTTGTATATTAATAAAGTGAGACTGATTACCTCATCAAAGTTAGTTTTGACAAACTAATTTTCACTTAAAAGCTATCATGACAAAAATTGGTGTTTTCCATTTCTGCTTTCTGACCAATCAGCTTCCCTTCACATTTACTCTCCTGTAATGCTGAATTTATTGAATATTTTGGAATCCAGTATTGATACTGACAGTACTCTCCACAAAAATTTGACATTGAACTTGGTTTATGGGGTCAGGTTGCTGGTCGCTGTTAAATTGGTGGTTAATAGGTTATGCTGGAGTAGAACAGTGCACATATGTATTGATACTGCAGGGAGGCCAGAGTTCTCTCTGGAATGGTTGCACACCTGTATCTTCTTGCCATGGATTTATAGGTGTCTGAGACCCACACCTGTGAGGGGAGCTCCTGGCAGGCACACACACAGTATTGTACTGCAGCAGTCCTGTGAGGTCTTCTAGGTTCATGTTGGGTTGTCACAGTTTACAAAAGGCTGTTTATAACCTACGCTGCTGAGAGCTTAATGATCCCCTACTACTTGTAATATTAGGAACTTTGAGCCAGATTAATTTGCCGCTTCCAATTCTCTTTGCTGAGGAGTAAACCCTTGGGGCTTTAGTTGCACTGCAAGAAATTAAAACTATACTTATGTTGTTGTGCTGTCAGTTTGCTTTTGTTTATCTAAATAGTGAAAGACAGGCCGTGAGTACAGACTAGAATGTAAAATTCCCAATGCACTAGAGTGAGGCCAAATACAAATGTGAGTCATTGGCTTGAGGGGAATTTGCCAAAATTGCAAGTAAGATCTGCTAGAAAAGAAGTATTTCCCGTTGAAAAGATCTGTAGCTTTTTGCAGATGTCAGTGATGGCTGAAAGCACTGAATGCACTGGGATTCAATCAAAATATCTTAATAAATATGTCTTAGAGCAAAGGAAATTGTGAGAAGAATTAACTTCCCTTACTATTTTAATTCTCAGAAAACTGTCTGTCTAACTAAATATCAACAGGAGGGCACGCTTCCTGCTTTGTTTCTGCATCTTTTCCAGAGCTAGGAAGTTTGTTTTATCAAGCATGATGGGGATTTAATTGTATAAATAAATCAACTCACATAATTTTCAGTCAAAAGTCTTGGTTAGATCTTGTAGGTCAAGAGAAGCTGGTTTTGTTTTTTTTTTTTAATGATATCCTGTCTCTGCACTTTGAGAAAAACACAAACAGAAAAATCTTGACTAGATGAAGCTTCCTTGGAGATTTCTCACACACGCCCCACACCCTCAGTGTGCATACACAAGATGAATGAATATTGATGAGATTTTAAGTCATAGGTTATGACCTCAAATTACAGCAGAATTTAATTCCTGTTTAGAATTGGCATCCGACCTGTTTGTCTTCCAGTGTACAGATTTTTGTTTCATTCTGTTATTGCTCATGCCAGTATAAACCCCTGATACCTTGAGTTTCATTCTTATGTATTTGGCATAAATAAGCCAAGGCCAACAGTAGAACTTGTGAAAAATATGAATTCTGATCATACAGTAAAGATGGTAAATAATTCATAGGTTCTCCTAGCTAGTTGGGATCAGCAGGTCCTCATGTCTGACCTCTTCCTTAAAATAAACACAAGAATTTCTTTCAAGTACTCTTCTACTAAGAATATTATAGCGAGGTATAATTATAACCAAGTTTAACGTATTTGCTACTCCTGTCAAAGTGGATCTATTCACTTTTCCTTATGTAAGGAAGTTGTATGTGAGACAGGTTAGGAGCTTATTTCAACCATCACAAAACTTTGAACTGTAAGTGGGTTAAAATACATACTATAGAGGGCCTGAGGAAGGCAAGAAAATTAGCAGTACCCTCGTTGGGGCAGAAAGGATTGGTGGAGGTCACAGACAGGTAGGAACAGCATCAAGGGTCATAATTTCTGAAACCTGGAATTAAAAATCCCAATTTCAGATGTAGCTTGTGTATTTCATATTTTAGAATCAATGATTCATGTTTTAGAAGCAGCCATTAATGAAGTTCAGGATAAGCATCTAATTGTCTTAAATTATAGAGCATAGGAAAATTGTTTACTTCAAATAGCTTCTAAATTTTTCCCATGGTTTCTTACAGCCTCTGCTTTGGGAATCTTGAACATCATAAGTGATCAGCTCTTCTGTTTATTGAAATGAAAAGGATAGGGAGTAAAAGTGTTCTTGAATTTTATCGTAGTAGTTCTGGCACAGGGCATTCCCCTTCCCAGCTCTGCAACACTTTTTCACCCTTTCATGGGCAAAGTGCTTTTCTGTTTTTCTGGCCTTGATTTATATAAACTGCAAGAGAAAACAGAAAATCCAAAAGTGGTGTTTTTTAAATAATGTGAATAGCACAGCCTCAGTTATTAATTCTTTTCTGGCTTGTACCCTCTGAGTTTAGTAAATGTGCCCTAATGCAGTATTTTCATCCCATTTCAGTCATGCCTCACTTCATCCCGTTTCCTGCCTAACCCAAAGAAAGGCTGGAGAACTTTGGAGTCTGATGGCAAAGTGGCTTAATTCCTCTGTTAGCATCAATGAAGCAGCTATGGAATTTTCAGACTTTTTTGATAAGAAGGAACGTTTGGAGGTTAAAAGCCTTGGAGGTTGAAAGCCAATAAGGCTATCTTTTCATAGGTGATTAAATCCAAAAAAAACTTCTGTCTTGTGGAAAATAAAAAGTAAATTAAGGAGATAATATGGAGAAACCCTCATACAAAAAGTGCTTCTGCAACTTCTCTGTTTCTGTATTTACTTCCCAGACTGAATTACTCCATGAATGTAGTTCTGTTTCCAAGTGACCTGGTTTGAGTTGCCTCTCTGTGTCAGTGCCATTTAGAGTATCTTTGACTATTCCCAGTAACTATCTTTTCTGTACAGATCCAAGGGTAAGGGCTTCACAGCATAAATTCATTCCCAACAATTTAATTGTCAACAATTTAATTTTGAAGGATAAGTCTTTCATTCTCGTATTGTTCAAAATTCTGCTACTAGCTAGAACTTTTTTTACTGTGCTGACAGATGCTCTGGAGATAAGGGAAGTAGCAAGAACTATTTAGATCCTTAGTTCTGGTATGCTTCCATTCAAATTTGGAAAACTTTTTCCCTCTATATGGTCAGTGATTCATATTTTTGGAGGCAATAAGTGGACCAGGCATCTGACTCCAATGGATAACACCACAAGTTGGATACAAAATCCTAGAAAATTAGGGCCCATATGAATTATACTTTGTTACTCAATTTTGAGTTGATACTGTCAATACGTCTTTTAACTTTGTCCTATCCTTCTGCTTAGCAATTTTTCTTCAATTATCTGTGAAGTTATTATTTTAATGTCTCACTGCTATTCTTCAATATTCTGTATTTCCTTTTAATTTTTTTTTTAAGCTACAGTTAATTCCTACATCTTCTGGCCTATATTTCTAGCAAAGCCATTTGATTTTCATTATTGTGAACACAGGGTTTAAGACAGTGTACCTATTGATCTCATAGAACAGGGGCTGAGTCTTTTCGTACCAGAAACAATGTCTGAAGTAGCCATCCCTTTTTTTGATGGATATTAGATTTCATCTTGGGCTATCACTACATGAACAAGTGTAGAAAACCAATTTTTTCATGTGTAAGCAAATACTCCCTGTGTATGCGAAACCTATTTTTTGTGAATTTTTCTTGTGGAAAGCTAGAATACATAGGATAGCAGTGATGTGTCCGTATATTTTAGTCTTTATTCTCTCTACCCTCAACCTTATTTTTCTTGTTATTATTCCTCTCTGGTGTACACACATTGAGTCCCTAATGCCATTGATTCAACAACTGTTCTTTATTTACTTGTATGGTTCCAGCCACATTTATATGTATTAAGAGCCATGTATGCCTAACAATGCAGCAATAATATTGTCTGTACTGCCACACAGGTTAGAAAGGATAACATTGCACTGCCTGTTGCCTGTCACCTTCACAAAATATTGTTCTGTCGGTAGCCATTGATTTTTGTGAAGCATTCAGGCTTTATGGAGAGTAGTGATTTGGGAAATGTCAAGACACCAATCACAAGGTGTTATGGAGTAGTTTTGTTCACAACTAGTAATCATTTTTACCAGTAAAACATTTTTATTGTGTAGTCCTATACTCCTGTCAGCTGTTGAATAGTGTGACTGTGGAACACAGGTCTGAACGTAGCCTAAGCACTCAGTGTCAGCAAGTCGACACCTGCCTTCCACTGGCAGTGCCACCACATGGATTGTTGGGATTTTCCTTTGAAAGGGCTTACACTGTACATTGTGCATTTAAAAAGGCTGATAAAAATCTGGGAGCAAGTGAAGAAAGAATATAAAAGGATAATGCTGACATTTCAGTGGTAATACAAATTTGAGTTGTGGTGATACTGCTGTTGTCTGCATCCCAGCAATGTGAGCTTTAGGGACAGAGTGCTAAAGCATCATTAGTCCAGGAAAAAAAGAAACCACAATCATCGTGTCAGTGTGATGCTACTTTTAAAGGAGAAAAAATGGAATATAGTTTGGGAGTTTATAATTCTTACTATATTTTTTTCCTTTGCATTTTATTTCTTTTTTTTGTGTGGTAGTTTCTGTATTGTAAAGTAAGTGATATTAAAGCAGAGTTCTAGGTATTTGAGGCAACTCTGCAGCACCTCTTTGCTCTCTAAGTGCTATTGGCAGTATAAAGTTACTTGTTCAAGCCCTAAAAGGAGGCAGTGCTTAAGTGGAAAAGTCCCTGTAGCAAAAGTGGATCACACTCAGCCCTACTAGACTCACCATCTTGCACAGAGCTGTGAAAGAAATTTCACAGCTCTGTGCAATTTGTAGTTCTCTAGACAGTATTAATTAGCTGATTGTTATTTTTAAGTGAATATTGTGGTACAGAGCAGCTCAGTAAGTGATTTCCCTAAAGCCATTTAGAATTTTAAGTTCTTCAAGAAGAACCTGCATTTTTGAGTCCTAATATTGTAGAGTCGTACTGCGTCTTTAAGAGGAAGTGCTACTGGAGCTTTAATTTCTCTGGTACTATTTCCTGGAGACAACATAGAAACAGAAGAGTAGACAGGGAATAAAGATAATATTAGCTTCATAGTTTGTATGTGTCCAGGAAAACACAGAAATCAATGGTGGAAGTTAAAATCAGGATATCACTTGTTATTTATGACTGTTAATATTGTAGAAGTATTTTTAAAGCCCCGTGTTATTAGTAGGTGTCTGGGGAAGACATAACAGTTTCATCTTTGAGAAAAAGAACTTGGTGTCTAAAGGTACCAAAAGCCGGAATAAGATAAGAGGGAGGAGTACTTGGCAATTAAATCAAAGTGAGATGGAATATGTTTGCAATGGAATGAATTAGTTGTTGCTAAGGGTTTTCAGAATGCTGGAAACAACTCTTTTACAAGCACAGTATTTTCTGAATGTCTTTGAAAATCTCTTTTGGAACTTGACAACTCATTTGGTAGATGTCAGCTTCAAGGTTCAAAAAGCTTGGCAAATAAAATTCAGCTTGGAATGGAAAATCTAGAGCAGCTTTCCTGGCAGATGCTCCCAGCAGCATCACAGAAAACTTCCACAGTATAGGTGATGGGGTTTTAACACAGTTTGTCTTAGTGCTAGATTAATTTGTAGACACTGTTCCATAGTTACTTGGCATTAGGGCAAGTTAATAAAGGCGGCATCAAGTTCATACGAAGAGGTGTGTAAATCTTGACAAAAGCAGCTAAGTTAGAGCAGGCACAGCACGAACCCACTTGTGCAATAGCAATCTGGGCTGTTTTTTTGAGAAGAATATAGAGCTCTCTTGAATTTTAGCACATAACCTCTTTTTTTTTCTTTTTGTGAAGTGAAAGCTGTTGGAAACGACTGTGTATATGTCATTAAATCAGTGATAATTTTCAAACAGAGATAAGTGTTCAATTTATCTGGTTATTCTCTTGGAGTGCTCCACCCATTAGTAGGAGTAGAAGGCAAAGATTATGTGCCTTGTTCTTAATCCGGATCTCTCTGAGGCAGTTAATTATTCTGTGTATATCATCTTCTTCAGTGTTACAGAGAAGGAAAATACCTGATGGTTGTTTAAATGGAAATGTATATTGTATATGGTTTTTTCTTAACTTTCCCCACTGATTTCCAGTATTCTTTATAAGCTGACAGACCATATGTCTCAGTGCTGCTATCTATAATAGCAATTATAGATAATATATATCCAATATATATATCTGTAATAATATATTATGAAAGGGAAGCTCTATTTTTTTGCATAGGACATAAGTTATTGAATTTAAAGTTTGACTTTTTGACTCTTTCTGTGCTCCTGGAAAGAAGATACAAGATCTTAGCTGCTGCTCTCACTTCTAAATCGTGATTTAAGGTCACACGGAGAACTCCTTATCAGAGGTGAGGACCCAGCTGTGCTGGCATGACACAGGCATACAAGATAAAGATAGGGCACATCACCTAAAGAGTTTGCAGTGGTGTATGTGTGTGTCTGTGTTCTGTGGCTGGGATAACTGCAGACTGCTCCTTTTGGTGCCTGTTATCTGTGTAGCTACCGCACCTGAATTCNGACAATTTTTGTTGTAATTGTACCGTAAGAGGTCACACGGAGAACTCCTTATCAGAGGTGAGGACCCAGCTGTGCTGGCATGACACAGGCATACAAGATAAAGATAGGGCACATCACCTAAAGAGTTTGCAGTGGTGTATGTGTGTGTCTGTGTTCTGTGGCTGGGATAACTGCAGACTGCTCCTTTTGGTGCCTGTTATCTGTGTAGCTACCGCACCTGAATTCTTATGGTAAGAGGAGGGGCAACCCTGTCCTGGGGAGCATCAGGCACAGCATCACCATCCAGGCAAGGGAGGGGATTGTCCTGCTCTGCTCTGCACTGGGCAGACTCACCTCGAGTGCTGGGGGCAGTTCTGGGTGCCACAGTGTAAGATATTAAGCTGTTAGAGAGCATCCAAAGGAGAGATATGAAGGTGGTGCAGGTTCTTGAAGGGGAAGCCTTACAAGAAGAGTCTGAGGTCATTGGTCTGTTCAGCCTGGAGATGAGGAGGCTGAGGGGAGATCTCACTGCAGTTGCAGCTTCCTCCTGAGGGGAAGAGGAAAGGCAGACACTGATCTTTTCTCTGTGGTGAGCAGTGATAGGACCCAAGGGAATGGCCTGAAGTTGTGTCAGGGGAGGCTTAGGTTGGGTATCAGAAAAAGGTTCTTCACCCAGAAGGTGGCTGGGTGCTGGAACAGGCTCCCCAGGGCAGTGGGACCAAACCTTGGTCATGGCACCAAACCTGACAGTGTTCCCGTAGTGTTTGGACAACATACATGGTGTGACTCTGTGTGCACATCCAGGAGCTGGACTTCAATGATCCTTTCTGGTTCCTTCCAATTCTGGATGTTCTGTGATTCTGTGATTCTGCACAGCTATTTAATTATGCATTTATGTCATTTGCCATTGAAACATTTATGTTAGTTGAACAGGTATATGTGATATATTCATGCCAATGCTGCTTCTAAGACAAGTGATTTTTTGAACATAGTGCCAAAGGATTGAAACTCCTCTAAATTGGCCTACATGACAATTGAGGCAACATGCATTGCAGTCTTTCCAGGCTTTGAACTGAGAAGCATGTAGGTATTTGCACAATATTAGATAAATAATTTAGTAAAAATACTGCAAAGTCTGTTATAAATCTACTGCTAATATTTTCCAGGTTGTAAAGAATGTTTAACATCTCCTACATTTGGGTGCATAATTCTGAGGAATTCAGACAAGAATTATGACTTTTCTACAGAATTAAAAAAACACCCATAGAACTAACTAAGTAATGTTTTTTGCAATAACCGAGTCAGAAAAATGTATAGAAAGAAATCCACTTGAGACAGTGACTAGGGAAATGTAGGTAACTGAATAGCTTTAAAAATGTAAATAAGAACTTCCAGACACTTCCACAATTCACAAAATCGTTATGTAATTTGTGGTTTCCAAGTTTATGCCTCTAGGTATGCTCAAAGTCAGTTAATTTTGAAATCTGGCTCCCTTTTTCAGCTCCTTTGGGATTCACAGAATAGCCATTGCCCTGACTTTTTCACCTGTGGAGCCAGATGTCAGAAGGATGCTAACAGTGTTCTTTCAAAAAGCCACTGAAAACACGTGAAGGTTTCAGGTTTTATCAACTCTCTCGCATAAAACCTCTTCCAACTTGACAGAAGTATTTCTGCCAGTTTCTCAGTGATTTGATTCTCCTGGTATTCCTCCACTTGAACACTGTTTTTCTTCTGGAAAAGAAGGACCTAGCTAGTGTGACAGGAAATTTTGGAACAGGTGAATCACAGACTTCTGTTTTATCCAGTAGGTCAATGTCTTGAAAACTGGAATATATTTGGGAAACCTCCATTTCAGTCTTTCTGGCACAGTCTTTCTAGAACCAAGTAGAGCTCTTGAATTAAGTTAGTGTTCTGAGGATATTTCCATCAGTTTGCTGGAGCTCTTCTGTTTAAATTGGTCAGAAAATCAGTGAAGCGTTGAACATTTTCTGAAAAACTCCCCGTAGTTTTGTGATTGAATCATGAGGAGGAGTAGAAACGTGCAGGTCAAAAGTCCCTGAGGCAGATGAGGGATTTGAGTCCAGAACATCTAAATGTTCTCCCAGATTCTTATTATCAGGCTGTGGAATAGAGAGCCTTAGCAGCTCACAGATTTCCTTTTCTGCTAATGTGTAAAAGTAGTTACCCTAATGTTTCTCTAATGCTTTTAAGGGCTTTCTACCTTAGCATGCTTTTCACTGAAGAAGCCATTGAAATGAGTGTTTTCCCAATAGAAGGAGGTGATTTTTACTGTTGCTGTGATATGTGCAACTTAGGATCACCATCTGCACTCCATTTCCACCTCACATAAATTACTGGTTGTTTAATTTAGCTTTTCTCTCATGTCATTTATTTTCACATACGGAGGTAGCAGCTTTACCAGTAGATAATAGGAAGTTATTAACTTGTTTCACCTTACATTCCCACAACCACATGCTGCTATTTCTTATAATAACCTTGGCTTCAGTAATGTGGCCCTTTGTGGGATCATGGGAGTGTGCTGTGTAATTATACTGCAACTACTGAATGAATGTAGACTCTTATTCCATTACCCTACTAATCTAATATGGTGATAGAGGTGTTGTTTGTATCATACTTTCCCACTTGTGTCATCTGGTAAAATTTTGTTTGAAATTAACTGTTTCCTTTTCCTGCAACACTGATGGATTCTGCTCCACAGTTCAGCCAGTGGAGGAGTAAGGAAATGCCTGTGAAACTGCTAAAACTGAATTGGTAAAATTGATTGAGATAATACTGATTTCCATGTTTTGAAGGAACATTGCCAACAGCAGACTCAACAAAACTTAAACTGTTTCTGGGATTTTTTTTCAGTGGTTTTAATGAGGAAGCTTAAAATATTTTTTTTCAGGAATGTTTTAACCTGAAACAATTACAAATAATACTTGTCAACACTGCAAAAGAAAATAAATATGTTTATTTTCTTTATAGTTATGTATTACATGCTGTATTCTGATCCTTACAGTTTTTCTTTGTAAGCTCCTAAGTAAAATAAATAGAGCATAAATAATTTAGAAATGTAAGGGGGAGAGAGGCTGAGACTCTAAAACTAGGGAATATATTCACTGTGCGCATTTAAATTCTTTTTGTTATCGTTTAGTGCTGAGTTTGGCTCCTTTCGAGAATATTCCTGTAGTTGGCAGATGATGGGACTCTCTGCAAGGAGATGGCAGTAAATGCAATTTGCCATCTGTAGGCAAATTTTTTTGTGGCAGCATACCTGTATCAAGAACGGTTGTTTATCATCATGCTGTGTTTTGAAGTTAATGTCCAAATTTTTTAGTACCGCAGACCAGCCTTTTCAAATGAAAATTAATGGAGTTTAGCTAATTAAGCCATGTGAGGTCTGCCCTGTTTTTCAAGATGTCCCCTACTGTTTATAAAATGACATATTGGTAATTGTTAAGAAGGACATGTTAGTGATTGTTGAAAATAAATGAATTTCTGGAAGGTGAGAAGTTGAAAATGTAAGCTCTGGTACCATTAACAGATGGAGACCTCCAAGTAGATATTAACTTTGTTAATTGCAGTGGATCACAAGTAATACATGCCCCCCACTCTGGTTTCCAGTATTTGACTGTAGTGGTTACAAATTCTTTGGTATGTCTTAGAAAAGGTCATCATGTGGCTTTCCTCCTGCTGCACAGAGACGCACATTTCATACCATGAAAAACTCCTCGATCTGCCCTCTCCTATGTTGTTTTCCAATAAAATGAAGATTATTTCTGTTGGAGATGAAGGGGATAATTTGTGGATCATTGTAATAGATAAATTGGTTTATGAATTAGAAGTTCTTTAGAGGATGCCACAAATATTTATGATGTCCTTGAGTTTTACACCAGATCTGTAAGTTAGCTGAAATATATGTAAGAATTCATGCAGTCAGACAGCTCCCTTCTGGCTAAGCACATAAAGTGGCTGAGGAGCATAAATTATTTCTGCTGAGGTCAATCATAATTTATGCTATTTTGCTTCTGCATCTGGACTTCTGAGAAAGAAGAATATAAAGAACATCTGTATTTGAAGAAAGATTTTCCTCTTTGCATCAAATTTCATTCACTTTGGGAAATCTTTTGGTTCAAATGATAATCTGAAGAGCTGCAATTTGAATTGGCAGGTCACAAGGGAAGAGTGCTTCAGACTGTATTTATGAAAAAGCTGAAAACACTACCACAGCCTGGACAGTTAAACCTCAGAGATCTGTGGAGATGTTGTCATTGAGAATGCATTCAGTCACATGCATATGAAAGCAGAATAGTCCTTTAAAAAAAAAAATGTCACACCAACTCCAATTTCTGTTCTATAGCATATAGGTGAAACCTGGATTTCATGTCATTGGAGTTGCATTTTGATGGAAAGAGTTGGTTCTGTCTTTGTGGTGACAGTGGCCACATTTAAAACTTGGCTGTCTCTTTAGTGTTCACATTTTATGGGTTCTTAGCTCCTTAAAGGAACTTTTTGTAATATACCTGAAGTATGTTTCCCAGAGAAATAGGAAGTAGTTTTAGTACAATAGGAAGTACCTGAAGTAGTTTTAGTACATATGTTGATGATACCTTCCACAGATTAAAGGCTTTGATGGGGGTGATAATATCAGTAGCTTGTTACCTGTAATTCTTTGGTTAACTGTCCTTGCTTTATTTGGGTGTGTAATGCTTTGGTTTTCAGATGTCTAAAATGAATAAAACTAGTAGATAAGAGCTGTAAAAATGCAGGTAGCAGTCAACAAAGCAAAATAAGAGAGTCAGACTATTCCTACTGTATAGTATTTCCTGTCTTTGTCTTCTGCATCTTTATGACAATGTTATCTGAAGTTCCATGCATTGCAGGCTGCATATGATAATAGCTCAAATTAATTTAGGCATTTTTCTTAATTTCTTAATCTCTCTGATATATCTCATGAAATAAAGGTTGACTCTGCAGCCATTATGAGGAAAAAATCCAATTTTTCTCTATGTCACTTCCAAACAAAAGATATGTCTGTGAACCAAGCGGTTGATTTAGGCAAGTATGAACAGGTTATTTACAAGACCTAGTGGTTGTCTTATCTCCAGTCCTTTTTTTTTCCCTTGGAAAAGACCTTAGGCCTTTCAATTGGAAAAAAAAAAGAACAGGATGAAGAAACAATGTATCATCTTACATTAATGAAGCTCACCCTCTTTGAGACATCCTAATACTTGTGGTTTATATTAGAATGGGCCTCTCAAGTTTGAATTCAACATGAAATATTTTTGTGTTATATCGCCAATTTAGTATCTAGCTCTAAAAGCTTATTTGATTTCATTCGAAGAAGGAAAAAACTAGACTTGAGCTTTTTTTCCCCCACACATTCAGCTCATTTTTTCTGGTCTATTTAGCTATCATTGGCAGCTTATACCATATTTCATTTTCAAAACTATATTTGAACATGCTTCCTCTAGATTAGCAGAATTGTTGGGAAGCAGAATGAATAATAACAACTTTTTTGGTATTCATTTTGCCAGGCAGATGTGCTGTCTCAGGGTAAGGAAAACTAGCAGTAGAGACCACATACTGTTAGAAAGGCACCAGGAGGCCAGTTAATTTAATCTGTAACGGATGGGAATGAGTGGGTCAGTCTATATTTTTAATTTTATATTTATAAATTGTTTCATATTAATACCTATTAGAGTCTCCCCTGCAGACAGGGTGAGTGAGCTGGGAGAAGATAAGGCTGCAGGGAGACCTTAGAGCAGCCTTTCAGTACCTGACGGGGGCTTACAAGACAACCAGAGAAGGATTTCACAAGAGTATGTAGGGATTCAAGGGGGAATTGCTTTAACTGGCACAGGGTAGGTCTGGGTTAGATATCAGGATGAAATTCTTTACTGTGAGGGTGGTGAGGCACTAGAACAGGTTGCCCAGAGAAGCTGTGAATACTCCATCCCTGGAATTATTCAAGGCCTGGTTGGATGGGGCTCTGGGCAGCCTGGTCTAGTGGAAGGTGTCCCTGCCCGTGGCTGAGGTTTGGAACTAAATGATCTTTAAGGCTCCTTTCCAACCCAAACCATTCTCTGATATTCTGTGATAATCGTTAGAATGAGACGCTGTGCCTAGTGCTTAATCTCCTTTTATGAAAAGTTAGGCAGCCTGACATCAGCGCTGTTGAGTGCTAAACAACTCCAAGAAATTCTGAACTCCTTAAGCTGCAGAAACAAGCAGTGGTATAATTATAATTTCTGATGCCAGTGCCATCTCTAATGAAGGATGTTTTTGTGCTGAGATGTAAAAAATTTGCATTTAAAATTCTCCTCTGTTTTATTTTTAAAAGCCAGTCTATGTCTGAAGAAATGTCATTTACTGCAGAACACCAAAACAAAAACATGCAAATGACACCAGAGTTTACCATTTCATCATGAATGTTGTTACTGCTTGTAGAATGAAGATTTTGCTCCTATTTGCACTCTTTGTTATGTATATTTGTCATGTTCAGCATGTTTGATCCTGGTTTTTTTCCTAATTTCATTTTCTTTTGCCATAAATAATAAACAATGATAATGAAGCAAAGTGCCTCTTCTATCCTGTGCTCTAATTGATTATAGCATATGATAGCATCCTTTACTATATATTACAGGAATTGCTTCAAATCATGTATACTGTATTTCACTGTTTCAAGGAACAGAAATTGTGTGTGCTACTAGCTTTAGGCTCTTTTTTTTGTATTTACAGAAAAAAGAGTAAAAAGTAGAAATATCCATGTGAATATTGCTTCCTGGAATAAATTTTGCATTTTTCTTGCTACTTAGAGAAGAGAATTTGATTCACGAACATAAATTGTCACTTGTTTTTTATTACACTGCCTTAATTATAACTACAAGTTTCGATTCTGTTCTTGAGGGTTTCAGCTCTTAGTATTCAGTCTCTGTCTGCATCATATTGGTGTATTTCCTACTTGGAAGCTCAACCAAAGTGGAATTCTAAGCACAAGTGTATCTAATTATCTTTTATTGACAACATTACTTACCCACCAAATACCAAAACCAAGTAGATTTTAATTTGCAACTGCCTTTTTCTGTTAAAATACTCTAGTATTTGCAGAAATTAAACAAAAGGCAACAGAAAAATTTGAGGAGTTTTGGAAGATTGTTTCAGAGTAACTGTGGCATGTGACAACTTCAGTTATTTTTAAACATTTTCAGTCATGTAGACCTACATTGTCACAATAAGAAAAAAAACCCCAGTCTGACTTTTTGACGATTCATAGCCGATATTTTAATTTTCTTTTTTTTTTTTTTTAACTCAGGAATGCCAAAATCCATACGGTGCTTTCCAGGCTGTTAAAGCTTCAAACTTGGAATGTGAAATGTGTTCTCTTTTAATTCACCCCAGGACAGATGGAGTGGAGTGATTCCAGCTTTGCAAAGCCATCATTTTTTACCATTTCTTTGAATGGTTGTTTCTTAGGTACTTTCCTAAAGCAATAATTTTACTAATAGCAACTGAAAATTACTGTATAATGTTAGCATTACATTTTCTGACCTTTTTAGTTGATCACACAGGAATTGTAGTACAGTGCTTTCTGCACAGTAGATTATCGCGCTACTGCCTGTGGTACCGGTCTCTTCCAATACCATTCCTCTTAGGATCATTGCTATCCAAGTCTCATTTACCCCATGGCTTGTCAGCTCTACAAGGGGCTCAGTTACTGTATGAAGTGGCAGGGGGCTGAGATATTCCCCAGTAGCTCTGGAGGCTTTCCCGCAGTGCCGGGTTCAAGAGCGGCACCATACATCCTGTAACTTCAGATCAGGTGAAGCCTCTTTCATCCGTAACGTTGGGCTGGGAGCAGAAGGACAGGGCTTTACCAGAGGTCTAGCAGAAATCTCTCTTGGCAGATGAAGGGGGAAGGAGTATAATTGACTTCTGGTGAGTACTTACCTGCCAGGAGTGGACCTTGGGACTGTAGGGCACTCCATGGAGCTGATGGTGTCCTCACCCTTCTCACTGCACAACAAAAGAAGAGAGCATTGGCTCTGGATATCAAGAGCCGCCTTACAAAGCACTTGAGCAATATGAGCTCTTCTCTTCCCTTCTTTGTGCTGCAGACATTGGAGACAGTTGTTATTATGCTGTTCCGTTTTACTGAGCCACCTTTTGGCCCTCATCTTACCTTAGTAATGGCGCACAAATGAAGTGTGAAGGCACAGAAGTGAACACGGAGATGGGGGAATAAATAGTCTCCATAACCCTTTATCGTCGTGGCCAATGCTTTGAAGAAAGGACTCCTGACAATAATTTCAGAAGGCTAAATATGATTTATTAAAATGACTCCATAATTCTAGTATTTTGCTATATCTGCTCAGCAGGGAGCATCCTCCAAGCTCCTGCTGCTGCTTCATCCAAGGAATGTCTGAATGCTTACAATAACAGAAAGATAAAGTCTTTTCAGCTCCTTCTCCTCATAGGTAGAATTAGAACCCATATCCCCATATCTCCATTGCTACGAGACAGGCAGAAGAATCTAAAAAAGGTCCCTGAAGAACAGACACAGATATTTCGTTTACAGAAAGCTTATACAGAGTAAAAGAACAGCAAAAGGATGTTCTCCCATGGGAAAATAGATCAGAAGGCTTACACACAGAGAAACTTACAATATGTTATAGCAACAACCCTTCAAGTGCTCCACTCTTTAACTTCTGCTGTACATTTTATGGCTGGCCCACATGTGGGTGAGAAAGGAAGTACATCAAAGTTCCTGAGCCAAAGGAAGTTAGCAGTTGTTCAAAAGCCAGCAAAAGACTGATTTTCGTGGTTCTCAATAGAGAAGGATGGACATTAAAAGGCAAATTGATGCTTTATACACAGAGATGTTAATATGGCTGTAGCCTTTTACTGTGCCAATAAAATGATACACGGCCCTAAATTTCTAACTGTGAAACATTTGGCTTTATGTCATCATTTGCATGAAGACTTTTTTTAAAACAAAAGTGAACCATGCTTCTGCCATTTGGTTTAATTCATATTGTTTGACTAAGACTATGAAGAAAAACCACTCTAAATTAGATGAGCACTAAGATTGCTTTTTAACGGGTTTTAGTTGTCACACAGACATGAGCCCAAAAAAGTGTAAGGCAATGCATTTCCATTTTTTTTGCTTCCTGATAAGCAGCTGAATAACTGAAAACTGCTTCTGTAATATTGATTCTCAAGTAACTTTCCAGTGCTATTTTCTCACAAATTGCTGATACAACTCACTTTATGCTTCTTGCTGTTTAATTTCTTTTCATTGTAGAAAGGCACATTTAAGAAACTAGCAGAGAGATCTGCCAAAAAAAAGAGAAAAAAGCAGTTGCTGCACTGTGAGGTACTTCACATCAAAACCGATGAGTATGAGGCCCTTCCTGGGTTAATTGATTTTCCCTGTGAGATGTAGTGTAATGAATTTTCTGCAGCTGAATGCTATGCTCAGTGCTAGTGGATCGTAAACCTTTTCTATTTTCTATAAATAGGTTGGGAAGTAGACAATCAGTGTTTGAACCTACTTTGTCTCCTGTTCATAGAAAATAAAAAAAAGCAACTCCTCTCTGCCATCACTGATATTAAAAGTAAATTAAATAAATAAATAAATAAATAGCCCTTTCTAAAACTTTGCAAAATTGCATACCTTACCTAGGTGTGATAAATGAATGGCAATTCATGTTTAATTTGCTCTTAGGAACATTCTCCAGCTTCACAAGGGTACACAACCCTTTTACCTGAGGTGAATGCTTCGCAGAAAATAAATGTATGGCTTACATCATAGGGCCTAGACTTTGATAAGCCACTTTACATAGACAAAACTAATTGTCTGCCTGTCTGAAACCCCTGTCTCTTGACTGGTGGTAGGGAACAGATTGCGCTGATAATCCATAATGAGCGAGTTTCCTGAGCACACATTTTGAGCTCAGCCTCTTAACCGATACACAAAACATAACGTTAAGATAATGCAGCATGCCATGTCAGTAATTATGGAACCTGATACACTAACTGTGGAACCCAGCACAGCAAGATGCTAATTGCACTGCAGACCAGTGGTCTGGTAGCATTAAAGCTGTCATCAGAAAGATGCATAGCATTTGGATCTTAAAGGAGCTGCACGTTTTCTTTGCCACAGTTTCTGCTGTCCCCTTCTCTCTCTGTTCAAGAAATTTCAAGACAGGAGGTGTCTCAGCAGAGTTGCTTTGCCAAACACTGTATGATATGGTGTCATTCCCTCAACCTCTTACAGTGCTGTGACAAGATCCTGCTGGGACTTGTTGTCCCCAGACAATTTGAAATTTATGGGACTGATTTCTTGCCAGTTTGCAGAATGCATCCAGAAAATCTATGCGGTACTCTGGTATTGCTTGAAGTGCTTCCTTCTGAGTGGTAGAGCTCTGTCGTGCTGAATTGCAAGGCTGGCATCTTGGAAAACAAAGGTCTTCAGAGAAGCCTTTGGTAAGGGGAGTTTGGTAGAAGGAAAGGTACAGGTTATCTCTAGGTAATTAGGAGGTAGGAGGAAGGTGTTGGTCAGTTATTCCACTGCCACATTCTGGGCCTTATCAGGTATAGGGGAGGCTTTTCCCCCCTACACTGATCATTACACTAGGAGGAAAAGGCAGTGTAGTAAATGGCATAAAAAGTCATCAAGTTATATTTAAATAATGTAGATTTCAGAAATTTTGGAGGAGCAAAGCAGAAGCTGAAGCAAGAAAACTAAATTAAAAAGAATGAGTATGCAACCAGGGCACATTAAGATGCAGAGCAGGAGGTTTTGATAGACTCTAGAATGGATGCAGTGATGCAAGAAGAGGGTTCAAGTTTGAATTGAAAGGTATCTGTAGACTTTAAAGGTGAAAGCTTTAGGTATGAGAAAAACAGCAGAAGAAGGTGAAATTAAAGGTTGCAAAATTTCTAAGTGTTACAGATTCAGTCAGGCCTAGGAAAATGTCAGAGACCTGATAGCAAGTCTGTAACAATTTACCAAATTTCTATGGTGGTATGTTTTTCTTGAAAGATATCAGATGGCAAAAGATTGGCAGTGTAAGAGAAAATGCTGTGTTTTGTGAGGTGGAGATGAGGAAACAAAATGAAGGAAGGAATCAAAAGAATATTGATGAAAGTAGACAATGTAGATTTGGTAGAAGTAAAGAGGAAGGAACCAAAGGTAAAAGAAATAAAACCACAAAAATACTTTAAAGCAGAGGTGATTAATCCAAAACTAAGGAACTAAGCCTAGAAATGGATTTTAAGCTTGGAAAGATAAGGCTAAGGATTAACCTCTTCCCTGGCACAAATTCATCTTATTAATTTCTTCTTCAGAAGCCTCAAAATGGTAAATAGGATGCAACTCATTTGCTACCTCTCACTGGGCATTGTTCAGCTACATTCTGCCATGTTCCCTTTCAAAGCACTGTCTAATACCTCCTGTGAAAAAAAAGACCAGAATTTACTTGACATGGAAAAAAAAAAAAAAAGATGTAATAATTTCAAAGCTGTTGTTATGGTTTGTTTACTAAAAGCACAGAAACATTCAAACAAAACACAAAACTTCTCATTTGAATGTTTTCAGGTGCCTTCACCCATATAGAAAAAAATAATTGGTTTTTTTTTTAAAGATAATTTTTTTTCTACCACAACCCAGTACTGTAGTTCTGAAGGGAGCTGCTATAAACATGGGCTTCATATATTAGCCCTTCCTTTCTCGTTTTCTTTCAATACATTTTCCTGCACTGAATCAAACTTTTCAAATTCTCACCCATTAAAAAAAGCTTTTGGACTGCATGCACTGTGCTCTTCTATTTACATAAACTCCTGTATAGGAAAAAAACAGTTCAAACACCTGCAGTCGTAACAAGTCATTTCTGTCTCTTTTCTCTTGGATTTATTGTTGTATTATCTGTCATTTTGTCTGTGTTTGAGTAAATGTTCAGTTTCTTACTTTTCCATTGTTACAAGTCTGAGAAAATTACCGTTCCTGATATGTGATAGAAACGGATCCTTATTCCATTTATTCTTGGAGCATCACACATTGTGATGAAATTGCAGTGAGAAGTCCAAGGGCAATCCAGAGAGGTGTCAGGGCCTTGGGGTGACTGGTTAAGAGGTAAGGAGCACAAGCAGTAAAGCAGATCCTACCAGCTGCAGAGAGTGATGTTAGAAGGGGCAGGCAGACCCCTCTGACTGGTGGCAGGCTCTGTGACTGCTGTCACCAGGAGAATTTTGGGTTCTTTACTCATGGGTTGGTCTACATGACGCCAGGCCTGCTGGCAAGAGACAGGGTACACGAGTCTCAAAGGGGCAAAAGGATCTTCATGTAAGAGTTAGCAGGGCTTACTGAAATAGATTGAAACTAGATTTGAAGGGGGAAGGGGATAAAACCATTGGTTTTAAACTATCATTAAACTATTGGTAGTGATAAGCCATGAGATGGCATGTGAGTGATCAAGGGGTAAAATATATTAATTTTGAACACTCTGGAGATTCATGAAACCAAGAGCACCAAAATTCACACTGCTAGAGCTAAACTCTTGTCCAGCTGTGAGTGTGTTTCTGATAGGACTTAGATGCTATAAAATATAGCCCATGCCATTGACTAAAATTTAGCCTCTAAGTGCCAACAGCCTATAAAAATGTGCTATCAAGGAGAGAGCTTTCCCTTTAGAATATACCAACAGTTTTGTTGAGGAAAGAAAACACAGTCTCACTTTCTGCAGCAAGCAGAAGAAACAGCTATGCAAAGAATTTCAAGCTCTGAAGTGGGTTCCTTACTTTGGCTTTACAGTAATGGCTTCACTCTAGTGCAAAGCAGACACTCAGATCACACATTTAAATTCCTGTTTCCGTATCACCAGGGCAATGATGATAACAGGACGTAGCAGACTCCATTCATGGGTTGCCTCAAACTTTTCAATGTATGTTTATTGTGATTCAATACTGAAAACTTTTTTTAAAACATTTCCAGTGAAAAAGAAGCTCTAAAAAGTTAGCTCCAGCTGTTTGTTTGCAAAACAAACTGGAATGCTTGCTTTTACAGTGAAAAATGAGTTCATTCAAGTAGAATTAAACAGCTGCTGTAACAACTGAGCAATAAAAGAAAATCTAGTGTTTAATTTTTCTATTTCAGGTGTTCTGTATTTAACAATGGTTCACCTGTCATCCAGAAAGCATACAAAGCTAATATTCACCTGTCTGATAAAATTGACACAGAGCTGAACTACGTTGAAAGATGACCCCTTTATGTCAGTGTTTTTAGTGAAGCCAGCATGGTAGATTTTTGGAGAACTGAGGTCTCTCAGAATGTGTTCTGTTGAAAATTGTTGATATAAAGGTGTCTGTTCATGGAGTGTTGCTGAAGTAGGCAAGGAGATCACTATGAGGAAGCTGTTTCTTGTGTTTTGCCAGCAGGTCAGCCTGGCCATTGCCCCATCAACCTCACTTTGGGAGAATTGCAGCAGCTTTGCCAAGCTTGCTTCATTTTCTGAGATACCTGCCACATCTGGTAGCTGCAGCAGTAGCTTACCCCATTCTTTGTCTTACTTATTTTCATATTTTAAATGTATTCTATACATCTTAGAGTAACACCAAATTAACATCTGACTTCCTGCTGTTTCCTTTTTCCCCTGACTGCTTTCCTGTTGGCATAACAAGTCCTTCTGGCACACAATACTGAAAAGGCAATTTAAATGCAGGAGAACAAAGGTTTCACAATTTGAATTTCTCAGCTATGTACTTTATACAGAAGAACATGTTTGGCACATTTTCCATCGGGAGTGAACCAAAGCCTTCCGTTTGCTGTACATTATTATAATGGGAAGTGTCCCTTTATGTGATCTTTAATATTTATTTTATAAGCTAACATCATGAAGGCTGGAACTCTGTCATTGCTATTTATACTGTATTTCTGCTTTGAGATAAAAAAGAAAAGCATCTGCATGCAAAAGGCTTATGGGAATGTTCATATACAAAGATTTTTCATCCTGGGGTATGAAATGCGTTATATAAAAAGCATCAAGAAATCTTAATCCTTTTTATGCTTCAGAAGTTCCCTCTGGGCTTTAAATTTTTCTGACAGTGGAGACTGAACTCTTTATGAAAACATTAACGGTTAGAAAGGATTTTCACATTAAGTGAAATAAATAGTTGGATTTTATTCCAAATGAGATTGTATTGAGTGACTTGATTCACCTATTGCTTTTATGCACTTTTCCTACAAGGATATGAACAGATAGGTCTAAGTGTCAGGTCTGCAAAGGAACACTGTGTAGCAGAGAATCTTCCTTTAACTTCTTTGTCTGATTAAAATATTTTACTGATTGTACAATTAGAATTGCAGCAGCAATTAGGTAATACTTGAAATTCCTAAGGTTATTTTTGGGGATGGTCCTATGCAGATCCAAGCATTGGACATGATGATTCTTTTCAGTCCCTTTCTACTTACCATATTTTGTGTTATATATCTGTTTCTTCTCTTCTTTCCCCATATTACTTCTATATAAAAAAAGTCTCCTCAGCTAACCAGCTACTTCTGCCCGTTTTGCCCCATGTGCAAGAATGATGTGTTACATGTATTCCATTATTTTATTTCTATTATGTAGGAGGGTATTTAAAGAAAATTTAAAAAAAAGACTGAATACTTCTAGATATGGGCTAAAAATACTATACTTAGAAGATTAATGTGATGGCTGTAACTTGAAAAAAATTACAGCAAAGGAACATTAGAGAAGGAACCAGTCGTGCTGAATTTTAAGTCTGTTTTTAATTTTGTTTTCTAGGCTAAAGCTAATATGTTTTGTAACCTCTCTAAAATGTGTAGTGAAATCAGATAAATCTGAGAGTGATGGTTTCATAAAAGTAATAAATCTAGATAAATAAGTGCTGAATTTCATGACCTCATCAGGATTTCTTTTTTTTTTCTTTTTGTTAATGAAAAGGTATTAAAATGCCAGTTAAACTCTCCCCTTGTTTCTGTTCATGCCCAAATACAAACGGGCACAGTTTTTGTTAAACAGTTTTTACAGATTAACTTGTTTCTCACTGAAATGCTTTGGTTTTTGTTTCGAGATCTGATAGAAAAGTTATTGTGCTGGTTTTGGCTGGGGCAGAGTTTTTTTTTCCTCAGTAGCTGGTTTTGGGCTATGTTTTGGATTTGTGCTGGAAATGGTGAGGGGGTGAGGGTGCAGTAGGAGCGAGGAGGGGCCATAGCCAGGACAGGTGACCCCAAATGACCAAGGGGATATCCCAGACCATCTGCTCAGCATATACAGCTGGGGGGAAGAAGGAGGAAGTGGAGATGTTTGGATTGATGACATTTGTCTTCCCAAGTCACCATTACATGTGATGGAGCCCTGCTTTCTTGGGAATGGCTGAACACCTGCCTGCCCATGGGAAGCACTGAATGAATTCCTTGGTTTGTTTTGCTTTGCTTATGGTGCACAGTTCTTGCTTTACTCATTGAACTTTATTTAGCTCAACCCACAAGTTTTTTTTCACTTGGACTCTTTCATTATCTCCCCTGCCCCACTGGTGGGGGGGTTAAGCATGGTGCCTAGGTGCCAACTGGGCTTCAAATATGGCACTGCTTAAGTCAGTTTTGATGAAAAACATAATCTATGCCTGAGTTTTTCATCTGTGTGTGGGTGACAATGATTTTTGGCTGTCAGTCAGGACTTGGCTGCAGCTGTACGCTTACCTCATAGTTCGTAGTCAGTCTGCTTGGAACTATATAATACCACAGGTGATGCTAAACTCAAGTGGAGTTTAAAATACCTGTATTTAGTCTCCTTTGTCCTGTCACTTATATGTGCTTTGACTGTGGGACTAGGACACCTAGTTTGTAAAATAGGGTTGTCATTTTCTCATTCTGGATTTTGGATTGTCCTGAGTCATAAAGTAAGGCACAGATGTGAGTGTTAGACCAGTTGCCTCTCATCACTGGGTACTCCAGATATTGTACATGTTTACACTTTCTATTGCTCTTCAGAGCTGCCATTTTCTGTGTCAAATTGCTCTTACTGAAAATTTCATACTCAGTTATTGATTTTCTCTTCTAGAACTGGTTAATATTGTATTTATTTATTTACTAGTGCTTCAGTGAAGTTTTTATTTCAGCTTCTACACTTCACTTCATTATGAAATGCCTGTCTTTATGTTTATTTGTCTTTCCAATCATTACTGCCACTAGGAAACAGTGATGAGTAGTGGATTGGTAATCTGGTGTGGCTCTTGGGCTTTGATGCTTGGTTGGATTTTCAAAACAGAGCAATAACAGTTTGGAAAGAATATCCAGAAGAGAAGTAGGATTTCCTGTTTTTTGCATTCAGGCAGCAAAAAATACTCTTTTTTGCCCTTCTTTGCTTCTAAGCAGCCCTCCCTAAAGAGCAGGAAAAAAATGTCATTGAGATCTTCAAACAATATTTGTATTTTCCTATGACTGTATTGCCCAAATGAGTTCCAATGCAGAAACCTCTTCGCCCATTTGCAAGGTGTTGTCTCATGCAAGCGTGATGGGGAAAGTATAAAGAAATGTTAGAAAATGCTAGTAAGGAAAATTGTTCTTGAATGTCTTTGACAGAATCAAGGAAAGGAATAATAAGGCTTTTAGCCAGGTGTCTTCACCTGGAACCACTGAAATCACTCTTTGCCATCTGTTTGGCATTACTGGAATATATTTGGAAGGAGAGTTTGGGGGATTAGCAGCACAAAATGAGGTGATAATTTTCCTTTTATACCCTCTGCTTTCACACAGAAGTCCTTGAGCAAGGGAGTATTTTTGATTGTATGTCCTTTTCCACTTGCTCTGCCTGTTTTCACCTGAGCCCCTGCATCGATTCAGTGGCTGAGAGCTTCCTCCTGCTCTCCTCTAAGTGCAGTTTGTACACCTCTGCCAGGAATCTTGGATCAGTCAAGAAACAGCATTAATCACCTCATGCAGTAAATCCAAGTAAATCCATTGAGATAGTTTGGATAAGTGTCACACCTTCACATACATGAAAGTTATAATTTCATCTAAAATGTTCCCTTTATCAGCAGTAGCCTTTGTCACATCAGGGAGAGACCAACATCCTGCTACATGGAGATCCTTCTTTTACATATCTAAGACGTCATCCTGATTTCTACAACCATGAAATAGAGGGAGGCAAAATACACTTCTGGTTATGATGTTCTGCAGTATTGGGTTTGGCATTGCCATGTCCATTATGCCTTTAACACAAGAGTAAAATGATCGAGCAACACTTGATCAAGCCAACCTGTTTCTGGTAGTGATGGGCCGTACAGATCCCAGTGCAAGAGCTGCCCCTACTCCTCAGTTTTTTTAGTAGAAGACTTTTTTCAAAAGTTCCCCTTTTAAACTCTGCTTTGTCACTCAAATACTGGCAGCAAATTGCCTGAAAATTGACTTTTTTTCACTTAGATGTTGAAATTTGAAATTCAGTGGAGAAAGTCAGGAGAGACCACAGCCTAAGTTGCACAAATAGTGTGATAAGCGCTGAAATGCCTCAGCAGAATATGAAATTGCTTTTGATCTCCTTAGCTGGAACGTGCAGAGAGATAGACTGCGGGAACACAGGTGAAATAGTGTCCCCCAGGCTGGGAAGAGGATGTCCTTCAACAGTACCTCCTAATATGTTCACTCTAAATTATTTTTCTTCCTCTCTAAAAACTTCTCAAGAAATATTTCATGTGTTATTACCAGCATTTGGATGTAGGACTCCCTTAAAATTACTGCCTCTGTAGCCAGTAGTGCTAATGAGAGGCTCAGTACTTTCTTTTCATATTTAAGGACTAGTTTAGTGTGATGATAAAATGAGCCAACTTAAGCAGTGATATTAAGTAGAATTCTTGCCTATGTTATGTTATTGAGATTCCAGATATTTCTCATATAAGAGCAGTAGTCCCAGGTGTTATTTGTAATTGATGCTTCTAAATTTCTGCCTTTAAACTGGACACTGCACTGGTCAAAAACTTGAAGAGATTTTTCTTAGTTTAGAAAGAGAAATTTGTATTTCAGTGGAAAATAGGTCTATGTCTTTTAACTTACATTAAATTATGTCTGAAATAAGCAGTGCACTTATCCCGGGCTTTCATTGGTTTTGCTGGCAATCTCAAGAATAAAAGAGGGAGCTTGTACAGATATTCACAAAATGACAGAACTTCCAGCTACCAGACATCACTAATACTCATTTTACACCTGTTTCCATTGTTAATCTTATGGGCTTATAAACAAAAGCACTTGTAGTTTGGTGTAGTTGGTTAAATTACAGGAATTTTGTGAATAAAGAGCATATATGTATTTTCCAAGCTTCTACAGTTTTCACTGTTTTCAGAGATGAAGATAGATATAAAGAGACAGGTGTAAATATATCAGTCAAGGTGTGGACTTGCTGTTTTATTCTTCTTCTGTTATTCCTTGCCATTTACAGCTGTAGCTACCCACTGAGTCTTGATGTACTAGAGTTTAAAGCCAATTAAAATGCCAGACTTTTTTTTTTCCTAAGAAACTTGTAGCACACAAACAATTGAAAATAAAGTAATTAAGTATAGAATGCTAAGCCTGTTTTTTTAGATGATGCTGTGGGGAAAAATGTTGTCTACACAAATAACATTACCAGTTGTCTCAGTCAGCCAAGCAGGATGAAAACAAAGAATGGTAGAGGCTAATAAAGATACACCATCTAAAACTTTCTTTCTTACAACTTTTATTTGTTTCAGTGGCTGCCTCAACAGTTATACTGATACTGCAGAGTCTGCAGTAAATATGCAAGTGAATTCTCTGGCTCACGTTCTGAAGGGATGATCATTTATTCTTGTGTAACTTAATTGTCCTTGTAGGATCCACAGGGTTTCTCTCTGTTGGTAGTGAGCTGATCACAGTTTGGAAAATACAAAATCTACTCTTGCACTTAAAGGTGTGAGAATTGCAATTACTTCTTTGGTTGTCCTCACTTCATTTGTTCTAAAAATGAAGTTAATATTCCTGTTGCATCAGCTTTACATTTCCACATTTTCTCTCCTCTTTATTATTGCAAGAGAACATGGCTTGTACCATGCAAGTTTTGCATGTCAGAAACTCCACTAGCTTATCCTGAGGAGGAAGAGTGAAGATCTCCTACCTTTCACTGAGAGTTTTACAAATGCCAATCAGAGGTCCAGTAGGCTTGGATTGTTTTGTCTCTGTTTTCTGGCACATGGATAAAAGTGTTAGTCATCTAACTTATGGCTTTTGCCTGCATTTAAATGACTTGCTTCACTCATCTCTTAGTTATTATTGTGACAGCCTTTATTCAGGAGAGAACAATTTGCATTAGGTTAATAATTTTAATAATTAAATTTAATAATT
>VXAX01005620.1:842062-919281 GCA_013399835.1 Leptocoma aspasia | reverse complement strand
AAATTTAATAATTAAAATTACTGTATCTTTTGTTTTCTAAAATTAATTAGTAATATTACAGGATTTAGTAATTTAGAATAGATTTTGTTTAATCTGTGCTCTGATCTAGGCATTTCTGTTTCTTTGTCTTTTTCCAACATTGCATTTGTTCTTGAAAATAAAAAAAAGCTTAATAAATGATGTTGTGTAAAAGAAATGCCAGCTTCAGCCCATCAGGGTTCATTTAGTCTGAAAAACGACACTGAAATTTCAAAATGCTGCTTCTAGAACTAATAAAAATGTCTCTAAGGGAAAACACATTTATTTAATTCTCTGCTGCTAGATTTTGCTGGCAAACTTTGTGTTTAGCCAAATGACCCTGGCCAAGCTGAAAATGTATTTCAGCAAAAGATGGACAGTAGTTCTGTTGGGATGGAGAAAAGCTTATGGATTATGCTTGGAGTTCTGTTGAAACCCTCTTAGTACTGATGGTCAATCACCCTGTTGTCAGTGTGGTTTGACCGTGCTTAATTACGCCAGTTTGTTATGCTGCCTGCATGGAACCTTCCAGGCGAAAGCTGGAGGCTTGTTGGAGGTGTGTGTAAGGAGAGAATCTCCTTCCTTTGTGGAAACAGCTCCTTAGCAGTTTTGAGAGGTTGCTGCCAGATGTTACTTGTGGGAGATGCAGGTACACAGGCTGTAGGTACGCTAGTAGACCAACCAAGTGGGATGGAATAAAAAATTTCAAGGACAGATATCCTTCTTCTTCAATACTGCCTCAGAGGAATGTGAATAATTCCTGGCCATTCAAAGAAGCACATTCTGCATTCCATAGGACTTTAGAGGCCTCTTTACTGTCTGAAAATTTGATCACACTTTACATCAACTTGCTGTTATGACCAGTAAGAAGAACTTTAGGTTATGTGGTAAAAATCTTCATAACTGTCTTGATGCAGACTGAAAGATATATAATTTGGATTTTTGGGGCCTAAGACTGTGTCTCCAAGCGAATGCTACTGATTTATCTATTCTTTCATAACATCAAGAGTTCCTGTAAGAAAGGTGGGACAAACTTCTTAGCAGGATCTATTGATAGGACAAGGTATAATGTTAGATAGAAGGAAGAAGTGTTTTAGAATAAGGGTGGTGAGGCACTGGAACAGTTGCCTAGAGAGGTGGTAGATGTGCCATCCCTTGAATAGAAACATTCAAAGTCAGGCTGGGTGGGGCTCTGAGCAACCTGATCTAGTTGAAGATGTTCCTGCACAGTGCAGGGGGATTGGAGTAGGCGACTTGTAATCGTTCCTTACGGCCCAAATCAATCTATGATTCGACAGTTGCCCTCAAAATGTTTCATTGTGTGCTTAAAGTTGCTCTGTTTTTTTTTATAAAAAAAAAAAAACCCAAAAGAACTAAAATTAAAAAAAAAAAAATCAACAAAAAAAAACCACCCACAGGAAAAGAAAAAGTGACTCAAGTCAAGTAAAAAAAGAAAAATCCACAACATTCAGGTAATAGCAGGCAAATTTCTTGTTCGTCCTTCCGTTACTGCTTGCCCGTGAGTTGTGGCTTTTCTTGTCTGTCCATGTCCAATGTGTAGTTTTACAACATATTCCCAATTAATGCACTCACATCCTAGCACGTTCCTCAGGCTTGCTCTGTCAGATTTAAGGAACAACGGCCTGGCCAGTAATATGCATGCCAGTCCAAGTGGCTGATGGGTCTCTGGTTCCTGAAAGCAAAGGCAGGAGAATGGCCTTGCCACAAAAGTTTCAGACTCAAAAGTCAATCAGTATTCAACCTCAAAGATTGTACAGTGTCAGTATGTACACAGGTGTATCTTTTGAGTGCTTTGTCTTCCATGTCCAAAATCTATAGGGTGAACTTTGATCAAAATGTCATGCTCAATCTGGCAACAGTGTGGGCCAGAAATTGACATTTTGTGCATTTTATTTTAAAAAATGGAATTTATTCCAAAAGCTGGAGTGATACTGCGAGGTGTCTTGAAAATAAATGAGTTGGCAGGTCCAGTTTTAATCTCAGTCTAGATGGAGGTACAGACAGCAAGTTCTAACATATGCTCCAACAATTCTTAGGGCTGCTCTCCTGACAAACAGTTTGCAAAATCAGTACCTAAAATTATTAATTATGCTATTATGTAATGTACATTTAATGTTTCACAGAAGAAATGCTACAAATTCTATTATAAATTAATAATCATACTAAATTCTTTATAACGTCCTTACAGCAGCTGTTACAAGTGTGTTCTTTCATTATCATATTTGTTGCAAGCTTTAATAAATTAATGGCACAAGTTATTGCAGTAATGTTAAATAAAAAAGAGAAATTGTGTTCCAAATATAATTGTCATTTACTGCTTAAAATTTGAAAATGTGCAGTGTAAAAGGATTCAGACATCAGACACCAAAGTCAAGTCACGGGCTGTATGTTTTCAGTGAGATGCAGCTTTTCTAAACTTGCGTAGTTTTGTGCAATATTGCTCTTCATGTTATTCTCAGCCTTAAACTGCAAACTGGCACTGTAAACCAGAAGCTACTGCAGCAACCCCAAATATTGAGATAATTCAAGCAGAGTCCCCAAACTAGAGAATGTAGCAACCAGAGAGTAAACAGCTGAAATAAACACTGAATTTTAATATGACAGTCTCAAAACCCAGTGTTAAAAGGCAGTAGACCTGATGGCCTCAAAATTAAGAGAGGCAGGAGGCATTGCAGAGAGAATGAAACTTGTGATGGGACATAGTTTGTAGGCAGTTACCTGTCAAGCAGTGTTGCATCAGAACAAAAATATTGTAAGCATGAAGGGCTGAGCTAGTATTGAATTTTTAGCATACTTATTTCCTCCTCTGTGCTGGTGTGCAAATAAATATTTAGAGATATTTCAGTGTGATTCAGAGATCTGAGCTTGGGTCCTTCATAGTCAACCAAACCAAAAGCCATTGTTTTTCATCTGTCTGTGACATCAGTTTGACAATTCATTAGATTTCCTTTTTCACAGCAGGCCACATTATGGGGGAGAGAAGGGACAATAAATGTTTTCTTCCGTAAAAGAATAGTATGGAAGCACTACTGCAGTGTAGTATGGAAGCACTACTGCAGTACTGTAGTCAAAATAAATTAAATATTCTGATTCTTTTTAGTGAGTTATTTACAATCAAAAATGAGAACACTGAAGACCATACTGGCAAAGTCAAAGGAATCTCCTGTAGGTGGGCTAATTTCACCGTAGGATAAAATAACGTGCTTCTGCTGTGGCACTTAGTGATTGATAACATCATGTGAGAACAAAGCAATTAGGTTAATTTACACATTAATTAGTTTATTGCTTTCCTTTTGTTTGGTCTCTAATGCCTTTGTTTAAAAAATTGAGCATGTGCTGTTGCAAGGCTTTAATTTCACTAATTAGATTCCAAGTGCAGACATTGCAAACACCTGCCTTGTAAGTGAAACCAATCTGAGTTAATTCAAGCCCTCTGGTTGCTTGAGAGGACACTCCCAAGGAAACAACATGAGGGGTTCCACAATGTGTAAGGTTTCATCCCTGTATGTAGCTGGGAATTTTTCTTAAGTTACTGGTCTCTGTTTGTGCTAGGGGCAGTTGTTGTAAGTTGTTGTCTGGAGCTGTGCAGTGTTCAGGGGAGGAGGAGGGATTTTGAGCCTTTGGAAGGTGAGTGGTTCCTGAGAAATCTTTGTGCTTGTGAAGCTCTCAGACTCTTTTATTTGAAGATGATGGAGTGTGAGCTGTTTTCACTGAAGCAATGAACTAGCACTGGTGCTGGAATTTGTGTGTTATTTTGTTACTTTTCTGTGGATCATGTTTCCATAACGTTTCCCAAAACCTTTTAAGGAGAACGCGATATAACCTTGAAAAAAAAAGCTACTAGATCGATATCCTCAAGAATGGCTATGTAGTTACATACATGGTCTGGATTTCTTCATAAATTATGTTCCTGAATCCATTACATGCTTTCATTTATTGGTCATAAAAGAGGATTTAACACAAAAGCTGTTCTAATGTTAACATTAGGTTCTAACTATTGTGTGTGATAATGAAAAAGGACGGGTTTTAAAGTTGCAGTTTCCTCTTGATATATTTATAAAGTTTTCTACATACTATAGGTGGATGGTATCCTCTGAATTTAGATGCAAGTGTTTTCTACTCCTTATTCTAAAACTGCCAGAGGGCAGGGAGAAGGGATACATTGGTTTCGTCATATATTTTCACCAAAATAAAAGTCCATTGTGTTGATTCCGTTGAAGAGTACTGAAAAGTATCATCACTCAGCTGTGTTTGTAATTAGTGAGTATTTTGGAGATAATGCTCTATTACTGACTTTATATTTCACTATATGAAAATGTAGAGTTAGTGCTAAATTGTAGGGTTACTAGTTGGAATTTTCTGAACACCCACATAGTTTTAACTGCCTAATTGTTGTACAGGGCATCCCTTAACTGCTCAGCTTCTCTGACATTTCATTCTTCTTTCTCTGCTATCTAATCCTGTAGGCATGTGCACTTCTGCTGATGGAGGGATATGTCTGGCTGTAGCATGGTAACCTGTAAGATGATTGTTTAGATGTCTGTATCAGGTTTTAAGCCTGGGCATGGTTAGAAACCTATACATTTCTATCATTGAACCCAATCGAGGAAGAGTTCCCTGAGTCACCTGATGAGAAGGAAGACAGGCAGGGTTTGGGATGTAGGGAAAGTCAGCAGAATGCTGAAGGTATCTCAGTAAATATTAATTGGTCCTTTTGTGAATCTGTTACGCAGCTCAGATGAACCTCTTGGTCAGCACAAGCTGTAATGAATTGCTTGCTTGCTCCACAGACGTGTTTTTAATGATTAGTAGCTCATCAAAAGATAATATCTTGGGTTAGGCAGTAATAATATGATTAGGTGCTTCCCAGCTATTTAAAAAACAATGCAGACAGGTCTTAAAGTGAGTGGCTTGTCTCCTTTATAAAGTATATGAATTTTCCACTTAATTTTCTGGTCTCACTGGAAGTCCATCTTTGTCTGTCTTACCCATGTCTGTGAATTCTGCTTGGCACTAAGCAAATATTCCTGCTGTCCTTTTGTCTTTTAGTAGATTTAACCTTTCCTGTTAGCATGCCTATCTTCCCACTAAAGATAAAGTTCAGTATACTAACAGTTCACTAAAAATAGTGAACTGTTAGTATACTGAACTATACTAACAGTTCAGTACTTGCTTATTTAGCACAGAAAATTATTTGCCTTTTCCTTCTTTCATTTAAAATACACATAATTTTTATCAGGATTTCATAAAGTTTTGATAGCAAAAAAATACTACCTGTAATAGGAAGCATTTGACAATTTGTTTTTAAGTAATGAAACCTAGTTTGGTAACTGAATGAAAACAATGTACAGCTTGTGCTTCTTGGAAGGCAGTCATCAAATCCAATATCCATTGTGATTTTACAGGGTTTTCTTTTTAACCTAGTAAAAGCTTGAAAGCTTTATGTTGCATCTGCGCATTTTCTAAAGGAAAGACTGAAGCATTTAGAGCAAAGGTGAAGAGAAATGTTGTTCTCATCTAGAAGGTGACAGTGACAAAATGGATTTCCCCCTCATTTTGTCCCATTTCCCCCAATAGTATCAAGTTTTCTGGACATTTTTCAGTGCCTGTCCTTTTTAGATTATACCAAAATGTTGTGGTTCTAGTCCCAGGTCAGCTGAGTTATCTGTTCTGTGGAGTGCATTTGGAGTGAGACTGGGAGAGAGCACCGAGTGTCTTGAGCTTTAGTCTGTACTGAGGCAGCATCCAGTTGGAAGTGTGTAGTTTTTACAAACACTGCAATGTCTGCAGAGAGATTTATCCTTTGCCCAAATAAAAGAATCACAGGGTTGGAACAGAGCTTAAAGATCACCTAGTTCCAACTCCACTGCTGTGGACAGGAACAGGCAAAATGTATTTTTTTTTTTTTTAAATATCTTGAACAGAGACATAGTGTTAATTAATAGTTGTCAAATGGTTTCAAGAATGGTCTCCTGCTGACTTGTTTTTTGGGGGGAAATTTAAAAAGACTGAAGCTACCAAAGTCTCAGTGCCAAGCCAGCCTCATTTACTTTTGCTGGTTTGTCTTTAATGCTTTACTTACTACTGCACTGTTATATTTGAAAGTGAAAAAGCCCCATTGGTCTTTTCCAAGTTGCTGTTTTTTGAACATTATCTGATTATTCATTACATTATCTTACCACATTTAAATTTTTCTAATAGCTTCCAGGAGAAAGAAAAGGGCTGAAGTTTGAGGTGTTGTTGTGTGCTAGATCAGGGGATGTAAACAGAGCTCTTAAGTCTTGTGGAGCTCAGAGAAAGGAAATAAATGCTTGACGGGCTCTTAACAGCTGTACTTCACCAGCAGCTGGAAGATGGAAGGCTTTTTTATAATTTTTCTTAATTTCATTTTGTATTTCTTGATCACCATGTTCTAGCCCAAAGGATGTCTTTATGACTGTGGTATAAACCTTGGAAGGAAAAGCAGTTTTAATGGAAAAGGTTGACAGTCTCTTAACTTAGAGCAGCACTGGCCGTTAGAGTTTGTGTGCACATTTGTGTGTAGGTGGAGAGTTTGATAGTGACAGGTACTGGACTTCATTTCTCTGTAAGGCTGACCTTGAAAAATCACAGCATCAATAAAGAATACACAGCTGTAAAAGCTGTAAAATGTCAAACAGCGTGTACCTTATGACACACTTATGTACAAGATTCCGAGATCTTATCCCTAAACTTCTGAAGCTGTCTCTGTTAGAACAGAACCAATGTTGAGAAGTTGTGTGAGACAGAGGGAAAAATTCTGCTGCCAAAGAATGCTAATATGGGTAATTAGCCAAGTGTTTAAGTTCTGGTTAGCTTTTTATCTTAGTATTGCAAAGCCCGTGCTTTCAGAACTGAGTGAGGATTTTGCCAGTTTTTGTATCCTCCTTGACTAGATCTTGAGAACATTTAGGCACCTAGCAGGGCATTATTTTCTATGTTCAGTGTATTATTTAGGAATGTGCTTTTTAAAGTCTGGGCCCTAGTTCTGCTAAATATAATGAGGGGCCTTTCTTTTTTTCTAAAATATGTCTCTGTGTTTCAGTTGTAAACTTTGGGATGGAACATATCTCTTTACTAGATGAGATTAGTAGGGGATCTTTCGGGGATTAAGATTCAGCATGGGATGATAATAGGGTTTCTCAGGTAATGTATTTCATTTTAGGAGAGCCACAGAGTGCTTCAAGCTGAATTTTGGAAGTATTTGATGTCGGCACCTTTTCCTCTAAAAATCCGAAGCAATTGCTCTTACATGTCTTGAGTGGTCCAGCGGAGGGGTCTTTATCGAAATAGTAATTAGTTAATTTTCTGAAGGAGGAAAACCTATTTACTGTTAGTGAGGAAAAAGAAAATTCTAGATGTGAGAAAGAGAAATATGGATTGAAGGCTTTCTAGATTAATATGAAATAGGATTTCAGGACATAATCTCTGTGTGAAACTAAAACCAGTTTCTTCTAATGTGAAAGGATGGGCCAAGGTATGGACAAATTAGAACTACTTGTTTTTCTGAAAAAATTTTCAGAAAGACCAAATTTTAATGTGTTTTATATATATGTATGACCTTTACAACTACACATATATATATACACACAGCTATGAAATACATGTATGCATATACATCTTTATTTATGAATATATACACACACAGCTGCACACTTAAACACTAAAAATTAGCGATTTAAGGCTTTTTCTAAAACCCTGCTTTAGAAGATACGCCCTCAGGGAAGAAAGAAGGTGTGTTCAGCTCTTCTCACAGAGTCTGGGGTCTTTTGCTTGGCTTTTAGAGCCTTCCTGATGGCAACAGTGTTGCATGGGTTCTCCTCTGTTAAGCTGATATCAAGAGAAGCAGACTCAGGGGAACCAATTGTATTAGTTTAGACTAATTCTGCTTTAGCAACATCTTGAGCACTGCTGATGAAAACTAAGAAGATTAAAGTCCACATAATCTGGGTATCTTTATGTAAGTGAAGTTCAAATTACCATAAGCTCTTCAAATCATTGATCTGAGGATCAGTAGGAAGGGAAGAATAACTTAAGCTCAAGCTGCAAATCCATGTCTTTGGACCCTCTTTCTTTTTTTTTCCTTCCTTTTTCCTCCTTTTTTTTTTTTCTTTCTTTTCCCCTTCTTTTTTTTTTTCTTTTTTCCCCTATTTTTTTTTAAATATAACCCTTTAAGAATTCTTTCATATAAGAAAATCGGTTTTGTTCTACCTTGCTAGGGAAAATGAGCTTTCAGAGGATCTGCACAGCTGCGTCTCTTACTCGGTTAACATGTGGTTGCATTGGATTGATGGAGGCTATTAAATGCTGAAAGCCATTGATTGATTATTTTAGTGCTATTTCGATAAAGACTGCTTTTGAAATTGAAATCTGCCTTAATGGTACTACCATTTTACTGACTGTAGATATTGTAGTTTGTGATTCTTTCTATCAATTAGAAATGAGGGAATAGATTTGTGGTGTTCAGTGGATATGTCCAGACAGATAAGAAACAAGCCAGCAGGCCCGAAATACCATTGAGTTGCACAGGTTTTCACCCTACTTAGTATTTACAGACTTGTAACAATATTTCTGTGGATTTTCTGACCTTATCATGACAGTAATTCTAACATTGTGTCCTCTTCTCTGTTACCATTCATGGCTCCATGGGCATGCTCAGGGATTTGGGGTGACATCTGTATGGGATGGTACTTCAGTGCACATCTGCACCATTGACATCCTCCAGAATGGAGTGGTCCCATCCAGTTTGCCTGTAGTGGCAACCAAACCATGCCAGGGAATAATTGGGAAGAGTAGTAATGGGTGAAGCCATTTCAGAAGTGTTTTGAAACTGACTTCCAGTGCTCAGAACATTTTCAGGTGTGACTTTGTTCAAGTAGGAACTTAGCCTGAGCATATGGCAAGTTAATTTAGAGCTCAGGCTGGAGCCATGTATTTAAAAGTGGCCAAATTGCCTTTCTGAAATAATTTATATTGATAATATTATATAGTTAATGTTGTCACTTAAAGGAAATACGTTGCTTTTGGCCATTAAAATAGACCTTTTGAGGCTTTTTTCAAGGGCTTAAGAAGTTTGTCACAGATCATGTTTGCCTGTGAAATGTTCTTATTACAGTGAATGCATATTATGAAGCTGGAGGGGTCTGGCCATCTGTAAGGAGCTCCTGCACTACCAGTCAAAGAACCAGCCCCTACTCCAACTTCAGAGGCTGATATGTTTTACTAAAAAAGTGAAACTTCAAATTTAGCAAGAATGGGGTTGTTTTTCTTTTCCTTTCTAAATGTCTATTGCTGCTTTGAGATGAATTGCAGTGGATTACCCTAATAATAATGTAACAGACCACCTAGATGCGGTTAATAATGAACTTGATGAAATACCATTTCTGGAATGGATTTTAAATGAGCTGCTTTTTGTCTGCAGCAAGTAGAATGAGCTGTATCAGTGAGTGCAGGGTTTTTCTGTCACAGATCAGTTAAAGTACCTCTGAACTGTCAGGAAGGACTGTATAATCTGAATGCTCTCCTTGTACCATCTAACTCTGAGTCACCATTTCAAGAAGCAGTTGAGTCAGATTTTAAACTCTTAAGACTGTGAGTGGTAATATGTTATTACGGTGCTTTTCATACTTTAGTACAAGATTCTGTGTTTGAAAAGATGGTAATTTTGTATGTTGAGCAGTGTGATATCAACATAAAGCCCACAGAAGTAACTGAAAATATTTTCTTTATTTGAAATTCAAAATTGCTATATTTTCAGTACATCTATAGCTTATACATAAACACTGTATTTCTTCCAGAGTGGAAGATAGTTTTCCAAGAATACCACTTATTTCCTTGTCACTGGGGAGCAGGGCATGGCTGGTGATACCAGGTTCTTATCCCTGATAATGGGCAGTAAAAGACTCCTTCTGGGGAACAGTACATCTTAAATTGATCCTTTCTCAGGGGCAGGATGGGACCACATAGAATGCCTGTACAGGAGTATGAGGAAGATGAAACTTAAGTGTGACTTAGGAAGTGAATGTGCAGAATATTCTAAGGAATAATCCATTCTAGTCTGCAAGTGCTAGGTGGGGAAAAAAAGAGAATCTTGTTGCTTCATCTTAATTTAAATAATGTGCTTTTCTGGATACATGAATCTTAGACAAGTGTAGATTCCAATAGTTTGAATATGGCTTCTTTTATAAACCTGTAAAAGTGGTCTATGTTATGATACTTCAGTTTTGTAAATTGTTTTTTCTTTGCTTGATTTATACCTGGGTCTTGTTTAAAGGCTATAAAACAGCAGTGGTTTAATATCCTTCAATCAAAAGTAACTTTACCATCCACCTCATATTTTTATTTTAAAAGATGCAAAATAATTTTTGTTGATTTATGAGTCTCGAAGAGCCTGAAATTTTAGTTCCATTGGCCATCATGAGGATCTGTCCATGTGCATGATCTCTGTGGTACATTGCTTGTTCTAACATGTTTTATTTACTGCATATTGCACAGCTTTGAAAATATAAAAATGAACCATCCATAAAAGATAGTTATAGTATCTTAATTTCCATTTTTTTAGTATGGCAGTGGGAATTGTTTGTCTTAAGAAATCACATTAATCTGGTTTTGTCTGTGGATCCTATGAAACCAAAGATAAGGAAAATTTTATGTGGGAAAATATTTTCTCCTTCCAAACTATGGCAGAATCACTTTTGTGTTGCATAAAAATTCAAATGGGACAGAAAATTGGAACAATATTTTAAATGAATAATAATTGTGATTTTCTTCGCTGCTTATGCTAGCATCTTTAATTGTACTGAGTTAATTTAGTATGACTTTATTCATCATTGGAAAAATGGTTAGATAACTGTTCTGATATTAAAGGAAGACAGTGTGTATGCAGCAAAATAACGGTCTTTCATCACCTTTAAAGCCCATCAAAATCTTTCTATGTCTTTCTGTGTCTTTAATGGATTCTCAACCACAACTTAATGTTGTTTTGTTTCATGTTCTGCTTATATAGTTTTAGTAGTAACTAAACCTAGGAGTGAGTGCAGATTAGTTAAATTCCATATTCTGTTTTATACAATAGCAGGTTCATCTTATGTCACTGGGCCAGCCCAGAGGGGAGAATTTTTTTTCCTAAGTTTTCTTTTCTTTTTAAAGCGCATGGAAGATGGTGATTTGATTTAGCTTCTGAAAGTGCATGGCAGATTCATTTTTTTTGTGAAGCTCAACTGAAATAAAATAGGCCTGTAGAAGTTTTGCCCGTAGGATATTTTGTTTTAAGAAAATGGCTTTCTTCTGTAGGGCGTGAGCTAGAACATGGTTTTAATTCCTGTAGAATATGGTCCTTTTATACATGTGTATTTTATTGCTTGCGCTATATGGCTACATGTACGTTATAAAGGCCGTTCATGCTAGCAGGATCAAAAAGCAAATTTATAATGGTCTTTAAGCTCAGAGGAATTACCACCCCCCAAATTATTAGTTCTTTTTCATATTTTAGTGTTGACCTTTCCGTTTTCTCCCACAAGGAATCTGTCCTTGAAGCTGTCGAAGGAGGTGGAGCAAGGAGAAGCCAGGCACCCTCGTGTCAGCCAGCTGGCTGGCAGCCCATCCGTGGAGTGGCCTTTCCCTGGTCTGGAAGAAGGTGGAGGCATTGAGACTCTGCCCTTCAGATTGATGCTCCAAGACTGCACGGCTGTAAAGACCTTGCTTCTGAAAATGAAGAGGGTTCTTCAAGAGGTAATCACCCACTTATTTGTTAGATTAATATATTTCAGCGTTAATGAACTAAGCAGCAGAAAAGGGTCAGTAAAGTTTATGGGCTTGATGTCTTTTAATATGTCTTGAATACATGGAATTGATGCAGAAGTATAAATAGTCATGGCTCAACATGTTGAAGGTCAGAAAGTTTATACTTCAGCAGAATTTAAATGATCTTGCCATCTTGGTGTCCAGAGTGTAAAGCTTTTTTTGAGCTTTTACTAAAAAGAGGACAGGGGAGGACAACTGTTTCTGGTCAAAATACATTTTATTGTTTTCTTCCAGTATTTTAGAGCCTTTCAGTTTCCTTACTACAGTTGTTATCCATTATAAAGTCGCATGCAATTTATTTAGAGCGGAGATGCAGAGAGAAAAAAAACAACTGTTAAGTAACAGTACTGAAAGGTTGTCAGCTTGAGCTTATAAATGATGGCTGAAATCAGATTTTGTAGGCCATTCACTGGGCCATTCCTAACAATTTCAAGAGTCCTGGCTTGTCTTGTCCTGCTATATTCTCCTTCTTCCCCTATGGACTGCTGGTGTTGCTTTGAAAATTTTCTTTTGTGTCTGTCTTTAGAATTTTAGAGAAATAAAACAATTTGGGGTTTTGTTTTGTTTTGTTTTTTTTTTTTTTGATACTTTGCAGCTGTGTGGAGCCTTTACTCAGGTATACGCTGTCAACTTTCATCTTCATTGTTAGCAAATTGCAGTTTGCATTATGTTTTGATCTACAAGAAGGTTTTGTTTGTTTGTTTTTATCTATATAGTTCATAGAAATACAGGATAATTGATGTTCAGAGGGTTCTCTGGAGATGCACCTTCTCTACTCAAAGCAAGGCCAACTCAGAAGAGGTTGCTCAGATCCTTGTCCACTTAAACTTTTGGTACCTTGACGGGCTCTCCACATCATCTCTGGGTAGCAGTTCCAATATGTAGCTACATCATTCTTAACTTTTTTCCTGAAGATGGAAACAGAATTTCTCCTGTTGAAGCTTCATATAATAATGACTGAAAATAAATTGGGGGGGGTTTACTGCTCACTTCTTGGTTATCTGTATCTCAGTTGATTTGACTGTTGTCCTATCTGAACAGATTTATCAAAGGTTTAGCCGTGGTAGTTTGCAATTAGTCCTCCTAAAGAGCATGGTTTTTGCTCATTGGCAAGCCCCAGGCTTTCCAGTTTTCTTCCGTTCACTAGAAGCTTGATTTGTGCTATATTAATGCACTTCGGAGTTACTGAATCCAGAATTGAAATCATTAATTCTCCATTAGTTGGTTTTTTTATATAATGTGAGAATACAGAGTGAATTTAAAGGATTTGTAACTTCATTTTATCTGAAAATAAATAAGAATTATGCTATTATATGACATAGCACTTCTAACATTCAGGTGATAATATTGGCAGCATTCTCTTTTGCTTCTAGTGTGAATGATTCTGCAATGTTCAGAAAAGGTCTTTGTTACCATGTTACCATGATGGTAAGCGTAACAATTTAGTTTTAACTTACAGAGTTCCTGTAAAACTGTTATTTTCTGGTTGGAAATATGTTGTACCTTTCAGTACTTCATCTTTAAAAACATTCACCAGGTGATTCCACAAAAGGAACGTAAGGTATTTCATGTGACTCACTGGAATTTCATGTCCAGTTACTAATACCTCCTTATGTAACTCATTGATCTTATTTTTTTGTCTTAATCATTCGGTCTTTTACTTATTTGTTCCTTTGTACTATATAATTTTCATCCCCCCAACTGGCTATAACACAGTGTGTCTCTGTAATTTTCTTTTTGTCTTGCCCTATGAAATCAGAATTGCCTTTTCCTAATCCTACATTTGAATGTCCATATGTGCTGTAATTTATCTTGAAAGAACCTGAGTAGCTACTTCGAACAATCAAAGACATGACCCTGAAATATGTTAGAAATTTATATTGAAATGACACAACTTGATTATCTTCAGAAATTCAGACATTAGTATGATTATGTCACTTTTAAATTATTAGTGAAAGATTACAGGAAAATATAATCCCATAAAATTGAAATATTGTATTGAAGAATCTGATAAATAAGTCATCTGAGCATATTTAGCAGACAGTTTCTATGGAGAAGATGCCTTATTTCCATTGCAACTAGATGTAATTTTTTCATCCAAGAATCGCTTCTGCCCCAACCAATACTATAAATCAAACTCAGAACAGTACAGAACAAAAGACATAAAAGAAAAATTCTTTCCTTACCATGGAATGCTCAGGGATTTTTATATGTAGTGAAACATAGTCTCTGGCAGTTTTGTGTAGAATTGAAATATTCTATGCGTGCAAGAGTGTAAAATAAGATTATATATTTATAAAAATAGTATGTCACGTTTTCATCCACTTCAAAAATATACAAAGCGTATGAACTTCATGGGGAAAATTACATGGGTACCAGAAAAAAAAGTTGCAGTATTTCTGTTTTATAGCTGATATTACCCATAGAACAAGAAATTACAGTAGTGTATACCTCTTTATTGAAAAATAACATGCTAATTGAGTTAAAATATTAGCCCTGTTATTCCATGTAATCCTTCTTCTTAAGCACTGAGTGCTGCTTCTAGAGGAGTAATTTAATTATGATCTGCCAAAATGTAATACTGGCTAGTAAAATATGCTTTTTTTTGCCGCAGTTGCTTGTAATTGAAGAATCTAAATGGAAAGACTGCACACAATATATGTTTTGCTGTGCTGCAGACTTACAGGCTTGTTATTAGTCTTATCTTGAAAAGGGAAATTGAAGACATGGCAGTAACTTTCAAGATTGAGAATATTATTTAGTAAAAGGCTAATGAATGATCGTTCAATTAAGAGAATTAATTACCATTTCACTTTTAGTGAAAAAGCCTTGAAAATGTCTACTAATAATTCTTTATGAGTTTGGCTGTGTAAGGCTCATAAGGCAAATTGCTACCCAGTGTTTTGGCAAACCTCATTGAACAAAGCTGGATAGTCTGGAGGGCCCTGGCATATGAGGAAACTCGGTGATTTTCCAAGTGCTCCGGATGATCTCTCTCAATCTCTTCTGCAGCTTTTTCTCCTGGATGTTCCATTTCTGACAGACAAATCTGTGATGAATTGTGTAACCAAGACCTGTGGGATTTCATGAGAAAGTACTACCAGAGAATTACCCGTATTGCCTAGCATGGGCAGCTTGATAAAAGCCACTTCAGCACAGCAGACAGTTCAAACTGTTTTGCAGCCTGTCCATGATTTCTTGGTCTCCCTTTTCTCTCTAGCTCTCGGATGTTTATGTTGGCTGTTTGGTTTTTGTTTTTTTATTTGTTCCAAGTCTTTATAGTACTGACCTGTTTGTCAATAATAACTCCTCTAATTTGAAAGAGAGAAGACAAGAAAATAGGGGTTGGATGGATGAAATGGGGAGCTTTGTCCACTCCTAAGAAATTGGTTCTTTACCTTGTGACTTGAGACAGGCCTCTCTGCTCTGAATGTTTCTTCAATTAATATCTGTCATTTTTTTCTTCCCTGTTTTGGGGGGAAAGTACAGAACAACTGATGTTCTATGCTTTCTGTGTTTTATAACATTTCTGGCAACTGACTGATTGTGTTTAGCCAATGAGCTGCTGAAAACTAGACTGTAGCTTCTTTCTCACTCATTGCTATTGGCAATAATGAATATATAACCCCTCTTAACCAAGCATTATGTTGGCTTTCCTAGACTCTACCAGATGAGAAAGAAATGATTTCCATCTGTTAACTTTTTTATGTCTTGAGTTATAGCTGGCCTAGGCAATGTTCAAGTCTGGCTAACCGAGGGGACACTTAAGGCATCACCTTTTCTAAATCTTAGGTCAAACATTTCAGGCAGAGACATATGAGCAAAACTTGTATGGTTTTGGCTTTGTGCCTAGCAAGAGGTCTTTCTGCTGAAATAAACATAATGGAAAAATGCCTTTCTATTGGGAAGGCATCCATTTAGTCAGTGATCATGGGGTTTTGTTCAAACTTTAGTTGTTGAGCTTGTTGATTAATTTTACAGAGTGCCATAATAAAAAGAAAATCTTTAGGCTTGTAGAAATAAGGTCATATTTTCCATGTATTCTTTATGAAATACATAGTTTATCAGCTGCATAATTCTACTTCTAGGTATTTTTAAGGGTCTATCAGAAGTGACCTTACTGGTTGCTAATCTAGAAAATTAAGATACATTGTCTATATGTTTGTGTAATTTGGAATATAAATTATTCAGCCCATGTTTTTCTTTTGGAGCTCTGCAAAACACCATGCAGGCTATGGAGCTTTAGCTAATTGCTACAATTAGCAATAGGACTAAGTCACTTTGGACATACATTGCATACTGTGTTTTACTAATTAATCATTTATTTTACTGAGGGGAAATTGCAGCTGCCTGTGGCTGTCATTAAAAGTTAATGTGTCTGATACTGTGTCTTTAGATTACACTTGGAAAAAAAATCTCAAAAAAAAGGAGAAATGTGGAAAATTATGTCAAAATTGCTGTGAGAGTGGCCATTAGGGTTGCCTGAGATTAGTGGGGCAGAGTGATACCACTCAGGCTGCAATTAGTCTGTCAGATATCACTGGCTGCATTACTTCTCCCCATGCATCTTTCACCTCATCAGTAAAATGAGCATAATTATAGAGTCCCCTTTTATACTGCACTTGCAATCCACTGATGGAAAGTACTGAGAGAAAGCTAATTGCTGCTTGCTAATTGCTGGTCAATATGGAATTGGTCTTAAACTATGGTTTTTAGAGACGTTAAAGTATTTCCTTCAGTCCTCTGTGAAATGTATTGTATTTGCTAATATTGTGTTAGCTGTGCTAGGAACCAATTGCAAATTTAATATACTGTAAAATACCGCAGGTTTTCTTCCTTTAAGTAACTTTGTAATTAACCACTGTAGCATTGTTGGTTTATTCGACAACTCTGCATCTAACACAGTCCCTTTTATCAAGCATATCATGCTGGAAGTAGGTAATTCCTTCATTTCGCAGTATGTTGACACTGCATATAGTCATAAATTTAAATAACTATTAATAAAAATGTACTAGATTGAGTAATAGGATTTAAATTTATCATGTTAAATCAGGTTTTTCACTTGGAAATATTGGCATAACCATGCCCAACTGGTTGCAAAGACAGGCAGAACACCCCATTGTTGCACTTGGTGTGGTTTTTTTTCTAGGAGTGTATCTCAGTAATAGAGAATATTGGGAACAAGTGGATATAATCAGGTATTCACGTCGGCATTCTGTCAGGGCAATTCTGTCCATTCCATGTGATGGCCCTTAAGCAGATCTGGCCCCAAGCTGACAGGCCTGTAGATTCTGGGAGCCTCCTTCCAGCCCTTCTTGTAGAAGGGCATCACATTTGCTAGCCTTCAATCAACTGGGACCTCCCTTGTGAGCCAGGACAGGGGGTAAATGATTGAAAAGGGCTCAGTGTGCTCTTCCACCAGCTCCCTCAGTACCCTTGGGTGGATCCTGTCCGGCCCCATAGGTGTGTGCATGTCCAGCAGGTTGCTGGCCATTTTCCCTTGGATTATGGTGGTTTCATTCTGCTCCCTGTCCCTGTCTTCCAGCTCTGAGTTGTCCCTGAGGACAACTGATCTTACTACTAAAAAGGATGCAAAAGCAGCATTAAGTTCCTTATCCTTTGTCACTTTGTTTCCCCCTGCATCCAGTAAAGGATAGAGAGTCTCCTTAACCCTTCTTTTGTTGTTTATGTATTTATAGAAAATTTTATTGTTATTTTATATGGCAGTAGCCAAATTAAGTTCTAATTAGGTTTCGTCCCTTCTAATTTTCTCCCAGCATAACCTCATGAAGTCTCTGTAGTCCTCCCACAAAAGAGAGTTTCCTACCTCTTCTTGCAAAGATCTCAAATTCTCCTTTTTTTTTTTTTCTCAAGTTCCGATCAAAGCTCACTGTTCAGCCATGCTGGTTATCTTCCCTGCCAGCTTGTCTTTTGGCACATGGGGATGGGCTGTTCCTGTGCCATTAAGATTTCTGTCTTGAAGAATGCCCAGCCTTCCTGGAATCTTTTTCTCTTAAGCATCTTTGTAGTTTACAATAGATGCTCCTGGACAGTGTGTTCATTTGTTGGTACTCTTTGAGTACTTTAGAGTGTGAGCTTACAGGTTGGGATGGGCACACAGCTCTGGCCCCTGTGGAGTCACACTAATCCTGGCTCAATAAAAAGCCCTTCTGAATTGGTTCAGCTCAGTTATCAGTTTGTCATTGCCCATGTTCATGTCAAAGTTCTGTTGAAGGCTACATTCAGAATGAGCCACACTTTGACATTATCAGTCTGAAATGAATGTCCTTAATTTTTTAATGCTGGAAATGGAAAATTTCTCTGTTTCTGTTGTGTTTGTTCTGCCACTGGCTTAGTGGCTTCATCTTTGTAGATGACATGTGTCTGTGTGCTGCAGCCTCACTGAAACCAGACTGTGAAACAAGCTCTCTTCCACATATAGAGGTGGTGGTGATAGAAGTGTCTGTTCCATGTCTTCAGAAAGCAAGTGATGAGTTTTGTTATTTCTCCTGTGGTTGTCTGAGTGAAACATTTTCACATGGCAGGGCTGTGTGCTCCAGGTCAGCACAAATTTGTATAGATTGTGCCCCAGCCTCCTCAATAAGCCAGGCCTTAGCAGCATCTTGCAGAGAGGCATTAGAAATAGTAACCCTGTTAATATGTGATGTTGCCACATCAGCAGTTCTGTGCAATTGGCTGTGATTAACCTGTGGCTGAACACCATAAAATTATAACTGTTGCAAAACTGAAACCATTTTCTCATTTAGTACTTCCATGGTTTTGATCAGTTGCTGCAGGTCAGTCAGGTAAATCCCACCAATGGAGCTGATCACACTAATTGTATTTTGTGATAAATCTACAAATACCAAAAAGTGCATTGCAAAATAATGAGCATGTGGTGGAAGAAATCCAGAATGTCTGCAAGAAGGAATTGATTATACTAAGTTATTACAGCTCATGAGTAATTTGAGTTAAATGACAGGAGGTAGATGGAAGAATTACTGATAAAAACATATATAATACTGGCAGGTCTATCCCAATAAGTTACCCAGTTATCCAGCTTTTTTATAGAAAAAAAGGATTGAAAATAGTGAGATGAAGATGAGTGCACAGCACCTAAGCTTCATTATAATTGATCTCCCTGCAAATGTATTATTGTTATGAAAGTACCAATTCATCAAACGGTTTTGTCATTTACAAAGAGCATTTCATATGAGTTCTATAGCTGGTGCCATTACCTTCAAGTCCAATAGGTTAAAACCAAAAAGAATTGTCCTCATCTAAATAGTCTCTCAACTTCTGAAGCTGTACACTATATTCCCCCTATATATCAAGATTTTTTCTTCCACATTGTAGGTTTCAGAGTTTCCTGGCACTGAAAAATTACTGGTTCTATAGATAAAGCAGTAAAACTGGTCATATGCAATCCTTGCTGTAAATGGATGTTCAAGAAGAATAAAAAGTAACAGATAAAAATGTAGGTCTAATACTCAGGCAGTGGAGTGCCAGCTGTAAATGTAGTTACCCATTTTAGTAGTTGTGTTCATATATGACCATAAGGATGATTCTGCAGAATTTAAATTTGATCTCATAATTATCTCTAATACCGTAATCATTCAGAATTTCTGAAACAAGTGCTAGTGTAGTCACAGAAGAAATTCTTACAGTTTGTAGCATAGCTGGATCCTGGCATAGCTCTGTGCTGCAGATGTGTTTAATGTTGTCTCTGCACACTGCATTCTATTACTTTGCAGCCAGGTTATCAGAACAGTGCTGATCATTTTTTCTAGTGGAAGAAAGAAAAGATACAAGAAATGCTGATACAGCATGCTTACAACTGAGCACCCTGATCTAGTGGAAGTCATCTCTCCTCACTGCAGGGCAGTTGGACTGTTAGGATTTGATGGTTTTGACAGAAAATAATAGTGGTGATTTTGTGCAGTCTGGCTCCACTTGAATTCATGAAGTGGTTTGTTTCAAGGTTTACATGATGAATCCCAGTGACAGAAAAAGAAATTTTTTTTTTAAAATATTTACAAATTGCACATCAGGGGCATATCCTCCACCTGATTATGTAATTGTCCAGAGCCAGGTGGTAGGAACATGTATTTTTCAAGAGCATTTGGTGTATCTAAAGAAATACTGTATGTCCAATAGTCTGTATTTCGCTCCATGGTGTACCTTAATATTACAAATACAGCAGTTCTCTGCTGCTGGTCAGAGCCTCAGCTGGGTGGGAAATATCACAGGTGAATTTAATCCAGCTGGTGCTTGGTGCCTTGTCAGAATGCTGCTCTCTTCATGTTTCTTTCTCCTTACATGTTTGTGTTCATGGTCAGCTCCCTTTACAGAGACAGGAATCATCCATGTAGTGAAGAGCTCATGGATGTAACATGCAAAGTTACTCATGGCTAGGAATTGTTTTTATATTTGAATTGAATACTCTCTTCTGTTTTCCCTCCTGGATTTAACAAAAATTATTGAAAAGTTGTCAGATAAAAGCAATATCCTCATCTGCAAGCTGAAGAGGAAGATTCTTCTTTTAATCAACAGCTCTTGTTTCAAATCTCTGTGAAGATAATCTAAATAGGAACAAATACATGTTCGGAGATAACTGATGTTGCCTCAGTAGAAATTCAGCATCTCATAAAGCAGCCAAGAAAGTTGTCAAACTGTATCCTTACACCTCTTTTAAGGAGGATAAATAGAATGAATGACTAGCCAAAGATCACTTATACCCTAGGAATTTTTTTTCTTATGTGGCACTATTTTTCTTGTCCCTTCTGGGCAAATTAGTGTGGTGGGGTTTTGGGGGGGGTTTGTTTTTTTTTTAACTTTTTATTTTGCTTTATTATATGAAGAAAACACATCTCTGGCCACAGCTACAAACTGCCCCTGTGGAAATAGAAGAGCAGTTTCCACTTCTTGCCACCCCATGCGAAAATCTCTTCTAAAGATTGTTCTTCACATTTCAATTAAACTATGGTATAAAATGAGATCTGTGGTGAAATAAGTTCTTAAATCTCCAGTGTACCAGCCTTGCTCATCTGTGTAAGACCTCTGCTGCTAATAAACTACTGGTAGTAGCATAGAGAAAGAAGGCAGTGTTTGAGTCAATCCTTTTGCTATGAAAATGAGCATTTTTCTCACCAGTCTTCAACCCCTTTTTGTTTTCTGCCTCTAAACTTTGTGATGCAGCTTTGGATCAGTTGGTGTCTTAAACTTGTACGCTTACCCTCATGCACAGTGCTATGGAATAACAATTGCTTTCAAAATTAAGACTGGCAGGGTGCACATAGAGAGAAACACTTTAGTGGGTCTGGATGTTTTATAACTAAAAGATGTAACCAAATTCATCCTTAATAAGTGAGCAATTCTCCCACATGAGCGGGGCCTTTGCTGATCTGCCCCATCAGAAAGAAGAACTTCGTATTCCTTTTTTGTAGGTGCTTTTATATTGAAATGGAGATTAGCCTTTTCATAGTACTCAAACTGAACGTGCAAGGTAGGGTTTTAGATAACTCATGATAAAAATATTGCTGATCATAGTGACTTCTGTAAAACCAGTCAACTCTCATAAGTTTTCCTGTCTAATTTTTTTATTTCAGCAAAGCTGTCTTTGAAAGTTCATTGAGGCAGTGGAGAGCTCTGCCTTGATGTTAGTGGGCTCTGGACTCCCTGAATGAGTATGACACTGACATCAAAATGCATTCACACTCACAGATTCTGTTTGCACGTGGTTGTCATTATAATTGACATTCTGGTGGACCTGACAACCTTTTTTGATTGCTTGTGTGTGTGTCTGTGAGTATACAGCTGTATAGTATTTATACATTTTTACAATACATTATTCAAGAATGTATTCAAGAATTTTTTGATATATACAGAACTCTACAGTTCTCACCGATAGATCTAAAATTTGCCAGTGTCTCTTGCTCTTGACACTGATAGTTGCATTGAATTTGCTGCTAGAAGGTGAACTCATACCAAAAATCTGTTTTATGATTTCCACTAGAAAGTATTTTTAAAATGTCTTTATTAGACTATTGTTAAGATACTGAGCTTTCCTAACCTATGTCATTCTGTCATTGCATTGTTCTTTCACAACTGATTTTTCTAATGTATATGGACTTCTATTGTATTTCTTGAGTTTTGTGATGAAGCTCTTTCTAAGTTGTGTCTGTCTTTATTAGGATGCCATTATGTTTTGACAATGCAAGCTTCATCAGTATATTTTGTAGGCCATATTTTACCATATGCTGTAGTTTGCTGATACAATACAATATTTAACTCTTGGTTTGTTTATTCATATAATTGATTTATTATTTTTCACTACTTAAGCATCTTTCTGATTATCTTGTGTTTATGGCATCTTTTTCCATCTTCATGGACAATTTCTAAGGATGATTTACTGGCTCAAAGTATCATTTTTTACTATTTATATCCCAGCCTTTACAAAAATATAGTCACATAGTATTATTTGGATAAATTATTTTCTCACATTCTAGTCACTTCAGGACTTGCATTATGTGCAGCTTAATTGGCTAGGATTAGTAAGAATTAGTATAAAATAGAATACTAGTATTAAAATTAGTACAGAATATTCTTCTCATTATCTTGATATTATTCATTTTCTTTCCCCTATATATTTGTATCTGAATGCTGCAGAGGATCCTAGAGAAGCATTTCTAAATATCTTGACTGTATTTAAATAATAGAAAAAAATGAGTTTTGTATGAGCTTGGGTCCTATCATATTGTCATTCTGTAGTGCTGTGTTCTCCACAGTGTTTAAATGGCTACTATTTATAGGTAATTTTCAGAACTGTGGACAGATAAATGAAATGCAGTGTGGCCTTTCAGAGCCTACTGGAAAAGAATTGAGATCTTAGTAGTTTGATACAGTGTCTTAAGGACTATGTTTCCATCAGAATTGGAAGAACATGTAGTAGGGTGATAATTTCAAAGCCAGTGCTTACTTTTATTCATGTGGTAGAATAAGTGTATAAATAGATATATGGTGGGTCTTCAAGAGCACATTATTCTTGTACTGATTTTTAAAATTTCATTTTGTTTTGTCTGTGCCATGGTTCCAATGCAGAACTTTATTCCATTTTTTATGGAATACAGATAGGAATGAACCTCTTTGCACATGCTGAGAACTGAAAATACTTGTTCTTATGGAACTGTTTCAATGTGTCAGAATAATAAAAATTTACATACCTTTAAACTACTTTTTCATTCAGATCTTTTGGGGAAATGCAATCCCAGCAGAGATAGCTTTACTCCTGCATGTCATTCAGAAAGGATTCTCTGTGTAAGTTGCACACACTAAAAAAAAAAAACCTTTCATTTATTCCATCTTGGTTTTAATGTTAAATTGCAAATTCCTGCCATTATCAGGAATATAGCTGCAAAAGGGAGAGGGAACGAAGCAGAGATGAAAAAATAGGAACTGGAGAAAAGTTGTGAAATATGAACTAAATGTAGAAGTCCTTTGCTGGATGGGGGTGGTTGTTTGAGCTAGTCTGGCACCCTGGCAGGCCTGCTTCTGTATTTAGTATTTGCAGAAGCAAGTCATTTATCCTGACAGTAACTTTGCCAGTACTGCAAGAATCCTATTTCACTAAGATTAACACTTTCTCCCTTGTTTCTAAGGGCAGATATGCTCAATTTTTTGTTTCTGGATCTTCTCGTCATCTGTGTCTTCTGTGGTTGGTGTGTGCATGCTTTAGCAAGTGTCATACATGAACTCCAGAAGTCAGATGAAGCAGCAGAGCTCTTTTGCTTTCTTAAGGTGGTGGGGTTTTTTGTTTAGTTGGTTTTTGTTGGGGCTTTTTTTGTTGGTTTTTGGTGGAGCGAGGGGGTTAATACAGTTTGCTTTTGCAAGGCTATGAGCTCCAACCACAAGGGGAAAGCAAGAGGACTAAGGTTGGGGGTAGACATTATTTCAGATGGCTTTTGGAGCAGTAACATAAAAATATTCATGTACTGTCTGATGAAATCCTCGTGGCTTTGGCCCATGACAGGTTTCAGGTCCTTCTTGCTCGTTGCCACTATGGTAAGAAGTTCACTCAGCTGCTTTTGAAGGAAAAAAAATTTGAAGGAGCGAAAGGAGAGAGAGAGAGACGGGAAAAAAAGTGTTTATAATTGCATTATGTACAGCATTTATTCTGACTTAGAAGGGTGCTGGTAGTGAGATTGTGAGACTTAACTTTTTTATTCCTAAATTAAGGCTTAAGGCAGAGCTTTATTTAGAGAGGTTTCTGCCCAGCAGAAAGCATTGATGCCTTGTAATACTGGCAGTTAGAGAAGATTTCTTGTACCCTGGATACCAGCAAACAGGGGGCTTGTACCAAAGCACTGTTTAATTTCATACTATGATTGGCCAAGTGCAGCTGAAATTAAAATAATGACATAAATGAAAGAAGAGCTTATTTTTTAGAGTAAACTCAAGCATGATCTGTTGTTTGTGTATTTTTCTGATTTTTGTGTGGACTCGTTTCAACAATTTTAATTTTGACTGAAAAGAACAAATCTGAAATCTGCCTTTTTTTCAGTTTTAAGTGCTGATGGTCTTGCAGCAGAAGTAATCAGATAATCACTAGCACAGTTTTTGCCATGGATGCCTGAATTCAGTTTCCTACTTAACTCCAGTGCACAGCATCTCAGTTGCATCATGATGCACAGACCTTGATGAAACACATGAAGTCAGTCTGGCAGCTTGAATTTCAAAGAACCTCTACACATGCACTCCTCATGCACTGGCCATATAGAAAGGCCCAGCCTGGATCAGCCATCCAAGCTGACATGAAATAATTGGGGTTTTGCACAGAGGGCACTTCTAGGGAACAAAACCTCCCACTTCTTTTCTTGTATATAAAGCCAAGTGCAGGCACCAAAACTAATTTTTTTAAGCACATCATTAGATTTCAGTAACATTGAATAGTGGACTTAGACTGGTGATGGTGATATTTTAACTTCTGTTGCAGTAGAATAAAGAAAATGATTACAGTATAATTTCACAGGTACATTTAGGGTCTAGAGGGGAAGCCATCTGAGGAGAGGCTGAGGTCACTTGGTTTGTTCAGCCTGGAAAAGATGAATCTGAGGGGGGAGATCTCATAATGCTCTACAGCTTCCTCATGAGGGGAAGCAGAACGACAGGGACTGATCTCTTCATTCTCAAGACCTAAGGGAGCAACATGAAGCAGTGACATGGGTAGTTTAGTTTGGATATTAGGAAAAGCTTCTTCACCTAGAGGGTGAAAAAGCAAAAAAAATAAAACACTGAAGACTTAGTTTAAATTCTGAGAGCCAGGTATCTCATCAGCTTGATGGAGTTTTCTCATACAAGGCATTTGTGGGCACCAAGAAGCTTCTGATACTCTGTGCAGCACAGATGCATTCTGGTTGGTGCTGGGTTTATAACTCCGTTCTTCTGCATACTAATGGGGAATTGTGCAGTTGTCAGTTTCATTTGTAACATCTGCCTATTGCAGTGTTTTGTCTTTGACTAGGCATGGAAAAGATCCATGGCTGTGGAAATTAAAAAGCTCTGTTGTTGTTACTGTCATTTGATTGATTATAGCACAGAAGGGTTACAGTATAGGTTAGTGCAGGCTAGTTCTGTTTACAAAACAAGTCTTTAGCTGTAACTAGAGTAAATATTGTCATGTTTTAATGTAACCTTAAGACTTTTTAAAGCCAAATCAATTTCAGAAGTTAGGTGTTTGCAAAGGTGTGTTCACCTGTACCTCCAGTGCACCACTGCATTCCAGGTAGGAGTTGGACAAAAGGCTCTTCACTCCTACTTTTAGAGAAGAGGGATGATGCTGTTCTCGATCTGCATTTGTCACTTGTGTTTTAAGCATTTGTAAGTGTCTCATGAATATTGCAAGGTACCAATATTTCCTCATTTCTTACTCCATCCAGGAGCTGATTAATTCATAGCAAATTTCTGCTGCCGTGTGTCACTGGCCTCTTTCTCCGTACATTCCTGTCACTTTTGTTAATATCCATCTTTCAGTGGCTGTCTGACATAGAAAAGGTCAGTTCAATAGGTGCCAATTGAGAATATAATCCAAGTCTTTCCAGGTCCTTTTAAATGAATTTTACGGGGTTTGATGTGGAAAGATAAGTGTTTGTTAAAGGTTTTTTTATCTAGCCTCTAAAAGTGAATAGATTACTGTACACTTACTATAGAATTTTGCAGGACCCAAAAGGCCTATTACAAAATTAGCATTTTCTGTGGAACCCTATGCATTGTCTTTATTGTGTTTTCATCTTCATTTGTTAAGGGACAGATATATATCACTAAGGTCATACAGTTCTCTGTTTAGGGCAAATACATGCTTGTATTTCTAATAGTGCTACATCCTGTCTAATATTTATAATTTTTAGATTTTGCAAGCTCTGTTGCTGAAATGTTTGGATATTTTTGTTATACAAATTTAGCGTTGATGGCTTTCAGAAATGTAACTGAAGTGATTTCGAAGTGCATGCATTTATGTGTTTTTATATATATACATGCATGTAGGCTTTTGGAAGTAGAAACAAGGTCATCTTAAGTTCCAGTAAAAGCAGGATAAAAGCTTGTGAATATATTCTGAATCAGTATATAGTTTCAAATTAAATCACACCCTTTGGCTCAATCTTCAAGAATTTTAGTATCACCTGAAATATCTGGAGTTATTTGTCTTCGTGTGGTGGTAGGGTTTTGGGGTTTTTTAATAAATAAGGTGGCCTAATCAGATTATCAGAAGCAATAGACCTGGGAAGAAAGGGCAAACACAGCTTTGGAAAGAAGGATTTAAGATGGATGGCATGCAGAGAAATGGCTCCTCAGGATACCTGAAGTTACCTCTGAACTATTTTTAAGTGGGAATGGATTTTATTTTTTATTTAATTAAATGCATTTGTGTGGAAGATGAACAAGTTGTGTGTAAAAATTCCAAGAGGCATTTTCAGGTAGGTAGTTCTACATGCTTAGCAGCTGTTAAGCTGTGACCACTGTTAAATGCCTTCAGGGAGCAGAAGCTGTTGTTTTACAAACAATGTATGGAATGGCAAGGACTTGGTGATGTGTTCTGCTTCTTTCCATTTCAAAACTTCTAGCAAATGTTTCCAGTAGTCTTAGTTTTTCATTCTGAAAAATATGATAGAAATCCAGGAGATGTTAATCTGGTGCTTTCTCATTTCCTCATATGGAATAGATTTTGCTCTGTACCAAGGCTTCAGCACATGGATTGGGATAGCATCAGTCTTGCAGCACAGGTCAACACCAGGAGCAGCTGTAACTGCTGCTCTTAGTTAGAGGAAGCCAGAGAAGAAATGATGTTTCCTTTCCTGCCTTGCTGTTCTTTCAGGCAAGATCAGAAAAGATAAGGGAGCTAGTACAGCTCTTCCAAGGGGGCATCTCATTTCCTTCCTTGTGCCTGCTCTGCAGCACTGACTGCAGCTCAGGACAACTAAACCTCTGTGTTCTTTCATGGAGAGCTTCAATACCTCAGTGGCAGGAAGGGAGAATCCACTGTGTAGTCACCAAGGGAGTCATTAGACCAGAGCAATTTCTGGGTAGAAGTTAGGCTGGAGGAGGAGGCAGCTTATTCTTTTGTGTGGTTGAAAGCACACTGGCAAATTCTGACTTCCTTCTGCAGTTTCTGTGTACCAAAAAACCTGCCTTTATTTTCAAACTGAGCAACATTTACTGGTGTTTTGTGAACACACAGAGCAAGAAATGAATTGTTGTTGTTTGCAATTTACCTTTGAATGTGTAATATAAACGTGTATGTGTGTTTTACAGTGCCTCTGTGAATGTTCTCACATTTGTCACATGCAGGTTTACCTTTAAATATTGAAGAATAAATGAGCTTGAACAGACAACTAACGAGACATTTCTTCCTACATGGAAGGCTTGCATTTATGAGCCACGTATGTCCTACTTGTATTTTCAAATGACAAGCCTTATCAAATGGTGAACTTGTTTTCTGCCTGATGCTCACAGAGACATTTTTTGCTATTTAGAAGTGCATTTGCAGATTGCAAATCTAAGCCAGTTTCACAGAATGACAGACCAAACTCTAAACACTGTTTCTGAATGTAAGAAAAGATGAAATTATCCTTTTCAATATTTCTGTCAGTCATTATAAGTGATAGCAAGCTTCAATTTAAAATTAGAATGTAGTGGAATAAAAATAGCTGGGAATAAAATTAAAAGAGAATGCAGTGAATCTAACCTCTGCATGGAATGCTACTTTTAAAAAGCTTTAAGGTAAAACCCAGAGGTGGAAAAATATATAATTTTCAGTCTGGGGAATGATTGATAGTCTTAAAATGTCTTATCATGCCAAAAATAATCTTTATGCTAATGGACATTCCTTATATTGCCTATAGGTAATTAGAAATTGTGGAAGGGGGCAGGAGACCTTGAGTTCACATTAATAAAGTAGTACAGTGAGGGACGAAGGAGAGTAGCTAATGTGTACTGCTGTCTGGAAGACAACATGAAGATCATTGAAAGGATATTTAATTTTGATACTAAATCCAAGTTGTGGTAGGAAGTGGGGGATGAACTTTTTCCTAAAAAACCCCAAATACATAAAATTAGATCTTCATTGGCTGTTTTTAACGGTAGGTTCGAGAATGATAAAGGCTGTTGTTGCAGCTGCTTCCCTCATTGAGAAGAATCTCCCAAAGATATAAAAGCATTTGGGTGTGGTTTTGAGTGTAATAGATGGTACTGTCCCTATATCAGACAGACTGGAGAGGAAAATACAAGCGTGTGTGTGAGGGGACGGAGAGTGTTACAGGCACAGGATAGGAGTGGTAAGGTATGGGAAACAGAAAATTAAATGTATCCATCAGTAACAGAATATGAGGAATAGGAACATCCTTCCTGAAGCTGTTTGCTAATATGTGCACAGGAAGAAAATGAGAATACAAGAATGGAAAGAGATTTCTTTAAAGCAGTGTAAAGGTATAATAGGAGCTGTGGAAATGTTTGTTTATATTCAGACATGCTACACTGAATTCTGAGGAGGACAACATTAGAGGTGGTAGTGTGTGCCTTGAAATTTTCTCATGTTATTTCTGTAAGTAAAAAGTAGCATCTTATAGGATTGAGTTACAATGACATTTAGAGTTAATTGGTGAGAAATGTTGTGCTAGTGCTGCTTTCAGTCCATGGTCATGCTGGGACTCAGGTTTGGGTGGAATTATCATGGTTTAGTGTGAATAAAAGTATATAAACTTGAACAAACACCATGGTGGTTCAGCTGCCTTCAATTTTTTCCAGAAATCCGGAGAACCTTCAGTGGCTTCTGGAGTGTAATGGGAGCCTTGCATGAGCCAAATGAGATTTTTGTGCTATATTTTCTTAATTGCATACATAGCAAGAAGTAAAAAAGGAATAGGTGAAGACAAATAATAGATAAACTATTTAATATAAACCTCAGTAAAGGTTATTCTTTTGGATAAACTATCCTTGATAAACTATCCTTAAGGTTCCTCTTGAAGGTCAGCAGTTTTGATGAGAGCTTCAAAAGTTGCACTTCCTGAAGCAGCAAAACCTCATTTCATGTTCAGGGTGTTTAAGGGGAAGAATCCAGTCTTCCTACAGATGTTCTTACAGACTTCTATCTTACTATGAACTGCACTCTTCGAAGTACACTAGCAAGGCATAAAGTAAATATGTTTAAATATTGAAAGGGCTCGATTCAGTTCCGTTACTGTAGATGTTGTGTGCCACTGAATATGCTGAATGGTAATCTCATCCAGCTTCTAGCTCCAGCTCTAGAAGGATCTCCTCCGTGTCCTGTGCCATTATCTGCTGGCCTCTATATGACTTAAATACCATAGGATATCTCAGAGATACTTAGATTTAGGCAACTGACCTGCTCCCACAATCTCAAATCAGAAACCAAACGGGTCAAAAGAACTGCAACCTACGGGAAGAAATTTTTTTACAGTGAAGGTGATGAAACATTGGAGCAGGTTGCCCAGAGAGGTGATGAATGCCCCATCCCTGAAAACATTCAAGGTTAGGTTGGATGGAGCTCTGAGCAACCTGATCTGGTTGTAGAAGTCAATTGCAGGAGACTGGACAAGATGACTTTCAAGGTCCCTTCCAACCCAAACCATTCCATGATTCTATTGTTGCATTTTCGTAATACTGCAGTGTACAGTAGAATATAAACTGGGAGTCATGATAGTTGAAGTGTATTTGCTATGGTAGGGCTACTTACGTGGGGGTGTGCATTCTATTTTGCCTATTAAAAAAAAAAAGATAAGCTACTTTCATTCTTGTAGCATGTCTTTTTAAGAACAAGATTACAAACAGGCATTTTAAAAAGCCAACAAAAACCCCCAAACAAAGAAAAAAAATCCACAAACAAAACCTTCAAATTCAGTTTATGTGGAAGTCTCTTTGCCTTTTAGGCACAAAAACCTAAATCTCCATTTTTCAGCATTGTTAGGCATGCAGGAAAATAATGCTGTTACAAGATTTAATAGCAGTATCAATCCCACACAGCTTGGCTCTACCTTTCAAAAGAAACTTTTCATGTGAGGCAAGAACAACACTGAAATAGCACATCTAAGAGCAACATCAGTGCTTTTCTCCTAGGTTTAATTTCTGAAGTTATGGGCTGTTGCTTTTGAAGCTCAAATTTCAGCTAGAGTGTGTATTAGATTTAGTGAGCTGTTTGATTTCATTACAAGGCGTAGGTCTGCTGCGTTTCTCTGATGGCACAATCCACCTGCCTTAGCTGAGAGCGCTCCCGCGGGAATCAGCGTTCGTATGATGATGAAAAATTAAACCTTCCGTTTGATGCTCCTTTTATTGAGGCTCTGCAAGAGGATGTTGAAATGCCTTCTGTGTAATAGGCAGCTGGAGTGAAGTATTATCCATCAGCGTGGGCATAATGATTTATGTGAATACATATTTGTCACTGTATGTGGTGACAAACTCCAGTGGAGCTGAGAGCATTACTTGTGGTTACCCAAGGAGTGTTATTACATTTCCTGTTAGATGCCTTTTTTTTGGTTGGTTTATTTTATTTTTTGTTGTCTAATGCTTGTTTTTTATCAGTTTCTCTGTATGCAAGAGAAGGACCACTACTCTTGGCAGTTAATCTTCCTCTCTGTAGAGACTTAACCTTCTCAGAGCACCTCTCTACACACCCAAAAAATACAAACCCGTTTAAAGGAACTGTCAACACTGAGCTGAAAAGGAGCAATCACAGCAAATATCTGCCCTGCAGTGACTGCGGCTTGTATGGATAGACTTGGAGTAATGTGATGTGGCTGCCACACCATGGAACACAACGTGAACTTCAAAAGCCACCGATGTCTTTGAATAGGCTCTAAAGCAACCTTAGTGCCAGTGTTAACTCCAGGCTGCTCCAGCTTCCTTGCTGGCAGTGCCCAGTTTAGCTGGTTGACTGCTGGGGGTGGAGGTGTCCTGCTCAGCAACTGTGATTTTGGTACGTCCTTTGCTATGGCTACAGAGTTCTGTATTGGTTTAAGGAACTTCCCTTTTAAATTTTGGGAAGAAATATGAATGCAAGTCCTACAAATTTATTGCAGTTGCCTCGGTTCTGTTATTTCTTTGGGTTTTGGTGGTGTTATTGGAAGGCAGCAGGTGCTTCTCACCTCCCTACCTTTGGTCTGGGTTTCTGCAGAATGTTGTTTTTTTTAATTTAAAAGACATTTATTTATTTATTTATCCAATGAACATTAATTCAGGTTTTAACTTGAACAGACTGCTATTAAATATTTCCTATGTAGTGGTACAAAGATCTTTTTAATGATCTTGTTCATAAACTCTCTAGCCTCTGAAGCTATTAATTCTTTAATGAGTAAATTACCTCATAATTTCTTTCTGAGTCAACAGTGTTGTCCCAGCTGTGTGATCTTTTCCAGGTATTCCCAAAGAAGGAAAAAAAAAATTAGCAACAGGGTCAAAAACCCTGAAGGATTTCCTGCTAGCAATTACATTTATCACATGCAGCTCTCTGGTGGCTTCTTGGCCTCACTAATTGCCTGTGGTGTGAAGTAATTTTATGTCTAAAATAGCTTATGTGCACCTAGCTTGGGTGAAGGCCAGAAACCAGGCCGGAAGTTAGAACTGATTAATCAAAACAGAATCCAAGCTATTGAAGAAGTAAATTGGCCTGTCCCATCCTCTGGCTGTAATGGCTGAGCTCAGGTCTGTCTTCCACTGTTTTTTAAGGTGAATTAGTGATTTGAAACCAACCAGTTGGCATTCTGCAAAGGCGTGTGGTTTGTCAGCTGCTCTCTGTGAGCTGGGACAGAGTTCTGAGTCCTGGTAACTTCCAGGGGGCTCTGGGAGACCTTCCCTCCTCCAGCTACTGCAGCTTAGCAAGGAGCCATCAGGCTGGGACCTGGGACATAGTGATGTGTTATCAGTAAGAGTCTGAAGACTGGAATGTTTCCCAACAAAGTTATCCTTTCCAGAATGCTCTGCTTCCCAGCCAGAGAGGCAGACAAGGTTGTCACACAACAGGGCAATCAGGCAGTAGGAATCCACATCCTACTTTATGTCTGTGCATCCATACACATGCCCACATGACATGCTCTGCCACCCCTATTCCATAGGCAGTATGGGAACCATAACTGCTTTTTGGCAGGGATTTTTTTACATGGTTTAAAATATTAAAAGAATTTGTCTTGGTTTTCATTCTGTTTTATTAATAACGGAACAAGTAAAGACCAAAACCAATCTTACTTTCTAATTTCTTCTTTTCCCTTCTCTTTCCCATTGCCTGGTGGGTACCTGGGAAGAATTAACAATCTGAGGAGTAACAATTCTTGGAGTGATGCAGGTCGTTGGTTTTCCCTTCAATCAGTTCAGTCCCCCACGGTGGTTTTGCTCCTTGCCGTTTTTTTTTTCCCCTATTCTTATAAACTAAATCTATCTCACAGCTCATACTATCCATGTAGCCAAGATAGATATCCTGAATAGTTTATTTTTTTAAACGTTTCAGGAGAGCAGATCCTGGAAGATAATAGAGTGTTTCCCCATAAGTCAAGTTAAATTGGAAGCACTTGGCAACAGTATTTTCCTGTGTATGTGTATAAAAAGGCTTTTTCATCCTCCATCTGGGTGTTATGGGTAGAAATTACTATAAATTAGAAGGTGCTGTGTTTCTGTGATGGCATCTTTTATTCTTGATCCTGAACAATCAGAATGATTTTCAGTCATTTTTGGTGTTATGTTAAGATATCACATTTTCTTCACTAAATAAGGTTTATTTGCTGAAATGGAGGATGCATTTTATGCTCAGCTTGCCAGAGTGCCCTTTGCTATAATTCAGTGTGACATAATAGTAGCTTGGGTGTCTTTTTCTTTGCCTATATCATTTGTAGTATGGGAAAATTAAGAAATCATGGCTTGAGTGTTGCTTGTCAGGAAGCCCTGGAACTGTCTCTTACTTTATACCTTTACTTTTCATCTTGTGCAGTTTACTAAAAGAGAGCAAAAGTGGTTTACATTTTGAGTGACAGTGTGGCATCCAATAGCACATAAAAAAATGCCAGCAAAGCTTCTCAAATAGAAACATTGTGAAATAATATATTCAGTTTTCATGCTAAAGAAGGTTTCAGTCTCAGTTGCCTCCTTAATTATAATTTAGGAGTCTTCAGCAACGTAGGAGTCTTAAAATTTGGATTCTGAAAGAGCGAACAGTTCAGTGGTGGTTTATATTTACTAACCAGGTGGAGGTGCTAACTTTTTTCTGGCTGTATGGAACATGTAGATGTAGATTTTCAGCATCTGTCCATAAGCTCACACTGCCTGCCTCACAGCTTCCTAGGTACCTCTCCTCTTGTGCTGTCTTTTAGATCTCTTTGCTTACTTACTCTTTCTTAATACTGTGCAGAATTGTGAATTTTGGCTCTTCAGTTGAAAATATAGTCTATGTAGTGGAGGTTTTAAGTCCAAAGACCCTTTTAGTTGGCTTCCTAAATTACTGACAGAGCTGAATATCATACTGAATTTAGCTTATAACAATCTATTTCATTGTCTTTTTGAGATGAGAGAATTAAAAGTCAAAGCAGCAGTGACAGAGTGAGCTAGTCTTGGAATAACTACTCAAACCCTGATTTATTATCGTATTTCTTCTCTGGAATTCATGGAGTTACATAGGGCATGATCTAAATACTACGAAAGTCAATTAAATGTCCTTTACCAGCTATATGGCCACATGTATAATCCACGCAATTTTCAAAAAAAGCTTTTGTTCAAAGTAGTATCTGAGCACATTTTAAATTATTTTGGAAGTCCATGGAATGCAAATGCCTGCATAGATTGAATGTATTTGTCTAAAGAGAGAGCAATGTTAATGATTATTTTTACTCTTATTCTGAAACAGGGGCCTCAGCTCCTGATTTTGTTCAGGAAAGGCCTGCCTAGAAGCCAAAAATCCGTTTATGGGAACATCAATACTCTAAGCATCTTGCTTCAGTTTCAACCTATAAGGATCAATATAACACAAGGAAGAGAGGAAGGACTGCTTATTGGTCTAATTATCTATATAGAGCCTTGTATTTTCCTTTACCCTTAATGTTCAGAAAGTCAGTAGTGAAGCATCTTTTGTGAAAAAAACATGGTTTGAAATTAAGATAAATGTGTTAATACAGGCAAATCTACCCATCTCTAAATTTTAATAGAGTGCTGTCTTAAGATGTCAAAATATGGCACTGCAGTTACACCAGTGACTGCAGTTTACTATTAGGAGTTTGTAAGTGTAGCATATGAAGAGGTACCTGATGGAAAATTCATTTGTTTGGAAGTGGATGGAGTTACACGTGCATTGTGAAATCCCCCAGAGAAGCAGGAAAAATTTGTCCTAGCTGGTCACTTTTTACAACAGTATATACAAGAAAGAAACCAAACCCTATTTTGTCTACCTTGAGGTTAATCTTTGACAGCAATGAAGGGTATTCTTAATTATGACGCTAATATTCAGGCTAAAAGTGACCCTTTCTTTATTAGCCCTGAAATGCTTTTAATTTCTGTTTCTCAAATAACTATTACTTACGTCATGGATTAGTGACTGTTAAGTTACTTCCCTGCAGAAAAGGAGGCAGATTTGAACCCCTTTCGCTTTTCCTAGAGCTGTCTAAAAGTGATCTTTGCAGCCTTGTTCTCTGCAGAGCTTGCTGCATTACTCTGTTAATCCAGCCTGGAGAACACCTCGGGCATGTTGTAGACTACCCCCGCTGCCCTAGAAGTGCTCGCTTCCCTGTGAACCACCCTGCCAAAATACTGACGGTTCTAAAACCCAGGCTTTCAAATGAGCCAGAGTGAGCTTCCAACAGCTCACAACCAGGTCTTCATATTACCATGGTGCCCTGTGGTGATATGGAGATGAAGTTACCTTGACACAACCCTCCAGGAGAGTGTAATTTTTATTAAGTTAGTTTTAGCTGTGGCGTGTATGAATGATACGAACATGATGTTGTGATTCCCTATTATTATTACTAGAAAGAGGTCGTACCTTCATTTCTTATTTTGTTTTAAAGAATTTAGGGTTCAGATTCATCCAGGCTATTGATTATGGATCAAAAAAAGAGTAAAGTCAAAATGTATCTGCAAAAAGTCAGAATGTATCTGCAAAAAGTCAGAATGTGTCTGCAAAAAGTACCACAGAAATTTGATGCAGATATGTAAGTAGGTATTCATTTAAAGGAATATCTACTGCTCTGTCAATAAATTATTTTAATCTGAACTTCTTTCCATCAAATTAAATGCAAAGCACAAAATCTGTCTCTTGAGATATAATTGAATGACATTCAAAAGAGTTTAATTACATAATTATTATTTACAATAAGAAAACACAGACGCAATCAAAGTTATCAGATCTACCTTCAAGAAGTATTGCAAGTTTCTGAATTGTGTTAAAATAAAGGAATATGTTTTGTGTTGTATACAACATATGTGTTGAAGTATGCAAAACATAGTTTAAACATCTAGGTGCACACACATTAGTGTGTGTAAATGTGTATATTAACATGCATTATCTATATGTGTGTATGCAAAATTATTCATGTTTTTAAAAATTATGGTAAAGAGCAACGTAATGATGGTGATACTGCTTGTACATTGGGAATATCAGAAAATCCCATTTTGGCTCTAAGCGCATTATCCATTTTAAGAGGGTAACTGTGCAACTTGGGAGTATTACTAAATTTATTTTTATTGCATAGTTGTGTTTGGATTATGTAGGCGTATTTTCAATCAAGCATGTGCCCTGCCAAATGGCTGGTGCGGTTTGCCAGTCATGTGGAAAAGCAAAAATCTCTATTTGATTAGGTGCTGACAGATATTTACGTATATATTTCACCATTTCCAAATATGTCCATATAGTTGTAAGCACTTCTATTTTTATAAAGCTAGCTCTTACTGGTCATGCAGAACTGTTAATGGTCCAGATTCAAAGAAACTTCAGTCATTTAAGAGTGACTTGGGAATGTTTTTGCTGAAGTGCTAAACTGAAGTCTAGCAAATGCTGTCTATTTGAGGTTGCCAGAATGTTGTCCTTGCTCATACAGGGTCAGGAACTGTCTCTTCATCTCCCTGCACTCAAGGGTCTCTCTCATACATGTTTTTGTGGTTATATTTGCTGAACATCAGTAAAACCGGGTGTCCCCAACAGTCCCACTGATTTTTAGCAAGCAGCCATAGAAAGTGGGAGCAGCAGCACCTCCTTTTTCACAACAGCAGGGTGGGAGGGATGTTGGATTATGGTAGGGAGGGATTATGTTCTTCTCGCACCCGAGTAAATTCAGACCCACTTCTGGCAATTGGGCAAGCAGCTCATGAAGGCATGAGGTAAATGCTCTCTGTTTCTTCTTCCAATATTGTGCCTCTCTGCAGAAATCTATCTAAGATTAATTGTCTTGGGGAGAGAGAGAAAAACCAACAAGCATAATATATCAGTGAGTGTAATTTTGCATTAGTCTTTGCTCATCATTGTCTAGGAAGGAGATGTCTTTTTTTTTTTTCCAGCTGGATCCCGGGACTATCTCTGTATTGAATGCAGTGCTTTTTTAATGAAAATTATGTTCTTGGGAACAACTAACATCAAGAAGAGTTAGTAAAAAATGCTGAAGTAATTTAAAGCATTGCAGAAATTATTTTGGATCACTGTGCTAGTCTAATGTGAAAAGCAGACAGCTGTCTTTAAGTGAAACATTAATATATTGGTATTGGAGGTTAACAAGCCTTCTTCAGTCAGTTGAATAACAAAAAGGCAAAAATTACCACAGAAATAAGATGCTTTGAAGAGCAGCTCTAAGTTCTCTGTTTCTTAAGCTGGGATCTTGGAAAATGTTATTTTGGTCTGCCTCGCCTTTTGGTTTTTCCCTTGGCACTTAGCAAACTGCAGGTCATGTATTATGAACATAGTCTAATACCCAAGTCAGGATCTTGGCTTCATTAACTTCCACCTAAGGAGAGATGCCTCTAGCTGATATGCTCTTTCATTTGGCAGTTTCATCAATTCTGGGAGAATTACTGCTTTTTCTTCTGGCCTGAAGCATTAAATTGGTCACTGAAATTGAATCTCAGGTTTCTAAAGAAGTGAAAAATATCGCATAATGTGCAGTTTTTGTATTAACCAGCAGAAATCTTGTCGTAGCCTTTGTTTTGATGTAGTCGTGATATACAGGTTTTAGAAAATGGGCAGCCTACAGGACTAAAGGTTTCAAGCCAATTTAAGTAAGAAGATAATGTAATGTATGCATACAAATTTATTGAAGTGTCTCTTCACTTTGCCTCACAAGGAAAAGGGAGAATCTATCTGATCTATGGAGAACTTGGCATTTTCAGCATCAGTTCTCCACTTCTTTGTAATCCACATAAGCTTCTCCATGATGAAAATGCGAATCTCCACAGCACTTTGTTCCCCAAATACACACTACTTTTGTGGGCAGGTTATGTGAAACCTACAAACACTGTCTGGAAACCATCTTGCAATGCATTAACTACAAACGTAGAGACTGCCAGTGGAATTTCTAGGAGTGCTTGGCATCGAGCAGAACTGAAAAGATGCAGAAAGCCTCCCTTTATAATCTGCCTCCTGTGCTAAACCCTGTGATTTGAAGCTCGTGGTTCTTTTTACTAAGCTGATGTCCTGCCAAGGGAACCTCTATAGTCCACAATTCCTAAGAGCGTTTTTTATGGAAGCATTTGTTCCTATTTTTATTGGTTTCCTCCTCCTATTGTAAAGCGGATCAGTTTTAAGATCATTTCGTGCATGTTTTTTATATCCCTCAAAGCCACTGGCAGCAGATTGACTCCTTCCCCTCCCCTTTTGTTCCCATAACCTAGAGGCATTTTCCTTTCTGATGTAAAGTTTTTCCCTCTTCAATCAATCTTTGATTATTTTATTGATCATGGTTGTTAAGGTCACTCTCGTTCACCAAATACTGACATGAATAAGTGGGTGTAGATGTCCACTTAAAAAAATCCATATGTTGCTGAAAGAAAATTTCCTTTTGTTCTGTTGGAAAATTCTGTCTTTCCTCCAAGTAAGTTTCTGGTGAAGAATTAAGGTGTTTTCTTTAAGTGAGTTAAGGAATGTTTGGGGCATTTGCACAAATAATAGTGTTCCACAGTTAGAGCATATTGAGATGTCTTTAAAAAAGTAACTTAATTATAAGTACATCATTCACTTCACAAACTTCTTTACAGGACATAAGGCTTTAGTATTGACAGTTTAAGAATCAGAGGGAATGAAAGCTGACTTGCCTAGGACTTGGGCTCTATTGTTATAGCCAGTAAATACTGGGAGAGTCTTCCAGGTGTATTGTACTTGAACAGAACAATTAAAAACAATAACCATAAGCTATATACCTTAAGATGTACAATATATAGCAAAAGTGTGGCAAACTTTGTGTAGAAGCTGGATTTTAAATGCACTGTTAATGTGCTTATGTAAAAAAAAAATTACCTGGAATTTTCATTATTCTTTTAAGGCAGAGTCAAGGCAATGTCACATTATACATTAGCTTGGTCCCATTATTGGTATATGACTTATGAAAGTTACATGACATGCAGCTGCGTTTTGATGTATTATTTTAATGTTTGTATATGTTGTATATATTCTGTAAATTCTGTGTAAGATGTAGTTGTCTGAGGGTACTTAGCTGGGCTTGCACTAACCTAAAATTGAGATGGTTATAGTTACTAATAAAGTTGAAGTGGAAAATACAGGATTATTTTACTCATTATTAAAACAATGAATTTCTGAAATAAGACAGAATTTAAAAGCTTTCCTTCCTTTTTTATCTTTGTATGCGCAGTATTTTAGTTAACTGCTTGAGGGCCTGATCTTTTCATTCTATTATTATAGACTCCTGTAATAATGTTGTGGTTCACTATACAGTCAGTCCTTGTTGCCTCTCCAGTTACTCTAACAAAGGAGCCTTGCAAATTTGCATTTGAGGGCCTGAGTTTTAAAAGTAGTTTTCAAGACTGGCTCCTGAAGTATGCTGGTGGAAATGAGTTCTGATTCAGTTGATGAGTTACAAAGGTACACATTTGCACTTTGATTCAGATTTCATCATTTTAATGTTTAGTTTTCACACATTATGCTTCTTAAACAGTGCCTTTAATTTTCATTTTTCATGAGGAACAGTATCGCAAGTCTTTGGAATTTTATCTGTATTATTTTTATGTTCCTCTTTACAATATCAAGTTATCAGTCCATTTCACTCATGCACAGTCAGCCATCTGTCCAGATACTCTCCCTTGGAATGATGCTCAATATTGCATCCGCTTTGGTCATAGTTCCTTTGAAATATTATTATGTTGTTATCTACTGTGTAGCTGATAGTGAAAGCAGACACCTGTCGTTTGTAGCTTTGTCAAAGAGCTTTCCAAATAAAGAGAGCCTCTTCTAATCTTTTCACAGCAAATCAGAATTTCTTCGGCTCTGCAGGTTGTTAATGCTGATTTTTTTGGCATGGTACAGTATTCTTTTGTGTTAACCTTGTCTGACTGCCAGTGGTCTACCAAGCCACACTCGGTCTCCCTCCATGGACACGGTGGGGAGAAATATGCCTTGAAAAGCTCATGGATACAAATAAGGGCTAGGAGATTTCTTACTGATTACTGAAGGGGGCAAAACAGACTTGACTTGAGAAAATTATTTTAATTCCTTTTATTTCATTGTTGATTAATTGTAAGAATAGAATAGTGAGAAATGTTGAAAAACTAAGAACACCTTGCCCCTACCCTTTCCTTCTTCACAGGCTCAGAGTCCTGTCACCTCTTCCTGTTCCTGCCCTGCACAAGCCCTGAGTGACACAGGGAGTGGGGAATAGGGGTCCTGGTCAGTTCATAACTGTTCACAGCTTCATCTCTGCTGCTCCTTTGTCCCCGTGCTCTTCCCTTTATCCAGCATGGGGTCTCTCCTCAAAGATACAGTGCTTCACAAAATTCTCTATCCTGTGTCCTTCTTAGTAGCTGCAGTGCTTCAAGAATTGCTCCAGCGTGGGTTCTGGTCATAGGGTCATAGTCCTGAAAGAGTGGAGCGCTCAATGTGGACTCTCCACAGGCTTCAGCTTCCTTCAGGGAGCTTCCACATAGTGTGGACTGCAGGTGCAAGTCTGCTCTGATGTGAACCTCCATGGGCTGCAGGGGCACAGCTGCTTTGCCAAGGGCTTCACCACAAGCTGTAGGGCAGTCCGTGCACCTGGAGCACCTCCTGTCCCTCTTTCTGCACTGCTGTTGGTGTCAGCAGAGCTGTTTATCTCAGAAATTCTTGCTCCTCTTTCCAGGTGCTGCACAGCCTCTTTTACTCTATCCTAAAGCTGTTACCCTAGAGGTGCCACTACCATTGCTGATGGGGTTCAGCTGTGGGCAGCAGTGGGTCTGTCTGGGACCTGGCTGGCATTGTCTCTTCTTCTCTCAGAAGTGCCCTTCCCTTCTACCAAAACCTTGCCACGTAATCCCAGTACAAATATTAAAAATTGTGATGTATGATGTAGGGAAATGAAGTTTTAATAGCAGTATTAAGAGCTGCAAATAGTAGGGGGCCAAACTGTTTAATTCCAAGAATCAATGCACTACTTCCTTCTGGAAGCCTGTGTTTTCATAAGGAACTTGGCTGGGACTTGATTTCCTTTCTTGAAGGAAAGTTCTTCTTTTCTTCTTTCTTTCTTTCTTTCTTGTGTTCTGCCTTTCTCTCCAGGCCTTTCTCCTCTTCCGTAGGAATTTATTGTAAAGTTTTGCATTTAAGGACTTTGGTTACACTATTTCTCCTGAGCTTGTATCATGAGTATCCCTAAACATGAGACAGGGATGGAATGGCTTGTGTAAATCATCAGACTAAGTACTCCCAGCTGTGGGGTTTTATTGAATTTGATATGGCACTCCTTGTGCATGCATGTATGCTGAATTATATTGCATTTATTCCTGATAAACTAGTGTCACATGTAGAGTGGGAAATTGTGATGAAAGAGAAGTTTATAAATGGCTTGAACATCGTTGAGAAAGGAGTTTTTAAATGAGATGGATCTGTTAAAAATCTCTGAGCGAAAGCGTCTGTCCCAAATATTTGTACTTTTGATTTGCGTCAGACACCTAAAACCTAATTTGGTGTGCCTCTTGGGTCGTCCTTGAAATTCAAAACAATTAATAAATGCTTAACACCAGCATCAGCAATTGAAAGCACTTGCCGGAGAGCCTCTAGCACATCTGAACTTGCCATAAAGAAAGCTGTTTGCTTTTGTTTTTTCTCTTTGTGTCCTTACATTTTTCAGACCTACTTGTGTTGTGTTAAAAAGTCAATAGAGTTCATGGTTTTTATATATTGTAGTGTGGTTGTTCAAGTCTTTATTTGGGCTCTTTGGATTGGTTCTGCTCTAATGGTTAAGCACTGTTAGTGTCTAAACAAAGAGGGATTTTTAAAAAAACAGAACTGCATGTGAAAAAGAACGGAGTATGAGAAAAGGCTCTGCTACATCCATGACACAGAATTCTGGGAAAAGGGCTCTGACTGTCCTCAGAGGGAGGAGAACAGGAGTTTTACAATTTACAAGAAACAGGTGCTGGAGAAAGAGATTGCCAAGCCCTGGAAGGAGCCATGCAGAAAGTCATGCCAAAGCCTGACAGAGTTGGTGTGATTGTGCAATATTAATTTGGAAAGAGCTTAGGCTAACTAATCACCCTTTTCAAGTTAAGGCTGCACCCTTCATGTGAGCTTTACAAGTACCTGGATTTGCTAGGGTGAGAATCAGCATGTTCCCCTTTACTGCTTGTAGGGTTATATCTTTGAGTTTGGGAACTCAAAATTTGTCACTCTTTAAAACTTCTTCACCATATGTGGTGCAGAAAAATGCAACATATCATTCCCTAACTGCTTGTTGAACAAGCTGCTTTGTGAGCTAAGCAGGAGATGAAGGGGTTACAGTGCTTTATAGTCCCTTCCTTTTGGTTCTTTTTGCTCCATGACAATTCAGGGGTAGATAGCCATGATTTAGTTTTCCCATTCAGAGAGTGCCAACAGTAATTTTAGTTATCACTTGAAAATTTTGAAAATTCAGTACAAAGCATCCCGATATCTTGCAGTAGACTCAAATGCCATGTGGAGGAATGAATGTATATTATCATCATAGTGCCTAGTTACCATGTTCTGCTGCTGTATTTCTCATTTTTTCCACCAAGCTTTATAGAGTTTGCTTTAATTCTCTTTTACTGTTTCTTAATTTAGCCTGGAACCTCTGCGAAATAAGTTGTTTTCAGGAGGAAAGTGTTTACATTACGATGATGTGTTTGCATTGCTCTCATTTCGCTTCATAAGCTCTTTGTTTGTGGTCTGTGAGCAAGTGATTAAAGCCAATAAGGGTGAAAAAAGATTGTGCGGGTGAAGCTCTGATTTGAGACACTGGCAAATAGAAAGATTAGTACTGCATCAGGAATGGGGCCTTGGATTTTTGGGCCATTTATTTGCTCTTTGCATCATAGAGACCTTTGTCAAAATGAATTCATTGGTACTGGGTTTAATTATTACTGTGATGTATCAAAATAGATGTCTATGTTACTGTCTTTATCCCTCGCAGAGCAATTGGGGTAAGGAGTGTTGGTTTTGAGTCCGAAAGGCTTGCAGACACAAATCAGTAAGTGCTGGTTAGCTAAGCAGCAGAATGAAGGTGTTTGCTCAATCAGTTTCAGCAGAAGCAGCTATTATTCAGTTTGAGTTGATCTGCACTGATGAGGATAATAACCAGTTTGGCATATCCTCTTTGTTTCCCTGGCACTAGCCAAAAGTGCTTGAATAACGTGATTGATACTTGAGGCGAAATCTTATTTTAGCAAATCTGAAGGGCTGCTAGACATCATGGAGGAATCAGTCAAAGCAAAGAGACTTGCAGGTGTTGTGGGTTCCAGGCTTTGTTTGCTTCTAAACTTGCCCTCTTTACAATTAATTGTTCCTTGCAATTTGTATAGGGCAAACTATTAGAGCATCAAAATCTCTCCTGAAACCTGTGATTTGTGTTGATTTGTTCACTTGAGGCTGATTGCTTTGAAAGCTTACTGTACTAACTTGGATGGTTTTCCCCATTTCAGACCTCTTTTGGTTCTGAAGAAATCCCCATAACTTCTGAGAAGCATGCAAAAAAATAAAGGAAAAGTAACACATTACACATACTTTAATTTTGATTCCTGACTGCTGTTAATGCTTTCACTGTTTCTTTCATTGCCTACAGTTAGCACTAAGGGGGCAGCTCACCTGGAATGCTTAGTGCTTAAGTGGAATTGTAATTTCAAGGCAGTGAACTATAAGCTTAAGAAAGATCAACTTAAAAACTATTGATTAGTATTCTGCAGTATTATATAGTATTATATAGACCAACTTACAGACATCTGCACTTAAAAATACTTATGCATGAGGGGTGTGTATTCTAGCCTAATCTTCACGGATTCAAGGATGATGGTTAGAGTAGGCAGTGTGCAATGTTAATCAGATGAAATGCCATTGCCGTGACTGTGCTGGTACCAGTGACCACTTCTAGCCTCCTTTGCAGTGAGTGAAGCCATGGCTTTAGCATACCTGTTACACACAGACTGGATGCTTACACGTTGTTAAGTCTGCCTGAACAAATGAGCAGGTAAACCACCTCAGTGGTTTAAACCGTCTCCATCACTTGGCTGGTGCAGGCTTCCTTTCTGTGCTCCTGCATTTTGCCCTCTTCTCATTGATGCTTCTAGAAGGCTGGTCACTTGGGATGAAAAATTACTCAGTTGAGTGAAGCTTGCTTTTCAGCCAGCACAGAGCTGAGGTACTGAGCCTGCAGGCTCACTCTCCGGCTTCAGATCAACAGACAAGGCTTGGTACCAACCCCTTTAGTCTTGAAAGGGAGTCATAGTAAATCTCTTTAGTGTATTAGAACAGCAAGGGAAGAACATTCATAGGGATGAATAAACAAGCCTGCTAATGACTGCTGAGTAATGTTAAGAAAGCTTTATGGGTTTTTTTTTTGTTTTCACACGTTAATCTGTTTTATGACATCTCTTGAGTCTTTATTTATTTTGCCCACATTTTGAGACTGAAGAACATTATCAGATAGTTGAGGTGTCTAACTTTCAAACACTTTTTTATTGGTGAAATGGTGGCCTTGTAGGAAAAGAGCAGGGGAATTAAAACAAAACTGCTCTGTTTGCTGCTGTCGATCTGAGGGTCCAGCAGTATTAAGGCACAGGGGAACTTCAGTGCATGGCTGCCTTTTCCTGGGCTGCCCTTCAAACTGAAAGCAACTTCGGTGCCTCCTGTGCCAGCCCACAAGGAACTGCTGTAGCACTTCAGCAAATTTCCTCCCAAGTTCCCAGATGTGCATCAGAAAATATATTCTATATCCCAGCAGATAAGGACCGATAACTCCGCTGGCAGATTCAGTGGACACATTTTGCTTCCAACGTCCTGTACCTGTCATGGGCAATTCTCAGGAATTTCCTGCATCTCCTGCCTGCTCTCACAGCAGTTGCCCACACGTCTGTGATTGTCAGCTACATCAGCAGTCAGGAAGCACCACTGAAATGTAAACAGTTTGACAGTTTGAACCTGATGGAATGACTGTCCTGAATATTTTCCTTCTAAGTAGGTGTTGCATCTGGTATGTGCTACTACACTTCTAGGTGATAAAGATCACATGTCACACCATATAATCTAGGTGTGACATCTTAAAACTTCATTTTAAGGATTTTTTTTTTTTGTGTGTGTGTCCATAGGTTTCACTTTATGGTTCAATTAAAGTGGCAAGTTGTTTATTTCCTGATGGAAATTGGTTTGTGTGATACAGCAAATGGACAGTTTCCTCCCACTGACACACAGCTCTTCCCTTATGGATTCAGTAGCACACAATATTATTTCAGTAGTGCAATGAGCTAAATTTTTAGGGTTTTGTTTTGATGGGCTAGTGTTTTAGGTAGACTGCCAGCATTTTCCCAGGGAATGTGAGAAACGTGTAGTGAAATTATAGTTTTTAAGTGTTTTATACCTCAGCAAAATTTTAGAAACAGAAGTCACTTCTTCAGTTCAAGGCTGTTTTCTGAACTAAATATAACAGACCTGCAGAGAAGAGGGGGTGCATGAAGGCTTTGAAGAAAAGGTCAGAGGAATTCTTTATAATGAAAAACATTTGGCAGGCTGCCTGTAGGTGTCATTACAAGCTGTCTTGTGTGTACCCGGAGGCCTAATCTTGGAAACAATTAAGTGCAGACATGTGAGTAACTTTAATTGTGTGCCTGCCAAATAATTAAGACAAACTGAAATCTTTCAGCATTTATAAGATCTTTAGTTTACATGTTTCCCCTTCAGCTGCTAGAACAAAACCATGTAAATGAAACGTGGGAACTTGTCTAATATAAGTTTAGTGCTATATTGCAAGACAATGAAGAGCTCTTTTACATGATACTTGCGGGTATTTTTTTGTTTTGTGCTCTTACTAGGTTTATTTTATTAAATACATCAATAACTATCATGTTTTCTGCTTTTGATTTCCTTCTTGATCTTAAATTGACATTTCACTTCCTTTTGGGGGTTAGAGAAAAGATTGTCTTCCAGGCCCATATGTGTTACAAACTAGGTGGTTTGCATAAAATATCAGTGCATTATCTGAAAGTAAAAAACCAAATGGTGAGCTTTGCTGGGAAGTCAGTCTAATTACCTGGTTAATTGCATTTGTATCACACTATATATTGCAAAGTATCTCACAAGACATCATAGCTTATCTCTATTTTCATCTGTCTTATAGGGTGTTACTGCAGGAAAGTAAAACACTCCTTTTGCTTTGTTTAAACATCATTGGAGGGTGAAGCATAAGTACTTGAGTATGTGTATTGAGGATGGATGGATAGATAGCCAGAGACACAACCATAGTTGTTTTTTCCTTGGTCAAAAGTATTGTCGATCAAGGTGAAGAACACTTGGATTAATATAGCCTGTTCTAATACAGTTTGGTTTGGTTTTCTTTGTATTAGTTTGTAAGCACATGAAATGATTTTATCCTTTATACTGGCTAATGTTTCAGACTGATTTCAGTGCTTAATCTTTATTTTATTTTGCCACTTTTTTGTTATTTTGTTTTCAGATCTAGCAGTACTATGGTTACATGCAAAAGCTGTATCAGAACACACACATGAAATTGTAGAAGAAATCTGTTATTGGGATAGGAATAGCAAGAATTTTCTTTTTGCCTGTATTTTTTTTCTTTTTTTTTTTTTTTCTTTTTTTTTCTTTTGGCCTCAGATTTTGTTTTGTGTAGCATATTGTGAAAGTAAAGAAGTCCATTCCTGGAACAAACCAAGTATTGAAGGTGCTGCGTTGCTTCATTTCTTTGGGTTCTTTGCCCTCTGCAGAGAGAAGAAATTGGGCAATGCCTTCTTCTACTTCCCTCTTCTATAGAATTCCTTTCCTTTGTAACTTTCATTGAGTTATATGTTTAGGCCATATCAAGATCCTCACTTGTTCTTAATTTCCAGTCTCCCCACTTGCCCCAGTCAGACCCTGAGTTTTCATTGGCTTTCTACAGAAAACATACTGCAAGTGTTTCCTCCTACTTGTTCCCACCAGCCTCTTCATGCCTTCTTTTCTTCATTGAAACAACACAAGCCTGTTTCAGTGTCTTCTGTAGTAACTGCAGATATCCCTGGGACCACTTTATTGGCTTCTTTCAGATTTACAGAGAATCCTGTGCTTAGACTTCTGCTTCTCCAATCAGCTTTTCCTTCATCTCCTTCACTTAAAAACCTTTGCTCCATTCCCCCTATTGTAGACCTGCCAACCACATATGCCAGGACTTTCTTCTTCAAGTCTTGTCGTTTTTGGCATCACTGGGTGTTTGTCTCTCCTGCTTCTGCCTCTTGAGCAGTTTCAGCAGGACAGAATGCCCCGGCTCTCTCACCAGCACGTTGTCAGATGCCATCAGTCACATCCGTGTCCTTTTCTGCTTCATTCACACCTCACTGAATTATCTCATCTGACTACATTAATCTGTCAAATAAAAGGTTAACTTGGAGGTTTCATAATCTTCTACAACCAATTCTTGGTTTGTTGAAAGTAAATCTGAGTGGGCTCAGAGATAAACTCCCTGTATAGCCACTGTAATGTTGTTTATTGCCCTGATATCAATCCATCCTGACTTTACCTTGCAGTGTACTTCTGAAATTAATTATGTGCACTGTTCTGGAATGAACTACACCGTGAGGATGCTGTTATATTTGGCTCCCTGATTTTTCACCCTCTTATGAAAATATGTGCCAATATAATACTTCAGTTCTCAGTTCTTCTGGGTGATTTTTCATGTCAGGAGCACATCACAGCAAGCAGTTCAGGCATCAGCTGAACTGATAAAGATATAATAAAGGCTTTCCTATTAATTTTTGCATCTTAAAATATATTATTTGTCTTTCTTGAGACAAAATATGTAAAATATACAGAATTACTGATATAACTCAGATACACAACTTGTTGATGGTATACCACTGGGATGTTTTTCAGGAGCTCTCTTATTGACACAACCCTTTAGTAAGCAGCAAAATCTATTTTTGGTCTGACATTGTTCTTATCATGACAGAGAAATTATCTTTTGAAGGCTTCCCTTCCCTCCTGTAAGTTTCTGTTGCTCAATGGAAATGAACTGCAACTGATGTTGCTTTTTATGGAAGTGCCCATATGTGGTGTGGAAGTGGATTTGCACAAAACCCACACGTCAGAGTGCTGACTGAAACCACTGGAGTAGAGTAAATTGTCGGATACTGCTGTCCCATTGTTTGTAAAGCCTTGTGTTGTCATTTAACTGGGTGAAAATCATGTCACATGAGACTTTAGTCATACCAAATGCTACTCTGCATGTATACATTATTGTAGAATTGAATAGGTACTGAATTACATGACTTGTTGTTCCAAGGAAGTGTTTCAGCCCCTGTGTAATCACGCTTATAAGTTTTGGATGTGCTAGTGGCAATATACTCTTTGTAAAGGCCATGGGGATAGATAATTAGTGAAAATTAAACCCCCCCAAGTACCTCATCCTACACCAGGACTGTAGGTCACTGCAGGATTGCTGAAGGTGAGAAAGAGAAAGAGACATTTGCGCATTGGTGAAATTCCTGCTAATGCCATTTTTCAAATGCAGTGATGATTCACTGTGTGAAAGCGGTCTCCTGTATCCCCTAGCAACCAGAAACAAAATGTCTCTGTTCTTGTCTGCTGGCCTTCAAAAACACATATGAGAAGTGATTTGTTTTCACAAGACAATCATGCAGCATTAGAGGCCTGCTCCCACCCATTCTTCATCAAGAATAAACACAAAGTAGACAATTCATTCCAGCTCTTGATTGAGTTGTAGGGCAAGTCTTTTTTTGAGAGGTGTGTGTTTTTTCAGATTTTTTCTCTGACTTTTTAATGCATGAGAAATAATACTGTACCTTATGCAAATTACTGTTAGTATTTAATATACTCTTGAAATCTGAGAGATGTGACTTTTGTCCTCAATTTCTAAGACCTGTATAGCAACACAGTATTTTATTATTTTTCACTCAGCATGCTGTTGAATTTTATTCTTTAGTATGCTTAGGATAAAAAGTACCTGAGACTCCATATTTCACAAAACCTGTAAAAATAAGGAACATTTTCTTTAAACATAATCTATCAAATGAGCGGTGTATCTTTGTGTAGGCAGCTGAAATTCAGCAAGTCAAATGCTGAAAAGATTGTGTCAAAATAAGCACAAAAGACATAAGTTCCTTTTTTCAGGCTTGTTTTTCAGCAATCACACCCTTTTCTCTTTCCTCACAGCATCTAGCAATTGATGCTATTTTTAGAAATTATTCCGATAATAATCACTCAGCAAACCTTAGGGTGAATTGTTAAGAATGCTGTACTCTTAGCTGGGGAACTGCATGATAATGTACAAAAGGCTTTGACCTTTTCAAATCTCCAGTTTCCCTATTTTGCTTTGTAAATGTAAAGCATGGTGGGGGGGAGGGGGTGGGAAATTGGGTTTTATCCAGAGGAGGGTGCTTGTTGCACAGTTACAATTTGCATTTACAGAGCAGTGGGTTTCTTCTAGTTTTTAAATAGTTTAGTTGTGTTTCAAACTGGCAATTGATAAGAGTTTTCTTGTGGCAAGTTAGATCAGAGCAGATCATTCTCTGTGGATGTTCATGTCCTGACTAACTGCAGTAGTAGCTCCCTGCCTGCACAGTCCGTGGGGGAGAAGATACTTCAGTCCTGGAAGAATTGGCTGGCTTCGGCTTACAGATTAATTTAGCCTTGCTTATACAAGTGATGTAAGATAAAGGTTAAATTTGTGCACCTGAGGCACAGATTTAAATGAGAAGCAGCTGAAGAAAAACATGTTTCTCTTGGAAAGTATTTAAATTATCATAAGAATTGAAATTTGAATTCATTTTATACTATAAAGCATTAATCAGCTTTATTTATAAATAAATTCAAATTAGACTGCAGAAGTGATCATACTGCTTGAAATAGAAAATAAAGTTATCAATGCTATTTTGATATTCATGCATTTTAGCATTTTTACTTTTTTTCCCTGCATAAGTTTTCCTTGTATTTTTCCACTGCTGTTGATTCCATAAATTGAACTTTATTATTCACTATTGCAGGCCCCATTTATTTATGACACTCCATGCAGGCAGAACCCTTCATCTGCTTGAAAGGGTTTGCAGAACAGGAACGTCAGTAACTTAAGTTTGTGACTGTTGGGCACAAGTCAGTGCTGCATAAATCCGTTGAAGGCCTTTGCTTGTCTTTTTTTTTAAGATTTGGAATTCTGTGATATCCTGTGTTCAAGGGAAAAAAAAAACCAAACCCTTTAAGGGTAATTTAGTCCAATCTCCTGCAATGAGTTGAAGGGACATCTTCCACTAGATGAGGTTGCTCAGAGCCCCATTCAACCTAACCTTGAACGTTTCTAGGGGTGGGGCACCACCTCTAAGTGCAGCCTGTTCCAGTGGTTCACCACCTGCACAGTAAGAAACTGCTTTCTTACATCTAAGCTCAATTAACTCTCTTTTAGTTTAAAACCATTGCCCCTTGTCCTATTGCAACAGCCTCTGCTTAAGTCTGTCCCCATTTTCTTACAGACCCTCTTCAAGTCCTGACAGGCTGCAGTGAGGTCGCCCTGGAGCCTTCTCTAGGCTGAACAAACCCATTTCTCTCAACCTTTCTGTTTCCTATTGCTTCATCCCCCAGCCTGTGTTGCCATTGGGATTGTCCCAGTCCAGGTGCAGCACCTTGCACGTGGCCCTCTTGAACCACATGAGGTTCCCATGGGCCCACTTCTCAAGCTTGTCCAGGTCCCTTTGGATGGCATCCTGTTTTTCCAGCGTGTCTATCACACCTTGCAGCTTGGATCCTAGTGGCGTTTAAAAAACACCAGTCACATTGTAAAAACAAGCTACTTTTGTTTTAGGAAGCTTGCAGTAAACAGATGGAAATTAATAGTATTAATGGCGTACTTTGTGCAGTTTTGTAGAAATCCTCTGAAAAATATATACTTGCAAGTAGCTTCCTTGAGCATAGTACTTTTACTTCAGATATCTGCCTAAAACCTTTTTAAAGCATTCACTGAGAATCCTATGAGAATTTTCATTTTTCTTCAGGAAAACTACTTAAATGATGAGAATTTTCTATTAGATTTTTGCTTGCATCCATCAAAAAGCTACAACATGGCTTTATTTTTTGTTGTTGCATTTTAGCTATGATACACTCTAATTTGCAGAAAATGAAAAGTGATGTAGAAGTCATTTGTATTCACTATTGATATATTGGTTTTGAGAGCCATTAGTAAAAGTTGCAAATTCTTCTTTTTTTAAAAATGTGTTTTAATGGAGTTTTGTTTAATGTAAGATTTTCCAGAGTTCCTGGTACTGAACTCTCTCTCTCTGCTTAGGACAAGGATTAAAACTGCTTCTGGGCAGCTCTCCATTGCCCTTTAATACGGGAACCATTTGGACTTTATACTACTGAAGAGTAATCAGAACTGAGTGAAAGAAATGGAGGCATTAGACTCGAAATGATTGGAACCTGGCAGCAGAACTGTGTTGTCTGATCAGATGTGGGCAGCTTCCAGACCCTTTGCAATATCCCAGTGCTGCAATATGAGTCCTGTACATTTTAAAAAAATGCTGAGAAGCCTTTAAAGGCCATCGTCATGTGCTCTGATAGATGCAGGACTTAGGGCAAAAAAGGTCTGCGGCCATTAAGTTACAGTTTCAATAAAATAGATAGGCATGGGCGATACTGATTTTAGTACTTCCTCAATATTGATTTCTTCTGTTGAAAATGCAGTGTTCTACAAGTATGTTTTGCATCTTTGGTGTATGTGCTTAAAATTTCTTATATTTTATCTGTTTCCTGTATTCCAGTGCAAAACCCATTTGCCTCTGTTCTCAGGGCAACCTCCTTTATGAGATTCTTCTTTGTACACAATATCTGATGCAGCCATAGTAAACTGCCCCAACTTCAAGAGGCATGAAAAAGCAGACTGGTGAAATTTTTGTATTGAACTTCCCACTCCTGAAATGTTGAGAGCAGCAGTAGGATAAGAGCTAGAGTTCAACAGGAATAATTGCGACCCAGGCTTTTCAGGCCAGCTCTGCTGGTGGACATCATTTAAACCCTGGGTATTTCTGCTGCCTGTGATCTCTCAGGGGATCGTTTTATGTGCTTTTGGATGTCAGTTTCTTTTGGAGTTCTTGAAGGTTTTAGGAGGAAGATGGAAGAAAAACCAGCTTTTGCTTCTCAGTGGGATGGCAGCAGTGACAACCACAGGGCCTCCGTGCAGCAGCCAGGAGGTGTTAGCACCTGCCATCACCTCTGTGGTGCTGAGCAGGGAAGGATCCAATGACTCTGCCAAGGAAAGCTTCTGTTTTTACCATAACTGAGCCTGCAGAGATTCTTGTAAGCAGTGGCAGCTGCTGAGAGTTAAAATCATAGTGGTGGAAGAGAGGGGGAAAGGAGCAGATAAAAGTAACTTGCTGGAGCCGTGCAGAGAGGTTGCCATCAGATAAGCCGGAGTGCCAACTGCTCCATGGCTCCATGGCAAGTATGGATAAACTCCTAGCCTGCAGCACGAGCCTGGGAGTTTGTTAACATGTCTCCTCATTTCCTTTGTCTCCTGCTGATTTATTTTTGTAGTTTTACCGAAGCTGTTGCAAGGAATACAGATTTATCACATGGTGACTGAGCCACCACCTTAACCTTGCTTTGTGGAATTGCAAAACTAGAAAAAAAGAAGAAAATACAACAGTGGAGATGGCTGTAACAATATCTCCAAGAAAACAGACAGTATTATTATTTTTAAATTGTTTTTCATTTGAAAGGCTCTTTATATTTCATTGTAGTTAAATGAATGTGAAAGGTGTGTTCAGTTTTTCACCCTGGTTTCCCTATTAATGTTGAAGGGTAGGAAGAAATTATGCTCATTTGTATTCCTGGACATAATATAAATGAAAAATGAATATTTTATTGCTAATGGCTTTATAAAATGCTGTTCAGATATTTCAGCAAATTTAGTATATAATTCTGTTGCATTAAAAAATGCTGTAAAAATAACAATAATGCAATGCCTAAGTACTAGTACAGCAGCTTTTAACTCCTCTATTCCTTAGCAAATGGTATCAGTTTCTTAAACAATATAGCTTGGCCTCCCCAGACTTCACAGAGGTTGAGCCTGAGAAGTTGTGTCAAAATTAATTCTCTGCAGCAAAACCCTGCAACTTTTTCACACGTTCATTATTTGACCAGCTTCACTGTGTATGTGTCTTTTCAGTAGCAAACTAATTGTATGGCAGCTACATCACAGCAGCTACAGAAAGATTGCTTCAGTCAATTTTGTGTGTATTTTTGTATCTAAGTATACATACACACTGTATATACTTTAATTATATTAGTATATTTTAGTATATGTATTAGCTTCTCTACAGACTGAAAGGGTCGAACGTTGGCCAAAGGAAGGGAGAAAAGTAGAGAAGGTGGGAAGATTTTCATGTTCAAATGGATGGCACAACAGGGCTAGTATTGGTGATGGAATGGATGCAGGAGTGGGAGAAATGGGAATAGGAGATGCTGTGCAAGTAAACTAAGAAGTAAGAAAGAGCAGACAGTCTTGAAGACAGTCTGGGTAGTGCTGGGGGATGAGAGGCTGGACATGAGCTGGCAATGGGTGCTCACAGCTCAGAAAGCCAAACGTGTCCTGGGCTGCGTCCAAAGCAGCGTGGGCAGCAGGGTAGGGAAGGGATTCTGCCCCTCTGCTCTGTTCTGCTCTGGTGAGACCCCACCTGCAGGGCTGCATCAGCTCTGGGGTCCCAGCACAGGAAGATCTTGTTTAGCACTGGAAAGCAGAAAGGAGAACAAGTAGAGCTGGAAGGACTGCGGAGAGTTTACTGCAGTTGGGGTAGTTTCTACTGAACCTTCTGACAGGGTGGGAGTTGAAGTTGCTGTTGTGCCTTACCCTTAATCCTTCCCTTAAGAATGAAAGCTGCTGTGTAAAGGTGAAAACTCAGCATACCATGTTTTTACAAAATCAAGGAATTTTTGTTCTGCCTTGACCAACTCCACTGTAGAATCTGTTTCATAAACTAAAAAGTGGGCTTAGCATTCTAGAAACTGTCTGTGGTAATCAGAATTTCTACATTCCAGAAGATGAAATATTGCCTTATATGTGTATGCCACATACATTCAACTTTCAAAAGTCGTTAAACAACATTACTATTGAAAACACTGTGAAGCAAATAGCATAGCAAAACTCACTAATTTTTTATCTTTTAATTCTCTCAACATTATACAGAAGTGCTGCAGCCAGGAAGAACACATTTCAAATTGTATAGTGTCACTTGTTTCTTTTTGGTAGTGTGAAAAAAACACCCAGCCTGTCTTCCTTGATTTAGTAGTAGATACATACAGATGCTTAAAATGTTTCCTTTAAGCTGTTATTGGGTAATTCAAGACTGTTTTAAGAATGAAACTACTGCATCTAAATAAGTTAAAATACCCTGTCAGGAGTGGTTCCATACTGAAATTGCAAAAACCCTTCTGAGAACTGATGAAGAACTGAGAATAATTGCAATCACAACATTTAGGAAGTGCAAAATAGCTTGTTAAAACCTCGATGAAATGCATAGCAATTGAAGGCATCAGATTCTTTTTTGGGAATCACAGGAAAATAAAACATAGCCTTAGATTAAAACACAGTTGTGAAACTCTGGCAAAGTTGTTCATGATGCTTACAAAGCAAAATCAACTTAGGAAACAACTGGACAATTTAGCAGAAAATTATTAATGAAAGTCAGGTTGGCTTAATTGCATTCAGATTTTAAAAATAAATTTTGTAAATATTATGGAACCTTGTCCTCATTTAGATGAAAGCACTGTAAGTCAGGGAAACTGTAGTCAGTTAACTGACCAAAATATTGGCGTAGGTACCACCTATATCCCCTATGTACTTATGGGCAAAGGGATATACTGGACAGTAAAGCATCTGTAGGTTTTGCATGTGAGTTTGGTGTATGTTAAAATGTGTGCCTTAAAGAAAGATACTCATTAATAGGAAGCACAAATAGATTTTTGTCTTGAAGGAATTGTGTCTTTTGTAGACTAAAAAAAAACATTACATTGGCTGTAAGGAGATGACAAACATCTTTCAGAGCTTCATGGAGAACACTGAATTGTGAGCATAGGAACTGTTGTGCTGAAACTGGCACCTAAGTCCATGTCTAGCTTCAACAGTGACTGTCTGTGCGTGCTTCAGAGGAACTTGGAGAACAACCTGCTTTGGGGAGCATTTGTTTCCTAACCCATCAAGACAGTTGATTCCCCATATCCAGCAGCAAATAAATGAATATTCTGTTTCTACTTTTGTCCAGTTTAATGTAATTGTAGGTGCATTTATTGTTTGTATTGATATCTGGTCCTTTTGAATTCCACCTTGTATCTTGGTCCCAGTATGTTATGTAATGATGCATAACATGCCTGTGTGTGTAAGGGAGGGAGGAGTCAATTCTGTTCTCTGATTTGACCTTTCTTAGTTTGATTAACTGATTAGTTCCAAGTGTTTTATCTGGAAGTGCAGGAAAACAGTGGATCTCTAAGCAGGGAAGATGTAGAAGTTGGAGAGAACCCAGAGGTTCTCTGCTGATAGCCTCTTCTTTGAGCGGATGCAGACCAGACATTTTCTTTCAGATTCAGATTGTTTCAGATTGTGACTGTGCTGTGGAGTATCAGGTAGTTACTGTGAGTGCTGTGATGCAGGCTTTGGAGAAAGAAAGTGTCTTTGTAACTAGAGTTAAAAAAACCCACAGTGAACCTACTGCAAGAAACAACCATCGTATTTTCTACAAAGCTGGAAGCAGTTTGGGGAAAAAAAAAGTGTACATTTGAAAGATCTCCTGCAAGGAAAGAAAAGCAATTGAAATAGACAGCCTGCAGATTAAAATCCCTGGAGAGCACTTGGTTCTCTCAATTGCCTGGTGAAAGAGCAGAAAAAAGCTGATTTTATATGATATTATTGGGGAGGAATATACAATAACAAAATGTCAAGGCTGGATAGTATAGTCAATGAAGTATGAAAGAAACAATAGAAACTGAAGAGGGAGTAGAGTTTTGCTTAAGGAAATCAGCTCTCCACTGTGTTGTCAACAAAGCATTTGCATCTGTGAGAGCAACCCCCTGGTTTGCATTAGGATGAAAATATGACTGGAGTTGCATTTAATATCATGTGTCACGGTAGCAGTCCCAACTGAGAGAGTGACAGTCACTGATGATCCTGCGGGTCTCCTCTCAAAGAGATGTTAACCCCAAAGTCATTGTCCAAATTAGTTTTGAAATTAGATTCTGCTTGCAATAGAAGTGAAGGGGATTTTTAGAGATAAACTTGCAGTGACTTGCTGTTGAGAAGGTAAAAATGGTTTTCTCCTACATATTAATGGACCCTTGATATAATCTTTCTGTGATAGGAAGTTGTGTGACAAGAAAACTTGTGTCTCTGTTTATTATGAGTTTTGTGGAGAAAAGCAGGGAGAAAAGACAGACTGGGAAGATGAGCAAGATAAAATCCAGGTGAAAATAAAGAGCAGAAAGGAAGATGTATTTACTGTTAAATAAATACATCAGTTATGTAATGACATATATGTCATTGTCTATTGTAAGATATGTATAATTTCTGTGCTTATAAAAAGAGATTTTTTTCCCCCACTTCGTATGGACTGAATTGTAAAGCAGCAACCTCCCATTCTCAGTAGTTCAGCTTTCTACTTTGTTTACAAATTTCAAAATGCTTATCAAGATGTTGTCCTTGTCCTAGCCACCTACTTAGTTTTATGTTAAAGGGTTTTATATTGCCATTTTAGAAACTGAAAAACAGATAATAGTAATTTGTGCTTTGGTGTTCTTACACTTTTGCAATTAAGATAAGGAGCAGAGAGATGGGTAACTTGGTAAATTTAAATATTTGAGTAAATTCAGTTTATATTAAATATAAAACTGTGAAAATATAGTCAGAGTCTAAACTATTTCAAACACAGTAGCCCTTCAACAAACCGTGTACACTTTGTTACTTGATGGTTATGGGCTTTATAATTGATTTAGCCTAATTAAAAGGTTGAAAGAGCATCTTTTCAGCTGTTTTTCCAAGTGGAAATACATAACAGGCAACCAAATATTCTTCATACTAACCCCTCCTTGGTGGAAGAAAAACATTATGCGAAGTACTAGATTTAAGAGACTTCATGAAAACTCAGACTCTTCTAAAATAATCAGTACTGGACATATAAATTCTGCTGAGTGACAGATCAGTATCTTATCTTTTATGAGGTGAAGTTTCCCAGCTTCCCCAGGTGATTGGGTTTGCTTAGATTGTGAGAGGAATCAGGGCTAGTCTGTGCACCTGTGCCCTAATTGCTGATTGAGAATCAGTCGGTGATTGAACTGCTGAAACCTCACCCGGCCGTCTCTACCTCATGTAGCATAAAAAGAGGTAGCAAGACACAGTAGCAGCTTTAATTTATGCTTCACCCCTGCAACGGGAGCTACAGAAGCTCAGGTCAGATGCAAGACCTATGCAGCCTTCCTAGCTATGGGAGCAGCAAGCTCCAGGCAAATACTGGAAATTAATACTTAAATGTCTCAGCTGTTAATTGCATGCATTAGTAAGAATATTTAACTGTATTTTCTAAGGAAGGAGATGTGACATGGATTTATAAATAACCACCTGAATTGTATCCACAGATGTTACAAAACACATTTTAAGGAGGCTCTTACTCCATTCTTGGTGAGAGAGATGGGAGATGTTGGGGAATGTTACTCAAACCTCAAACCTGAGGGTGGGAGGTGAAAGCTTTTATTGTGTGTCTACTATTTTCTTTAATCTAAACTAATTTTCATTTTTCTGGCCTCAGTTGTTTATAGAAAATTTATTTGCAGGAAGTATATGTATGAGCAAAACCTCTTCATGACATTAAATAATACAGAAATTACAGAAATCAGAGCACTCCAAATGTGTGTAGGAGAGCATTGCGCACCCTGGATAAATAACTGGATGATTGTGTCTTTGTTTTTAACCTCCCTTCATGCAGGGCTGCATCAGCCTTCCCCTTCTTTTTCACTTCCATGGATAAAATGGGATAATGATATTTAAGTGCAATATTTCATAAAGATGCTGTGCGGACCCATTAATAAATCCATTTGCAGGTCTTTGATTACCCTCACTATATCAAAATGTCACTACTGAGCTTGCTGACTGCACTTATTTAATTTCCTAGTTCTACTCAACTTCTAGATTATAAAATGAAATTTTCTGACATAACTTACGATACAACTAAAACTATCACTCTGAAAGTCACTTCAACACTCATCCACTACCCCTTAGACAAAGCTATAAAGTACACAGATTGTCTTTTCTTCAGTTATTATAAAGATTTATTGGATCTCTAGCTCTAATATCCACTGAAGGTTTTCTCTGTCAGTATTAACTCCTTAGATCAATAAATTGCGATACTGATCTCCTGAGAAGTCAGTGTCTGCCAGCTACCATTGCAGTGTTTACCCCTGCTGAAAAGCAGTTGTGGCAAATTAAATTGGCTTCTGTCGGTGGATGGTCCTTATTTTATGGCACAATTAACAAAGGCTGACAGATAGGCCACTTCCTAAAGAACATCAGATTAAAGGCAAGGGTTTGTAGCAAGAAAAATCTGAATTTCTGCGGTGAGTCTGCTTTCATTTATGGAAGAGTTGCTGAAGACTGGAAGATGACTCTTCAAAAGAAGGAGTCCTTTTCAAAAGAGCATGTTTTTAACATTGTGCACATACCTTGTCTTCTGTGTTGCTGGAGAACCGCTGACTACGTTCTCTAATCTGCTGTTAGTTTACATTGTTACGTAGGTTTGTGAAACGTTCTGCTTTGAGGAAAGTAGAGACAAGTGGAATAAAACAAAACCAAGCCTGTAACTACTTGAAAACAGCTCTAGAAGCAGCTGCTTTCACTTCCATCTAGCTCAAATGATGAGGATTTGTCCTCAAACAGGATCCTGACCTTGGATCTCCAAAATGGATGTAGAAATGGGAAAAGTTTGTTCTCTTGGACTTGATTTGTTCCTTTGTCTCATTATCAGGAAACTTCCTGATGACAGTTTCAACATTGCTCTCCAAGGATAAAGGATTAACATGGCCTATCAGTGACTCCAAGGTCATTGTTCAACTGCACAATAAGGATGATGTATATTTAGACTGATTCTAGAAATTAGAATAAAACTTGAGCACTGATCTTGGCAATCATAGAATAGTTATTGACAAAAATTCTAATAATGTCAGTTTTCTGGATATTAGCAGCCTGTTCTAAACAAAAAAAAATGGCCTAAAAGCACTGAGAGAAATGCTAAGAGGGTTTTTTTTTTTTTGGCATGGGCAAGATGGTATTTTTCTAAACTGTTGTTCTGAGAAATACTTGAATTGCTTGGTATTCAGATATTTTGAAAATGTAGTTTAGGTGATTAAAGCTGTGCAAATTTTCTGCCCTCTGGTAAACTGAAAGGTTTCCAGTGACACATGGAAAAGGCTCAGTCAACAAAACCCAGCTGTGCATTTTGTGCATAAAAAGTACATATTAAAATGATAGTTGCACAGCAAAGTACTGCAAAATTAGATGTCCTGATTTTGCCTAATATTTTGAATTAAGATACAAATTATGTTTATTTAGCATTTGTGATGACTTACAACATACAATTATAGCCTAATGCTATAGCATCTTCTGGTTAATTTATAACTAAAACCTATCAAGTTTATGCTGGACTTGAAGTGAGTGGCTGCTTTTATGAGAACACAATTGGTTTAGACAACATCAAATAAAAAGTCCCCATTGAGTAAATTCCTCGCAGTGATTTCTTTTATATGTATGGGGAGCTTTAGACTGTGAAGTGTGATTATGATAAACACACCATAGAGAGCAAGTTAAAGTGGGGAGTGTGGTGTTGTTTGAAATCCTTAGTATATTGCTTCAGGAGGACAAGCTATCAACATCTTTCATAGCAGTAATTAGTTTGTAAGGGTTTGGGTTTTTTAATAGCTTGAGAAACAACCCTTTTGGTGCTGTCTCACTCAATTCTCCACCATAATAAACTGTGTTAGTGCCACTGGGTTTAAAAAATGTACACAGGCACAGATATTGCTCTGCTTTCCTTAGAGAGGAGAATTACTGAAGGTGTTGGAGAGGACACTGAGATGATGTATATGTGGACAGCTCTAGGCAGACACAGGCTCGTCTGGCCAGACTCAAATTATTTTCAGTCCAGAAGCCACGTAGTTGTGGTCCCTCTCCTGATACACCCCCCCAACAGCCCTTTTGGATCAGGCATGGTGATGTCACACGGTCACTGTGACATGGGACCTGGGCTGGCTCCTGTCCAGTCATCACAGAAGAGCAGATGTTTTTCTAAGGCTGTCCTATGGATGTGCCCTGACATGTCGTGTGACAACACCAGCATCATCCTCAGGGCTGTTAAACCTTCCTTAGATTCCAGCTATCCTTGAACAACAACAACGTGCAGCTCATGCTTTGCGGATTTTTGTAGTGATGCTGCTTCAATGCTTAAGCGTTGGTCTGCCCTCCTGCACACTTCTAATTACAAATTAAGGTGTTTGGTTTGGAAATCAGATGGTTGTTTTCTTTTCCCCCTCTTAGTTGTTTTTCTATTCAATGTAAATTAAAAGGCGAATTGTCTTCTACTGACCTGCTGGCATTTGAGGCAAAACATTCCCATAAAGTGTCCAGTTTTGTCTGCACTCTGTCTTTAAGGTAGAACAGCTAAGTTTCACTTCATTTTGTAAATATTACTGGCCAGTTTTCTTGATGATGAGGTGCAGGAATCCAAGTTAAAATTTGTAATGTTACTCAGTACAATGTATTCTACAAAGATACTGGCTTTCTGGCATGCTGCAATCTCTCTTTATTCCTCAACGTCATCTCTGTGTTCCGTGGGTTATAAATTACCTGTCTCTTTCTTAGGATATAATTACCATGACCCCTGTCTTTCTCATTTACTTGCATCCCTGTTATTTAGCAAGTAACTGTTGTCTTTTCTTTCAGCTATGGTGTAACTGATAGGTATCTAATTTAGCTCACATTTTCTCAGTGGGTGTTAACTTGGAAGTCTCTGTGCCCTGTTTTGGATTTGACACAGGGATTTCGTACCCAAAATTTTGTCTTTTTTCATCCCTTAGCAGTTGGCTGAGTAAAATGCAGTGTCTCTCCATAAACATCTTCTGATGAATGAACCGTTAGAAATTACTGGGAGGAGCAGTGTGCTTCACTTGCAGAACTTGGGTTTATCAAAGGACTTCGAGTAGATTCATAGTGATGCAAAAACAGGTATTGGATTACACAAGTGCACAAGTTGAATTTATGAAATCATTCTGCATTGCAATGCTACATTGTGAAAAGGAATGCTCTATTAGGCCATGCAAACTTGTTGGTCTTTTTTATATTCTTCATTTCTGTTTCTTTGGTGGTCATGACGGATTTTTTTTTTCATTTTAGCACTTAGGGACTTATTTTCCCAAGGCATAGCATTATGCTACTTTTCTCCAGAACAGTTGTGATTTGGTTTATATATGTTTTTAAACTCCAGGTTTAGTTCTCCTACTATTACCATTCTATATTTTTAAGAGTCACACGTTTGTTTTAATATCTGTGACATCTGAAAAATAATTACCATACTAACCAACAGGTTACTGAAATATCATCTGAAGAGGGTGGGGTTCTAGGTCAATCTTTCAAGCCTTTTGACTTGACAGATCCATTGAAGTATACTGAGTTATTTTGATTAGTAACTTCACTCTTCACTGTTTCTTTTCTTGTATTAGTGCTTGTTTGTAAGGTATATTGAATCATATGAATGATACCTTTTTTTAAACATGGAACCTAATATTTTCCTCCAATATATTGCTTTCCTGTTAATTTTTTCTTTTAAATGTACTATTGAGCCATCCCAAAAGTAATTTAAAATTTTATGTCATAGTTTCTTTTGAGATTAATAATTTTTTCTGTATGAACAACTATGAACAGCATGTTTGTGTACTCGTGCATGTGTTTCAGACTTTGAATGGGGAGTTAATTCGAAATAAAATGCAAGTATTTACCCATTAGTGAACTACTTGAACTAATTACAAGCAAATAAAGTACAGGTTGCAGTTGTCAGTCTAATTCTGTTGGATTTTCGGTGCTGTTTTCAAGCTCTTTCATCCCCTCCTCCCCCAAAATGTAAAAAAATTGTCCACAGAACTTGATTGGAAATGCAAACTCCTGTGTGCTTTTCTTTCAGAGTACAGACATGAGTCCAGCTAGTAGCACAGCCTCCCTCCCTGTTAGCCCCCTTCCTGAGGAGCCGTTATTTTTCAAGGTACAGTTAATTAATTTAATCATAAATATTGTCTATTAATCTTGGCTTATCATGTTATCTGCTGTATTCTGAAGTGCTATTATTACTTCTTTGTTTTCTTCAAATTACTGTGGTGTCAGCAGATGTTCTGTGTATATACCATGCAATTTTCAAGAAATACCTAGAATACCATGTTGGTTTTGAATATTTTTCCAGCAGTCTACAGCTGTGAAGTGTTATTTGTAAGACTGTGTTTTTATCCATCATCCCATTTGGATCTGTGCATTCCTGTATAAGTGTGTGTCATCAACAGATTTCTCTTTATTTTGTATTTCAAGTATATCTTTTAACAAAACAATTATTAGTTTCTCCAAGGATACAGGAGACGTTTAAGGTTTATCAAAGAGCAGTTTTGGCATAAGTCCAGTGTAAGTCACAGGCCTGGCATTTTAGATAATAAGTGTTGGGACAATGTCCACAACTTCATGAGGTTTAACCTGTGAGGAGTGAGTTGCCATATGTCACGTTCTCATCTGACACCATGGTATCCATCCCTGGGACACAGAATAGCCTTAGGCAGATCCTAACTCTTGGAAGAGGTCTCCTGAGGCCACCCAGGTACTCAAGAGCAGTGCTGCATCATCTAGCAAAGAGGTCACCTTGCCAATTTTTCCCTTAAATAAGGAAGAGGGAACTTGGATTTTCAGCACCACTGACTCAGTTGAGTGTCATAATATGGACTAATCACACTCACAAGAATATCCCTTTTAAAATTTTCCCTCTGCCAAGTAAGTTTCCACCTTCTGTATGCATACAATCAGTTGACTGGGTTGATTTTTAGTCACTTTGTGATGATGCTAAGTTAAAGCTAAGTTAAAGATGAGTAACTGAAATGAATGAAGTTTGATGATGTAAAGTTTGTGTCTCTCCTGCACATTCTTCCAGCAGAGAAAATAATGGTGTCCTTCAGACCTGACCAAGGCCAGAAAAGAAACTTCTTTTCTTTCCCCACCCCCCCATATTTTCAGCATCTGTGCAACAGTTGTACAACCAGCTAGCTGATTCTTGCTATTAGAAGGGTTGAGGATTGTGCTTGCTCAGTTGTTTCATCAGTGGAGGTTCAGATGGGATATCAGTGGTCAGCTGTTCACTGATTCTTATTCCTCTTTTGGGATTTAACGCTTTTAAGACCCATCTCTCAGTCAGATTTGGCTGAAATTGACCAATCTTGTGCCAAGATACCACAGTACCCATCTTTATTTCTTTGGAACACCACTTTAAATGTGCATTGAAGTCTGCTCAACATTCTAAGTCAGATTCAGTAGTTAAGTCTCTCCGTGCCCAGAAAACCACTAAGATATGACACTTGCAAAGAAATGGGCTGCTCAGCTCTGATAAAGGTGTAAGAAGTAAGAAAATATAACTTATTAATTCTTATACTGAGGTAATCAAACATTGCTCTGTTTGCATCGGGGCACTGACAAGTACACTGTAGTGCCTTCATTTTTGAAGGAAATGGTGTTCCTAGAACCCAAAATGGGTTGTAAATTGCTTATTTGAAGTGGAATAGTTGCTCTAATAAAACAGTAAAGCTGTTTTTCATGTTAAAAGTCTAGTAGAAATGGTAAAAGAAACTGAAAAATAGGGCAGAGAGCATTACTTAATCTTTCATTTTCAGTCGATTTTCAAACCAGGAAACATTTTCCTTTGCAATTCAAGTAAAATGAATGGAGGTCAGACCAGGAAAAAGTTAAGTGCATTTCACAGCATTTAGTAGAAATAAAAATAATGTAAAATATAACAGTTTCTGTTATTTCTCTTTGGCTCACTCCAAGAGAGAGCACTATTGTTCCAGTTGTAATGTGAATGACTGGTTTTACAAGCCATAACCCTCTCTGAATACTGTCAGTCAATAATATTGGCTTTTGATAATGGGATGGTGCACTTCCCTTAGCAACATGATAATAACCTTTTCCACATCCTTGCTGTAGAGAAGGAGATTGAAAAAGAAATTCCATTCTGTGGTTCGGAGAACACAGGTGTAACGAAGCAGGGCCCTATAAACTGCCTCTCTTTGGGACAGTTGAAGATCTCAGAGCTAATGAGCTTTTATATTAGACTGTGAAATGAAACCAAGCCTGTGTTCTCAGTCTTACCTGGTTTTATACCAAGAAAGAGAACGGTCCTTCCTTGCATTTTAGCAATTTGCTATCAAAAGAAAGTCTGCGTTTCTGCATAAGGAAAGAATGCAAATCCTGTCGCCATACTCTTCATGTATACCCAACTTCACCAAAGCAGATGTCTGTCATTTTTAATCCCACAGGATACGTGCTGGAAAATATGGAGAACTTAAGCTTGTACAAAACCATTTTAAGATTTTGAATGTAATGCAAGTTAGAAATCAGATTTCCCTGGAAGCGCTTGTAAGTTGCATCTCAGCTCTGCTAACACCAACCTCAGCTACCATTCTCCCAATATATAGCACATGCTGTGACCTGTAGCAGAAAGATCCAAATAATTTAAGACCCTGCTCAGGCGTGTTTGGAGGAAGATATTTTCCAGTGCAGCAAGAGATAGCCCACCTGAGCCAATCATATACCGTTACTTTAACTGGGTCATTGTGCTTTACTTACATCAAGACAGTACCTTTAAAAGAGTATCACTGATACCCAGCAAAAGGAGTAGAAAACAATTGGGTAAGAAATAAAGGTAGCCAGCTCCAGAGCTGTTGCATGCTAAAAGCAACCATGAGAAAATTGCCAGATGAACATATAGTTAATGCCATTCAGCAACCTTTTTTCCATAAGTGTTGTAAATATAGATTAGGTTTTCTTTGAGGAAAGACCAACTTTGCACAGCAGCCAGTACAGCCAGTTTTCTGTGTGGCTTTGGGTTCCAAAAAATCCAGTTCAGCCATGTACACAGACCCTTGAGCAAAATGTTTCTACAACCATTTTTGATAAAGCCATCATAGGCATTTCTTTTCAATGAGGGTGATTTTTGTGTCAGATTCCAGCTTTCAATCCTCTGCTGTTTGCCATGGCTAAAAGTGTTTAGGAAAGGAAGATCTTTTCCTGTGTTGTAGAAAAAGTTTATTTCTCCTCTCAGAAAAGAACATCTTTGTTGGTGGTTTTGCACTTGAACTTCCAAGTTGGTAGGATCTTGTTTTGAACAGAAGTTTTTCTTCTGTCCCTTTATAATATTTCTTGAAGAATTAGGTCTTTGTCTTGTGGGAAAAAGTTATGTCACGATTGAAATATTTCAGAACTAAGAATTTGGAATATAATGGAGCAGAGTGGTATTTGTCATGCAACCTTAACTCAAGTATTATTATCACAGTGTTATTCTGTGTTATAATAGCAAACCTGTAGCTGGCTCAAATGTGAGTGACTTTTAATTATGAGTACTTATATCTGCTCTCATTAGCTGGAATTAAAAATAATCCTGCCTTTCATTTAGAAGATAAGTGAAGGAGTGGGTATTTCTAAAAGGTCAACTTAGCAAGGAATGTCTCATCCATTTTTTAGAACCTGTTCTTTTCTCCTACTCCTTATGCTGAGCTTTATTATAATAGTATTTTATTATTTTTAAATTATTTTAAAATATAGTGACAGTCTTTTAAGAAGAGATCTATGACAGCCATTTGGTACATCAAATGTCTAATATTAGCTAATTATACATTATCTATTGTAATGAGCATCAGTCTCACTGGTTATTAGTCACAGCCAAGTTGTAAATAATAACCATAACAGTAATTTATTGTAGAGATGTGTAATTGCGTCTCAATTCTGATTAATCTCAACCATGCTTTACTAATTGGCATTAAATGAAAGAAAAAATTTCCTCCATTATTTCCTTTCTCCTTTGAGGGAGCTGAGAATTTCCTTCAGTATTTATTATCCTACTCTGTTCTGACTTCTGTAATTAATACCCTTGTTGCAAACTCCTTGGGTAAGAAAACAGAAGTGCCAGGTCAAGTAGCAAAAGCTGACAGTCCTCAGTAGTGTTGCCAGTGCTGTAGGTCTAGTAAAGTGCAATCTATACTAAATTATGTCTACACTTAGGGTTTTACTATTCATCCTGCAGCTTTACAGACTCTGGAAATGCAAATCAGCGCAGTTCACGAATGGGCATGACTCTGGCAGCTCCTGACATTTGTGCCTAGAATTAGCAAGAGATAAATTCTCCATTTGGTCTGTAATCACAATTTAATTTTACTGCAGATATTTGGAATAATCAATATGAAAGGCACAGTAATGACTGCTGTTAGCCCAGGGAACTCATCTTTGAGAGTGTGACTTGATATTTCTAGGTGTCGAATGAGATCTTTCCTTAACTTACTCAGCAATGATGACAGCAATCTGGGCCTGTAGTTCCAAAAGCTTCCTATGCTAGTTGACACAGCCAGCTTATTTACCCTCTCTACCTTAAATGCACTATTTCCATTATTTTACATATTTGCTGACACTTCCTTAAATGAGAAGATTTTAGTGCGTTGCTTTGTGTTTAAAATGGACTCTGAAATAATCACATAGGCGTTGTGACCCCATGGCAGATACAGCAAGTTAGGGGTCAGTGATGCTCTTCAGTGGGCTGGAGGCCTCATTAGCTCTTGTCCCTCTCATTCCACCCTCCGGCTGAATTTCTGCTTTGGCTGAGAAGCCTCCGTGGTTTTGGTTTTTTGTTTGTTTTGGAGATGTTTTTGATATTCCTAGTAAAGTGAGTAGAGTTGTGGAAGTATGACTCGCACATCCCCACCTGTGCTGTTCTGCTGCCTCAGTCTCCATGCTATTTTAAACCAGTCAGTCACCATTCTTCAGTGGTTCAATTGGTTCCTCCCACTCTTAATTGTTATCTCCCATGTCAGTATTTCCTTTCTTTATGACTCCTGTGCTGGTATAGTACAGACTTTTAAAACTCACATCATCACAGCAGCTTTCTACCTTTGCTGCAAGCCTTCCATTTTGTCATTTCTCAAAAAGATTTATACATCTGATTTGTTTCAGTCTTTATCATCATAGGATGTGAGATCTTGAAAAGCACTAAATGTGTTGTGAAGGGAGGAGTAGGTATTATGGGCCCTGTTACAAGAAGCTTCTGTGCATTTATTCACTGTCTTTTCCCTTTTCTCAGTAACTCTGCACATTTTTCCTAAGAAAAAGAGCTCTGCCAGCAAGTCTGTCTGAATAGAACCACATTACCTGTTTAAAGAGCAAATTAAATGTTTTTTTTTTATTGTGGGGAATTTAGGTACAACATCAGTCATTTCCCAATGTCACTGATATATTTATTAAATACTAACATATTTACTAATATTTACTAATGACTAAAAGGATCAGCAATGAGACTGGGAACTACACATGTATTGTCTGATGTCTTTTTCCCTCTATACCTTGATCATAGTTTCCTTTCTTTCCAAATTGTATGTACATGCATTTTTTAGTGTATTCTCCTTTATTTTATTGAAGCTTTCATCGCAGGTTGATCCCTAGTTCAAGATTTCAAAATTACAATCCCTATCTTAGGCAAAACTGATGCTTTTAATGCTGTAAATTCAGTTATTTACTCGATGAGCCACATATAGGAAAATGATTAATGCATGTCTTATTAAAATCTTCAAAAGCAACCAGAAACACAAGTGATGCTTCAACAAAGACATGCAGAAGGATCATCATTACTTTTATTCAGTTAACAGGGTTTCTAGCATAATTTAACATTTTATATAATCAGCACTGCAAGGGTAAATATTGGGTTCATTCAGGTTCCTTCCCTCAGGCAGACACACACTCACGCAATGAATTCTGATGCATACCTACAAAGTAAGCTTTTCCTGCTGTGTACTCTATATCCAAGATTTAAAAGTCATAAAACTTGTAACATTATAGGTTGCTGACAAGATTTTATCACTTAGACTATGATAAAAGATTTTCTTGAAACTCCATGGGAGGATTCTGATACACCCAGTAAGAGCACTTAAAGTGCTAATCTAATCATCTCAATACAGACAGTAAATCCTCCTAATTTCCCTTGTCTTGGGACTCATAGGCATAAGTAAATCTGAGGGAGTGCATTGGTGTGTTGAGGAATCTCAGTGCAGGTAGCTCGGGGTGCAGCTGCAGGTTCAGCTCTGGGGGGCAGGAGCCTGAGATGAATGGGGTTTTTTGGGGGTTTTTTTTGTTTGTTTTTTTTTAGTGAGCAGAATCATTATGAAGAGTTTAGAGTAAAATTTCATCTAAATCAATGGCACAGTGCCCACTGGCTATAGTGGCATGTGCCATCAGGCCATGGATAGCATGGTTTATGTCAGAGGCATCAATTACTTTAGAAGTGAAAGTGTTCATCCGTGGTGACCATTTTAACCCCATTAATTGTTTTAAAGGTGAAAATGTAATTTTGACCGTTTTGACCATTCCAACCAAGAGTACTTTCTGCGGTTTTTGTAAATGAGGTAAAATTCAAGTGCTTTCATGAATTATGTTCAATATAGTGAAAATGTAGAACTGTTTGCAATGCAGGAGTTTATTGAATAATAATTATTCACTTTTCCAGTATGTGTTAGAGCAGTGAATGCTTTCCTCCTAGGATAAAGTAAACGAACGGGGGACTTGAAAATGAGGACATGTCAGATGTGTATTCTCACTGTAGCAGGTCCTCTCTCTCCCTTTCTGGGCAAGGGCTGCTGTTTTTTCATCCAGAAAGCCTCTGAAAATCATAGTCGTGGAAACTTGACGTGTTTTTGACAAGAAGTTTTGACTTAGTCAGATTAATGATTTAAAATGGAAAACATCTGATCCTTGACTCTTCTATTAGAACATGTATAAACAACTTTCCCAGTACTGAGTAATGTTAATGACCCAGCCACATGTTTTCAAACATAATCCATTACAGTAAGAAATTGCGGGTTGGCATTTTGAAATCCTTATCAAGTTAAATGTCTCAAAAGTATGACACTAAAAATAACCGACTAATTTTGAAAATGTTCACTGAGAGTTTAAAGAGACAGATGTTTTTGTGAGCAATTTAGACAGCCATTAACTGAAATTAAAGGCAAGATCTAATTGCTTACACCTAGACACTTTGTGCCACTTCTGAAAGCTCCATCCTGCCATTCCTCTGGCTAACCTTGTAGCAAAGCCAGTTATTAAGAGGTGATGAAAGCTGTTGTACTGTTTGATTTTTGTTGTGTCCCTGGTTTCTTTTCCATTTAAGTTGGTCACTTGGTCATGGTCTGTCTCTTGGTAAGTTATAAACTCCTTTGTGAGCTACTTGTTTATAATGAGCTGTTTAGTTTTACTGAGGAATGTGGCTTGTTTGGGAGGCTTTGATTGCCTGATGCAATGGTGACTTATATTGTTAGGAAGGGACTTCTGAAGTGCCATTCCTGTTTCCACCAATCTTTGCATTGTTATGTAATGTTAAAGCTAATTCTGTGTGAAAAAAATTATTTTCCCCTGTATTTAGAGATTATAGCATCATTATGGTAGTACTGGGTTAAATTTCTTGTTTTTGAAAGGTATACTCTGACTTTTAAGTCATAGCATGTGCACTCAATTTATTCTCTGCCCTTCTCCTTGCTCCTGGTGTAGTTCAATACTTTGATTATTGGTAGTGAAATATACTTGTATGCTTAAGGTGACTTTTTAGTGCCTTAACATTTATTTTTAAGAACCATAAAGTTTCTTCTACCTTTTTGACACATTTTTTTAGAAAACAGGACAGGTGAAAGAATATCTTTGTTGATTGAAATTTGCTCAAATCTGGCTGTATGAACTGGCTCTTAATAGTAGTCCAGAAAAGTTATATCTCTTCATGTGTATAGCATAAGAAATCTATTTATTCAGGTGTCTTCATTTATCAGAGATTTTAATAAGAGTCCTGAAAGGCATTGGGGATGGAGACAATGGAAAGTGTCAGTTGTAATTATTTTTAAAATGTTGGAAACCCAGTCTTAAGGCTGTAGGTTAGTTGCATTGTTTTCATGGGGAACACCTGTAAGAAAATTCCTACTGTATCTCACAGATAACTTGGACAATTTAAGAAAAACTTCTACATTTTGGACAAGTTAAATTTCTAAACCATTTCTTAATAAATGAATGAGGGCATGGTTCGCTTTAAAAATTCTGGTAAAGAAAAAGTGAACTAAAGGAAAAAGAGCACAACCTTTGTGGTTGAAGGAGTTGATAATGTGAGGGGGAAAAGCGCATAAACAGACTTAATCAGTTCATTTTGTCCTAGTGAATAATGAACTAAATATTCAGCAGATTTTTGTTAGATTCAATATTTTCCAGCAGGGCTGAATGCTTAGATGAGAAGGAATACCAAATTTTTAATCTGAATAATATTTGCTAAGCATTTTAAACTTATACGACTATGTAGGACACTGTTATGGGTAGCCTTGTGATAATTGTATCATTAGAGTTATCATCTATCTTTAGAGTTCTGAAAGCTTAAATTAAGATAAATGAGGGCACAGTGGAAAAAAGTTTTCTTTAGGTGCATATCTGATTACCATTTGTTGTAATCATTTTATTTGTGGATGTTGTCAGTAACCAAGAAAGGAATGAACAAGCATGACTGATTGTTGTTTATTTGGGTTTTTCTGCACAGTTTCATCTCTAAATGAAAGGGAGAAGCACATCATCCTCCACATGACTGTACAGAGTAATATTTATTTATGATTCTTCTAATAAACTGTCAGTTTATTTCAATAAGTCAGTAAAAAGAGGTAAAGTTTGGGGTGGGGGAAATGCTTATCTACAGCTGAACCAAGGGAAAATTTAGGAATGGAGATGAAATAGTTTTTACAAACAACATGAAACAAAGATGTTTCCTGAAGTTTTCTGTTTACTGTTCACTAAAATACCTAAAGCCTTAGCATTTTCACAGACTTGTATGCCTGCATCAAATTTAAAATGCTTAGGAAGCATAGACTAACTGGAAATCCGCAGGGTATAATAATGTATCATACAAAAACAGCTGCAATGGAAACCAAGAAAAAAAAACCAAATAAGAAAACTTCTGACAGTTAAGTTTAAAATTAAGTATTCAGTTGGCATGGCCGTGTTATAGAATGTGGGAGATTCACACACACAAATTAAAAATCTTTAAGTACTATGAAAGAAAAGTTTAAAGATACTAAGTATTGCTTTCATTCTGGTATTGCAGATATGAAGTAGGATGAAGTTGGGATACTGTGTGAGAGGGGAACTTGGACTATAAAGCTGACTTAGTAATATTTCTCAGGGATTGTTTGCATTCCTCTAGGTCCGTTTTATTTGATCAAATCTTCAGCCTCTTTGGATGGAAATTTTCCTGCAGTTGCAAGCTTATATAGACTGGCATCTTTGTGCAGGCAGTTCTGGGTTTGCTGCTTTGTCCATAGTGAGCTCTGCTTGATGAGCAGCACTGGGAGGAGGGGTTTTGTCCAACCTGACCACTTAAATGAGAGTTGTCATATCAATACACAATTAAATTTGGACAAGAGACAGTTTCTCTGTACCATGTAATTTCCAAATATTGCAGGACACTCTTGAGCCTGGTATGAAATAAGCAGATCATAATCTGTGTCGTCTGGTCACCCCAGCTGAAAGCAGCAAAGCCTTTAGCTGTGATAGTGAGGTATTTGTCAGAATTAGAAATGGCCAGAATGGTACTTGTGGCTTCTTCTATCTTCATTATTTTGCTTTATGCTTTGCTGTATTCTTGAGGATCCTTCAATTGAAAGTTTGTGTATTTGATATTTATTGCCATGTTTATAAACATTATGAATGAATAATACATATAGGCTCCTAAGTTGTGAATTCTTTAAACCTTTTGCTTCAGTCTTCTCTTCTGAATCTTTATCCTCTTTCCTTCTACGACCACAGAATGGTTAATTCCAGTACTCATCATTTCCATAATTATCCTTAGTGATGTGTGAGGATGAATGCAAATTTGTTAGCAAAATGATAATTCGTTATCATAACAAGAATGAAACCCACAGAAATAGCTGTCCATAAATTAAGTCAGCATTATATTGGGTTTAATCTAGGTTATAAAGCGTTGTGCACCTCTTAGACAGAAAGAGGTCCTTAGAGTAAATGAAATTAATTGGGGAAAAATTAACAGATGTTATGAAGCTGTCATTTTTTTATGTATCAGTACCACAGTCATATAAATGCTACTCACATGTTAACTAGATGTCTTCAGCATGCAATTTTGATGGGACTGATCATCATAAATACTAATTAATTCTGGGGTGCAGAGGCTTTTGCAAGCACTAATCCTTGTAACACTCCTATAGGGTGGAGAGGTGTTATCTTCCTTTCACAGAAAGAGGATTGAGATATTTGTATTGGTGATCCTGCATGCTGTCTGGGTCTTGGGCTGGGGAACTGATCCTGCTTTTCCTGGCTTCCATTTCCAGTTGTCAGTAATTCCTCACTAACCTGTGTCTTATTCCAAGAGCTAATATTCCCACTCAGAATAAGAATTCTGCAACTCCTTTGCTGCTGCACTGGGAAGTGAAACCCACTCTGCAAACAGATTTCCCCATTCACAGTCTGGTGTAGGGAAAGATAATTTCTTTTTAAATAAAGAAGTGGCATCTGAGGAATATTTATTATGTTTTAAGATAGCTTTCATTTCATTACAGCATTAAACAGAGAAGTCACTGGTACTGTGTGATGCTTCAGTTCTCTGTATTATAATGAATTTTTTTGGTTATAGGAACAGAAAGCTAACATGAAAAATAGTTTGTGTATACAAACACACAGATACATACCATATTATTTGCTGGGAAATGTAGAGTATGAAATACTCCTTTGTGTAGTTATTTTCTATCTATAGAGTCCTTCTCATCTCATAAGGAAGTCAGTTTCTTTTTTTTTTTCTATTTTATGGGGGTGTTGTCCCATTGAGGTGTCTGTGCACCAAGGGCTTTAAGTGTGGAAACATAAAGAACAGAGTAAGAAATTTTAGTGGCTCTTCTGGCACAAGGAGATGAGGTGTAAGTGTCCATTATTCAATCCCTCTCCTCATGTATTCATACATTTATTTTGTGGCTTATGGAAATCATAATTACTTGCAAGAATGTCCTGGACACCTTTATGAATCATTCAAAGCAACAGTGCAAGCAGGCTTTGTGAATGCAGTTACTTTGAAAGAGTATTCCCAGAAGGGTCCAAAAAGGCAAAACTGAATCTAAGCAAGTGTTTCCCTCACCAGGGAAGAGTTTTAATTGAAATTGGCTTATGATAGTGAATTAAAGGACATCAAATGTTCTGTGGTGCATCTACATTTGACTGCCCAATTGCAGCAGCTTCATCCCTTCAGGCTCTATTGGCAGTTGAAAAAAAATAACTCAATTGGCAGTTGAAATAAAATAATGAATGTGGGGATGTGAACTGGAGTGCAGCAGATCAGTTCGTCAGGTGCCTCTGACTGTGGATGGTTTGTCAGGAGAAAGGTAAGAAAGAGGTGACTGCTAGCAAAGGTGGCATTTAATGGCAGTGTGAGCCTGCTGGCAGAGAAAGAAGTAGTCGAGAAACAGTCACTTGATTTAAAAAAAAGGTCAGAAGCAAATGAAGCATCTGCTCTATCTGTCTGGTGAGTCTGTAGGCTCTTGTGGGCCAGAGGTTTGGGCCTTATTTATTTCACCCAGCAGGAGTGAAAGGGAGCCTGAGCTCTGCAGTTGCAGGCTTTCTGAGGTGTCCGATTAAAAATGGGTGAATGGCTGGACAGATGGATGGGTAATGTTAGGTGGACCATGCCATTTGTCTCCCCTTTAATGAAGGATTGACTCTTCCTCAGGTCCATTCCAAAGCATCCTGTGTGCACGTAAAGGACTGACCTATAGTTCAGTCCGGTGACTGAAGTATTAATTGAAATTACCATCCTAATCAACGTGACTAATATTCTTCTTTGTACCTGCATTAGTCTAAAGGCAAAATAACATAGGAGAGATACTTGTAACCTGACTTTTCCACATTCCAAAACTTAAAGTGCTGCCAGGGAAATTCATCAAAGGGTTAGTCTGAAAAGATATCCCTGCAGGTATATAATATACATAAGCTGTGCTGTGCTACTTTTTGTACTTTTCGGTCATACCAGCCTTATCAGTTTCGGGGTTTTTTGGTGTTCTTTTCCAATTGAGATGTAGTTTTCATAAGATGAAGTTAGGCTTAAGAATGGCTAAAGGAACTTGGGTTAAGGAAGTTCCATTCCTTTAAATGATTCAAGTAACACCTTCATTTCTTGGCATGTGTCATGAGGGTGGAAGAAACCCACCTGACTGTCACACTGTGGTTCATGCAACATTATACTGTGGAGCAAACCAGAGCATTTGGCAGCAAAACTAAAATGTTTACCACCAAGATGTTCAAAGAACTGGCCAGTTGTTAAGTTCAGTCAACAGAAACCATCTTTCTTTGCCCTGCAAGAGTTTATTTTATCAAGGAGCTCTTTCCATCTGGTTGCATGGTGATCCAGGTTTTTTTTGCGTTTTTGTTTGTTTGTTTCCTTTCTTAAATAACAGCACGTTCATAATTTTGTCTTCTTGAGTCAGTTTTGTCTCTGTGATATCAACTCCTACAGAACAACGCTACTGCATAAAATATCACATGGCTAGCATTGGAAAAATCTCCCCTCTATAAATATTTTACCTAAAAGAGGGTTCAAATACAGTCTGTAATGTGACAGCTAATATTAATCCTGTTTTTAAATTAAAAAAACCTTCTGTGGTACATGATGAAAAACCCTACAAGTATGAATAGAAGATTGCTCTTGTGCCATTGGAAAAAGATGTGGAAAAATGAGCATTGTGGGAAATTTTACTGTATGAAACAAGCTTCTTGTAGAGCGACTCTTTCACAGTCCTTTAGGCAATTGCATTTTTAAAAGTAAGGATTTGGAGGCTTGTTGGGATTTTTGCAGTGAGCTGATTGTATTTCCTACTGTGATTAGGAAATACAGCAGCACAGCTTTGTCCCCAGTGGTGTTATTAGGAGCCTCTGGCGGATTAGGTTGATTGTCCCTTGTTACAGTGTTGATCAAAAACAACTCTCTCAATGCTCTTGACAAATGGTGATAACCATTTCTGGTGTTAAATCCATTTGGCATCAAAATTAGTGTTTACAGCTATCATGGTGATATAAGCAAATGTAATTCAAAGAAACACAGAAATTGCTGACACTTTATCTACTTAATCTACAACTTTAACTTAAATCTTAAATTAAATCTGCAACTTAATCTACAATTTTAACTGTAAATTTATTTAAAAGCACTATAAGAGTCTAATTGGCAAAATGACTACAAAATATATTTTAAAAGATCTGAACTCCTAGTCACTTACCTAAGAATATGACAATGTTGCAGCCTTAGCATAATGATTTACTTGTAAGGATAATACTGTTTGTGTGACAGCTGTCATCTCACTGAGTCTGTATAACACTAGATTCTTGGTATTTGAACAAGGATCCATAGTTCTGTAAAAGGCCTGTGCAGTTTTTCCACAGAGGTGGAATATTGTTGCTTTCTTTGTTTAATTTTAGAGTTGTGTGGAAAATGCTGTGAAAACGTAAATATGAGAGGATCATGGATCAATTATAATTCCAACGGAGAAGATTTGGTAATACAGAATAGAATTTGATAATCCAAAATGACCTTGTTTTAACAAAAGAAAGTTGTTCAAAAAAGGGATGGAAAATACATCTGAGTAGCAGATGACCTACAGAATGAATTGTATGCTTGTCAATCTTTATTAAATGTGTGAAATTCTTAAGAGTATTTAAAAAAGCACTGCAATAGTGTGTGTACAGTGCAGATAGGCTGCCCCACTCTGTTGTGCAGACATGAAGTTGTTGGGTGTCTTTCTCAAGGTCATAAACCCCCCAGGAGGTGTGAACCTCCCTGGTCCTTTTCTATAACAAGTTTATTATTATTTTCCAATTAAAAAAAAAAACCTTGAGATTTCTCTAATTTAAAGTAAAACTAATGAGCAGGGAAGAGTACAGCATGGAGCTGTGACTTCATTAAAAAGCTTGTCAGTGACAGATCCAGATCTCATGATCTTCCGTTTTGTTACCTGCTGCTTTTCTAGCTTAATCTCTTTTCAAACTTGGTATAGTGATAGGCTTCCAGAAGTAGTCACATTGCATCCTTGCTTCTCTTTTGTCATCACATTTGTATGAGAGATCTCTGTGTTGGTTGTACTCTGCTTGCTTGCATACAGATGGGAAATGAGCTGAGGTTGAGGAAAGGGCACTGAGACCTGGTCTCTTGGCACAGAACCTGCTGATTCTGATTAATTATTAATTGAACTATAAGATCAAAACAAGTTACTTGCAGTAAGTTCTATAATCAGTTTAATAAAAACAAGACCAAAAAGCCAACCAAGCCCAAAAACCATGACAACTCTTTTCCTTGTGTGACAAGCCAGAGCAAAATTGTCTAAACGAAACAGCTTTCAGTAAACCTATGGATGACCATGATCTGGTCTGATCAAGAACACGTAAGCAGCATACAACTTCAACTGGAATATGCTCCCACTGGAAGGATAACCAATGGAAATCAATGGTGCCTGGAATGAGGGTGTAGTTTCTCAGGTGGTGGTGGTTTGGTACATAAAGAAGCTCACGTTACAGGCAACAGGAGTGAAATAGAGAATTCTATTTTTCATAACTGTGTGCTGGTTTTGGCTGGGGTAGAGTTCATTTTCTTCCCAGTGGCCTGTATGTGGCTGTGTTTTGGATTTGTGCTGAACACGGGGTTGGTAACACAGGAATGTTTGTGTTATTGCTGAGCAGGACTTACACACAGCCAAGGCCTTTCCTGGTTTTTGTACTGGCAGGGAATTTAGGGCTGCATGGGAGGCTGGGAGGAGACACAGCCAGGCCAAGTGACCCAAACTGACCAAAGGGATATTCCAGATCATATCACATCATGTTCAGTGTATAGAGTTG